>BSBM01000917.1:6000000-6417500 GCA_027924585.1 Larix kaempferi | reverse complement strand
TTTTTTCATATAATTGGTATCATGTGGGATGCACTACATTTATACATTGAAAACAATATTGATTGGATGGAGGAATGTATAGAACGATGTACATAATTCTATGGTACCTTATCATGGGAATGGGTTAGTAAATTGATTAAAACAGTGCATCGTTATCGAGAATAATATCCCGGTCAAATTACTCAAAGGGAAATTGATTTAGCATGTGGTTTAAAAGATAAAAAGGGAAGTATATTTACGCTACTCATTTTTTTCATTGTTTCCCATTATATCAATGTATTTCTTTCGTTTATTTCTTCTTGTATATTTATTTACTGAGTTAGGCATGATGTAGTTGATACACCAGAAGGCTATGTGGTGCAATGGTTGTAAATTTTGCATCTAAAAGTTCGATGACAAGAAGATAACATTATATTGTGGGATAATTGTACTTTTTCAAGTCACTAATGTTTCCTCTAAAATTGACAAGCATCCATAAGTATCAGAAACTAGGTACTATGGTTATTTGGAAGATATAATTGAGTTTGACTTTAATTCATTTAAAATAGTTATGTTTGAGTTCAAATGGTATAGGATACGAATGGATGAACGTGATCCCGAAAGAACTGTTATTGAGCACGCTAATGGATTTACCATGGTTAATACAAGGGCACTTGAACCGGGTACAGAGCCTTATGTTCTTCCAAGTCAATGTGAGCAGATCTTTTACTCATAGGTTCCAGGTAAAGCAGGTTGGTCATACAATGTTAGATATGATCCAAGAGGAAGACTGTTCAAGTATAATGCAAAGGAAGAAGACATTGTTGAAGAATAAGGTGATGTAGATCAGGAGCAGTTAGTCGCCAACGTAGATGCATCATATGAAGAATATGATCATCCAAATGATGTAGCAGAGAATGACGTAGTCAATGATGATATTAATGATGAATATATAGCCTAAAATGGCGTTGATGATGATGTTGATATGAGTGATCCTTTCAACAACAACGATTCTGAACTAGATGATGATACAAATGTTGAGTTAGTTGAAGAAGAATATCAATGACATTGTAGCAATGTTGGAATCTAGGAGGTATGTGAGTATATATTTTTGCATAATGTATTATGTTTAAATTATTTAGTTATGTCATTTTTTATTTAGTATGTTACATGTTCTTATTTATGTGATTGTTGTCATCATCATGACCATCATCATCATCATCATCATCATAATCATCATCATCATCATCATCATAATCATCATCATAATCATCATCATCATCATCATCATCATCATTATCATCATCATCATCATCATCATCCTTATCCTCATCATCATCATCATTATCGACGTTGTCATCATCATCATCATCATCATCGTCATCATCATCATCATCATCATCATCATCATCATCATCATCATCATCGTTGTCATCGTCATCACCATCACCATCATCATCATCAACATCACCATCATCATCATCATCATCGTCATCATCATCATCATCATCACCATCATCATCATCATCGTCGTCGTCGTTAGTAGTATCTTCATTGTCAACATCATCACCAACATCATCGGCGTCATCATCATCATCATCATTATTGTCGTTGTTGTCGTCACCATCATCGTCATCATCATTGTCATCATCATCATCATCATAAACATCATCGACATCATCATCATCATCGTCATCATCACCATCATCGTCATTGTCATCGTCATTGTCATCATCATTATCGTCGTTGTCAGAATCATCATCATCACCACCACCATCATCATCATCATCGCTGTCATCATCATCACCACCACCATCATCATCATCACCATCATCATCATCATCATAATCATCGTCATCATTAGTATTATCTTCATTGTCAACATCATCATCAACATCATCGGTGTCGTCATCATCATCATCATCGGCGTCATCACCATCATCGTCATCATCATCCTCATCCTCATCATTATCATCACCATCACCATCATCATCATCATCATCATCATCATCATCGTCGTCATCGTTAGGAGGTATGTGAGTATATCTTTTTGCATAATGTATTATTTTTAAATTATTTAGTTATGTCATTTTTTATTTAGTAAGTTACATGTTCTTATTGATGTGATCATGGGTCTTGGGGAATTGAGAGTGATGTGAGGGGGGGCGAGGGGCCTTCAGAACATTTCATTATACTAATAGTTGATCCAATATTTATGCATATCATTTTATTCTACGTATTTTTCACTATAAATATCCCAAATCTCCTCCTTCCTTAACGTAATGCCCATCACCAATGTTGTCCACCGATCCTACAAAGTTAGTAGTGAATGGGGCCAATATTGAAATTTATTCAAACTTCGCCAGTAAGCATTGAAATTTTATATTGTTAGACTAGACACATGCCTTCACGAAATGGGAAGGTTTCAAGACTCAAGGATGGGGAAAAGCTAAACAAGCACCTTAACGGATGTAGAACCCTTATGAATATAGAACCTTGACTCAAGAATTTTGGATTTTGATTATACAAAATTCCACTTGCACCATTTATTGCATGATAAGGAATGAAGGCTCAGCTAGATGCTTCAACACTTAATTTTTGTGAAACATTCACTCTAAGTAAAAAATTCCCTTCGTAGTCTCATTTATTTTGTTGAGTTAGATGATATTTGAAGTATCTTCTTTTCTCTTTTTCTTTTATTTATGTGCCTCCAATTTTATTGAGAGATTCCTTAGCTTTGACCAACATAGGATAAATCCTTCATCTTTTATAAGAAAATGAAAAAATGGATCATCACTTTCTAATGTTACATGGGGGAAGAAATTGAGATATAAACTCAAATTTAAAGGGATTTACTATGATCCCATACTTGGACACTATAAAACCAAGTAACCTTGCAATGACGACATGCAAAATAAATGATTTGGATTTAGTTGTATCTTGTTGAAATGACATCTATCAAACATTGCTTGAAAGTGAGTTGGACGATCAACTCTTATTTTCGATCAAGTGGTTAGGTCATCTAGATAGGATACCATAATATGCTTGATGTCATGTAAATCGTAAGAAATGGAAATTTCGCATTGTAAGAAATGGAAATGGAAATGGAATAATCAATGTACTAAATGGGGCCAACATTGAAATTTTTTCAAGAAGTGCTTGCGTACACTGAAATTTGGCTTGGTTATACTAGAATCATGTATTGATGGTTTGGGAGGGTTTCTAGACTCAAACACAACTCACACAAACAATTCGCCAATCAAACAACAAACCTATAGAATAATCAATGTACTAAATGGGGCCAACGTTGAATTTTTTTCAATTTGTGCTTGTGTACACTGAAATTTGGCTTGGTTAGACTATACTCATGTATTGATGGTTTGGGAGGTTTTCCATACTCAAACATAACTCGCATAAACAATTCTCGAATCAAACAACAAACCTGTAGAATAATCAATGTACTAAATGGGGCCAACGTTGAAAGTTTTTCAAGTTGCACGCTTGTCTACACTGAAATTTGGCTTGGTTAGACTAGACTAATGTATTGATGGTTTGGGAGGGTTTCTATACTCAAACATAACTCGCACAAACAATTCGCCAATCAAAAAACAAACCTGTAGAAAAATCAATGTACTAAATGGGGCCAACGTTGTAATTTTTTCAAGTTGTGCTTGTCTACAATGAAATTTGGATTGGTTAGACTAGAATCTTGTATTGATGGTTTGGGAGGGTTTCCATACTCAAACATAAATCGCACAAACAATTTTCCAATCAAACAACAAACCTATAAAATAATCAATGTACTAAATGGGGCGAACGTTGAAATGTTTTCAAGTTGTGCTTATGTACACTGGAATTTGGCTTGGTTATACTAGACTCATGTATTGATGGTTTGGGAGGATTTATAGACTCAAACATAACTCACACAAAAAATTCTCCAATCCAACAACAAACTTAAAAATACTAAACATATCATTTCTTTATTGACACTAAACAAGGTTCCACGCGAGAAGTTTCATACAAATTTTATGGTTTTTTAACATCGCTACCATAGGAGACCACACGTTTCCAAAATTTATGTTTTTTCTACATTTATACCATAGGAGGCCATACCTTTCCACCTATTTATTACCGGTGGACCATTGGTCAAAGGCTCAAGAATTGAAGAACTATTGAAGTAGCCAAGTAAAACCAAGTAAAAGTTGAAGGATGTTCCAAAAATATATAAGATATCTCAAGGTTGAATATCAAATCAAATATATTTCAAGTGGTTAAATTTTTTAGTTATCTTTCATTGACTTGGCCAATAAACAATGTAAAACTCATCCAGTATTATGGAACATTTGTTAACAAAAGTATAAAAGCATATGTATAGGGTAGTAAATATGAATAATTCTACATGAAAGACACATCTATATCAAATGAATGCATTAAGCATTTGTATTTGGATAATTTAATATTGTTATGTGAACCATTTGTATCAATATCTAACAATTTGTCAACTTAGATTTATTTTAAATATTTTCCATCCATGAAATCCACTTCCATCCTTAGTGATTGATCCTATCATCATACACACACCCTGGATCTAATACTAACTCTCTTGGATTCATGAAGGTCATAAATACCTAAGCTATTTCATTTCAAATTCAGTGATAGGTGCTCATGATCTATCATACCTAGCCTCATATGTCCTTTGATGCTTATGTTCATTCTTGTACTAAAGAGATATGTGAGATATATAAACTACACAATGGTCACCAAACTATGATCAAATGGTAATGTGGCTTTAAATTGGATATAAGGAGCTTCTCTAATTGTTTTGAATCATTACTAGTGTGAGAGCACAAATTTCTAATGTGAAACAAGGTAAATAGACTTATGAAATACCTTACTGTAGCTTTAGAGAATGTCATAGTGTGTTTAGGTTGGTATCACTAGCACCCATGTACATTGATCCACATAATCTTAAAAGTAACAAGATTATTCTACAAAAAGGATTCAAGTTGATATGTCTAGCTACTAGGTAACCCCTCACATGCCATTTCCCACACATGTAATTCATCGATGAATTTGATCAATTCTTCCCAAAATCATAAACCTAGTGCAACCATCACATTATGGAAATGTCTACTAGGATTTCAGAGTGAAGCATAGGCATGAAAGAGTGCTATGATGCATGATGTCTTTTGGGAATAATTATGGAAGTAGGGATCTCACTCATGGTGAAGAATTCTAGTTGGTTAGTATGGCGTGGGATCTCATCCATTTCCTTATTGTTCATGAAGGGTTCAAACTTGGGAAGTGTTTCATTCCTAGGTCCTAATTGTTGTAAAAATTAGATTGTTATCCTTGAACAAGAACAAGATATTTACATGATCATTCATCCTCACATGAAGATATCATTCAAATTTAAAGGTATTGGAATCTTTGGAACACAATTTCATTTAGATAAGGAACGTGTATTTCATGTACACAGAATCTTCATAATTTCGAGTGAGTGCAAGATGTCAATTGAAAATTTAACATCGAGGAAGCATTCCCTTCACTCAATGATGATTTTGATTTGTTGGTGAGTAGTTATATGATCATTGCTTACTGGGAGGGCATGGGATTTGAAAGGATTCTTTTATGTGTTTGGTGTCACATCTACATGGACATGTTTGAAGATGAAGCATTCCTTTTTCTTATGGGCCCTGATATTTTAAAGTAATTGCTAAAAAAACTTCACTTCCACTCCAACTTCCTTCATTAGAGGATTCATTGTGGACAAGTTGGGAATTACTCTAATTTTATAGCTATGCATGCTATATATTAAAAAAGTCATTCATTGTTACAGCCATTATGGACTAATTTGGAAATTCATTCCAACCCACCATTTTCTCTTTCTAAGCAAACTAAGTCTACATGATTTCTTAAAAAAAATGAGTATTTAAAAAATGTGATTTATTTAATAAATGGAATCAAGAAAGTATGCACATTCTATGTCATAACAAATTTTTATTGTTTATGCATGCGTTCGACAAGAAGAATAGATTAGTACCCCCCGTTTTTAAAAATCACAACTTCTAGAAGGTTTACACGATTTGTTTAAAAACATGAGTTTTTAAAATAATATCTTTTATTTAATCAATGGAATTAACAAAGTATGCACATTCTACGTCATAACGACTTTCTATAGTTTGTGCATGCGTTCGAGAATAAGAAAAGCTTACTTCCCCCCATTTTTTAAAATCATCGCTTCTAGAAGGTTTACATCATTTCTTAAGAAACACGAGTTTTTAGAAAATGTGATTTATTTAATAAATGGAATCAACAAAGTATGCACATTCTACGTCATAACAACTTTCTATAGTTTTCGAAAGCGTTCAGAAATAGGAAGTGGTTAGTGCCACCCTTTATTAAAATCACAGCTTCTAGAAGGATTACATGATTTCTTAAAAAAACATGAGTTTTTAAAAAAATTGATTTATTTAATAAATGGAATCACCAAAGTATGCACATTCTATGTCATATCAAATTTCTATAGTTTCCGCATGCGTTCGACAAGAAGAATAGCTCAGCACCCCCCGTTTTTAAAAATCACAGCTTTTAGAAGGTTTACATGATCTGTTTAAAAACATGAGTTTTTAAAATAATATAATTTATTTAATCAATGGAATCAACAAAGTATGCACATTCTACGTCATAACGATTTTCTATAGTTTGCGCATGCGTCCGAGAATAAGAAAAGCTTACATCCCCCCGTTTTTTAAAATCTCATCTTCTAGAAGGTTTACATGATTTCTTAAAAAACATGAGTTTTTAGAAAATGTGATTTATTTAATAAATTGAATCAACAAAGTATGCACATTCTACGTCATAACAACTTTTTATTGTTTATGCATGCATTCGACAAGAAGAATAGATTAGTACCCCTCGTTTTTAATAATCAGAGCTTCTAGAAGGTTTACATGATCTGTTTGAAAAGATAAGTTTTTAAAATAATATTATTTATTTAATCCATGGAATCAACAAAGTATGCAAATTCTACGTCATAACGACTTTCTATAGTTTGCGCATGCGTCCGAGAATAAGAAAAGCTTACTTTCCGCCGTTTTTTAAAATCATCGCTTCTAGAAGGTTTACATGATTTTTTAAAAAACATGAGTTTTTAGAAAATGTGATTTATTTAATAAATGGAATCAACAAAGTATGCACATTCTACATCATAACAAATTTCTATAGTTTTCGCATGCGTTCAGTAATAGGAAGTGCTTAGTATCCCCCTTTATTAAAATCACAACTTCTAGAAGGTTTACATGATCTCTTAAAAAACACGAGTTTTTAAAAAATGTGATTTATTTAATAAATGGATTCAACAAAGTATGCACATTCTATGTCATAACAACTTTCTATAGTTTGCACATGCGTTCGACAAGAAGAATAGCTTAGTACCCCCCGTTTTTAAAAATCACAGCTTCTAGAAGGTTTACACGATTTGTTTAAAAACACGAGGTTTTAAATTAATGTCATTTATTCAATAAATGCAATCAACAAAGTATGCACATTCTACGTCATAACTACTTTCTATAGTTTGCGCATGCGTCCGAGAATAAGAAAAGCTTACTTCCCCTCGTTTATTAAAATCACAGTTTCTAGAAGGTTTACATGATTTCTTAAAAAACACGAGTTTTTAGAAAATGTGATTTATTTAATAAATGGAATCAATAAAGTATACATGTTCTATGTCACAAAAAATTTCTATAGTTTTCGCATGCGTTTAGTAATAGGAAGTGGTTAGTACCCCCCTTTATTAAAATCACAGCTTCTAGAAGGTTTACATGATTTCTTAAAAAAGCACGATTTTTTAAAAAATGTGATTTATTTAATCAATGGAATAAGCATAGTATGCACATTCTACGTCACAACAACTTTTTATAGTTCGCGCATTTGTTCGACAAGAATAATATCTTAGTACCCCCCGTTTTTAAAAATCACAGCTTCTAGAAGGTTTACATGATTTCTTAAAAAAACACGAGTTTTTGAAAAATTTGATTTATTTAATAAATGGAATCACCAAAGTATGCAGATTCTATGTCATATCAAATTTTTATAGTTTGCGCATGCGTTCGACAAGAAGAATAACTCAGTACCCCACATTTTTAAAAATCACAGCTTCTAGAAGGTTTACATGATCTATTTAAAAACATGAGTTTTTAAAATAATATCATTTATTTAATGAATGGAATCAACAAAGTATGCACATTCTACATCATAACGACTTTCTATAGTTTGCGCATGCATCTGAGAATAAGAAAAGCTTACATGCCTCGGTTTATTAAAATCACAGCATCTAGAAGGTTTACATGATTTCTTCAAAAACACGAGTTTTTAGAAAATGTGATTTATTTAATAAATGGAATCAACAAAGTATGCACATTCTACGTCACAACAACTTTTTATAGTTTTCGCATGCGTTCAGTAATAGGAAGTGGTTAGTACCCCCCTTTATTAAAATCACAGCTTCTAGAAGGTTTACATGGTTTCTTAAAAAAACACGAGTTTTAAGAAAATTTGATTTATTTAAAAAATGGAATCACCAAAGTATGCACATTCTATGTCATATCAACTTTCTATAGTTTGCGCATGCGTTTCACAAGAAGAATAGCTAAACACCCCCCGTTTTTAAAAATCACAACTTCTAGAAGGTTTACATGATCTGTTTAAAAGCATGAGTTTTTAAAATAATATCATTTATTTAATCAATGGAATCAACAAAGTATGCGCATTCTACGTCATAACGAATTTCTATTGTTTGTGCATGCGTCTGAGAATAAGAAAAGCTTCCCTCCGTTTTTTAAAATCACAGCTTCTAGAAGGTTTACACGATTTCTTAAAAAACACGAGTTTTTAGACAACGTGATTTATTTAATAAATGGAATCAACAAAGTATGCACATTCGATGTCATAACAACTTTCTATAGTTTTTGCATGCGTTCGACAAGAAGAATAGTTTAGTACCCCCCTTTTTTAAAAATCACAACTTCTAGAAGGGTTACATGATTTGTTTAAAAACATGAGTTTATAAAGTAATATCATTTATTTAATCAATGGAATCAACAAGGTATGCACTTTCTACATCATAACAACTTTCTATAGTTTGTGCATGCGTCCGAGAATAAGAAAAGCTTAATTCCCCCTGTTTTTTAAAATCATTGCTTCTAGAAGGTTTACATGATTTTATAAAAAACACGAGTTTTTAGAAAATGTGAGCTATTGAATAAATGGAATCAACAAAGTATGCAAATTCCAGGTCATAACAACTTTCTTTATTTTTCGCATAAATTTAGTAATAGGAAGTGCTTAGTACCCCCCTTTTTTAAAATCACAGCTTCTAGAAGGTTTACATGATTTCTTAAAAAAACATGAGTTTTTAAAAAATATGATTGATTTAATCAATGGAATCAGCAAAATATGCACATTCTATGTCATAACAACTTTTTGTGGTTTGCGCATGCGCTCGACAAGAAGAATAGCTCAGTACCCCCCATTTTTTAAAATCACAGCTTCTAGAAGGTTTACATGATTTCTTAAAAAAACACGAGTTTTTAGAAATGTGATTTATTTAATAAATGGAATCACCAAAGTATGCACCCTCTACGTCATAACAACTTTCTATAGTTTACGGATGCGTTCGACAAGAAGAATAGCTCAGTACCCCGTGTTTTTAAAAATCACAGCTTATACAAGGTTTACATGATTTGTTTAAAAATGTGAGTTTTTAAATTAATGTCGTTTATTTAATAAATGGAAACAACAAAGTATGCACATTCTACGTCATAACGACTTTCTATAGTTTGCGCATGCGTCTGGAAATAAGAAAAGCTTACTTCCACCGTTTTTTAAAATCACAGCTTCTAGAAGGTTTACATGATTTCGTAAAAAACACGAGTTTTTAGAAAATGTGTTTTATTTCATAAATGGAATCAAAAAAGTATGCACATTCTACGTCATAAGGACTTTCTATAGTTTGCGCATGCATCCGGAAATAAGAAAAGCTTACTTCCACCGTTTTTCAAAATCACAGTTTCTAGATGGTTTACATGATTTCTTAAAAAACACGAGTTTTTAGAAAATGTGTTTTATTTCATAAATGGAATCAACAAAGTATGCACATTCTACGTCATAACGACTTTCTATAGTTTGCGCATGCGTTTGGAAATAAGAAAAGCTTACTTCCCCTTTTTTTAAAATCACAGCTTCTAGAAGGTTTACATGATTTCTTAAAAAACACGAGTTTTTAGAAAATGTGTTTTATTTCATAAATGGAATCAACAAAGTATGCACATTCTAAATCATAACGACTTTCTATAGTTTGCGCATGCGTCCGGAAATAAGAAAAGCTTACTTCCACCGTTTTTTAAAATAATAGCTTCTAGAAGGTTTACATGATTTCGTAAAAAACACAAGTTTTTAGAAAATGTGTTTTATTTCATAAATGGAATCTACAAAGTATGCACATTCTACGTCATAACGACTTTCTACAGTTTGCGCATGCGTCCAGAAATAAGAAAAGCTTACTTCCACCGTTTTTCAAAATCACAGCTTCTAGAAGGTTTACATGATTTCTTAAAAAACACGAGTTTTTAGAAAATGTGTTTTATTTCATAAATGGAATCTACAAAGTATGCACATTCTACGTCATAACGACTTTCTATATTTTGCGCATGCGTCCGGAAATAAGAAATGCTTACTTCCCCCGTTTTTTAAAATCACAGCTTCTAGAAGGTTTACATGATTTCTTAAAAAAAAGGAGTTTTTAGAAAATGTGTTTTATTTCATAAATGGAATCAACAAAGTATGCAGATTCTATGTCATAATGAATTTCTATAGTTTGCGCATGCGTTTCGAAAAAAAAAAGCTTACTTCCCCCGTTTTTTAAAATCACAGCTTCTAGAAGGTTTACATGAGTTCCTAAAAAACACGAGTTTTTAGAAAACGTGATTTATTTCATAAATGGAATCAACAAAGTATGCACATTCAACGTCATAGCAACTTTCTATAGTTTTCGCATGCGTTTAGTAATAAGAAGTGCTTAGTACCCCCCTTTATTAAAATCATAACTTCTACAAGGTTTACATGATTTCTTAAAAAAACACAAGTTTTTAAAAAAGGTGATTTATATAATAAATGGATTCAACAAAGTGTGCACATTCTACGTCACAACAACTTTCTGTAGTTTGCGGATGCGTTCGACAAGAATAATAGCTTAGTACCCCCCATTTTTAAAAATCACAACTTTTAGAAGGTTTACATGATTTCTTAAAAAAACACAAGTTTTTAAAAAATGTGATTTATGTAATAAATGGAATCACCAAAGTATGCACATTCTACGTCATAATAACTTTCTATAGTTTGAGCATACGTTCGACAAGAAGAATAGCTTAGTACCCCCCTTTATTAAAATCACAGCTTCTTGAAGATTAACATGATTTCTTAAAAAAACACGAGTTTTTAAAAAATGTGATTTATTTAGTCAATGGAATCAGCATAGTATGCACATTCTACGTCACAACAACTTTTTATAGTTTACACATTCGTTCGACAAGAAGAATAGCTTAGTACCCCCTATTTTTAAAAATCACAGCTTCTAGAAGGTGTACATGATTTCTTAAAAAGACACGAGTTTTTAAAAAATTTGATTTATTTAATAAATGGAATCAACAAAGTATGCAAATTCTACATCATATGTACTTTCTATAGTTTGCGCATGCGTTCGACAAGAAGAATAGCTCAGTACGCCCCATTTTTAAAAATCACAACTTCTAGAAGGTTTACATGATCTGCTTAAAAACATGAGTTTTTAAAATAATATCATTTATTTAATCAATGGAATCAACAAAGTATGCACATTCTACGTCATAACGACTTTCTATAGTTTGCGCATGCGGCCGAGAATTAGAAAGGCTTACTTCCCCCTGTTTTTTAAAATCACAGCTTCTAGAAGGTTTACATGATTTCTTAAAAAAACAAGAGTATTTAAAAAATGTGATTTATTTAATAAATGGAATCAACAAAGTATGCACATTCTACGTCATAACAACTTTTTGTTGTTTACGCATGCGTTCGACAAGAAGAATGGATTAGTACGCCCTGTTTTTAAAAATCACAGCTTCTAGAAGGTTTACACGATCTGTTTCAAAACATGAGTTTTTAAAATAATATCATTTATTTAATCAATTGAATCAACAAAGTATGCACATTCTACGTCATAACGACTTTCTATAGTTTGCGCATGCATCCGAGAATAAGAAAAATTTACTTCCCCCCATTTTTTAAAATCACGGCTTCTAGAAGGTTTACATGATTTCTTAAAAAACACGAGTTTTTAGAAAACATGATTTATTTCATAAATAGAATCAACAAAGTATGCACATTCAACGTCATAACAACTTTCTATAGTTTTCGCATGCGTTCAGTAATAGGAAGTGCTTAGTACCCCCCATTATTAAAATCATAACTTCTACAAGGTTTACATGATTTCTTAAAAAAACACAAGTTTTTAAAAAATGTGATTTATTTAATAAATGGAGTCAACAAAGTGTGCACATTCTACGTCACAACAACTTTTTGTAGTTAGCGGATGCGTTCGACAAGAATAATAGCTTAGTACCCCCCATTTTTAAAAATCACAGCTTTTAGAAGGTTTACATGATTTCTTAAAAAAACACGAGTTTTTAAAAAATGTGATTTATTTAATATATTGAATCACCAAAGTATGCACAATCTACGTCATAACAACTTTCTATAGTTTGAGCATACGTTCGACAAGAAGAATAGCTTAGTACCCCCCCTTTATTAAAATCACAGCTTCTAGATGATCTACATGATTTTTTTAAAAAACACGAGTTTTTAAAAAATGTGATTTATTTAGTCAATGGAATCAGCATAGTATGCACATTCTACGTCACAACAACTTTTTATAGTTTGTGCATTCGTTCGACAAGAAGAATAGCTCAGTACCCCTTGTTTTCAAAAATCACAGCTTATAGAAGGTGTACATGATTTCTTAAAAAGACACGAGTTTTTAAAAAAATTGATTTATTTAATAAATGGAATCAACAAAGTATGCAAATTCTACATCATATGTACTTTCTATAGTTTGCGCATGCGTTCGACAGGAGGAATAGCTCAGTATGCCCCGTTTTTAAAAATCACAACTTCTAGAAGGTTTACATGATCTGCTTAAAAACATGAGTTTTTAAAATAATATCATTTATTTAATCAATGGAATCAACAAAGTATGCACGTTCTACGTCATAGCGACTTTCTATAGTTTGCACATGCGGCCGAGAATTAGAAAGGATTACTTCCCCCTGTTTTTTGAAATCACAGCTTCTAGAAGGTTTACATGATTTCTTAAAAAATCAAGAGTATTTAAGAAATGTGATTTATTTAATAAATGGAATCAACAAAGTATGCACATTCTACGTCATAACAAATTTTTATTGTTTATGCATGTGTTCGACAAAAAGAATGGATTAGTACGCCCTGTCTTTAAAAATCATAGCTTCTAGAAGGTTTACACGATTTGTTTCAAAACATGAGTTTTTAAAATAATATCATTTATTTAATCAATTGAATCAACAAAGTATGCACATTCTACGTCATAACGACTTTCTATAGTTTGAGCATGCATCCGAGAATAAGAAAAGTTTACTTCCCCCCGTTTTTTAAAATTACAGCTTCTATAAGATTTACACGATTTCTTAAAAAAACACACGAGTTTTTAAAAAATGTGATTTATTTAATCAATGGAATCAGCATAGTATGCACATTCTACGTCACAACAAATTTTTATAGGTTGCGCATTCGTTCTACAAGAAGAATAGCTTAGTACCCCCCGTTTTTAAAAATTACAGCTTCTAGAAGGTTAACATGATGTCTTAAAAAGACACGAGTTTTTAAAAAATTTGATTTATTTAATAAATGGAATCACCAAAGTATGGAGTTTTTGAAAATCACATCTTTTAAACTAATATCATTTATTTAATCAATGGAGTCAACAAAGTATGCAAATTCTACGTCATAACGACTTTCTATAGTTTGCGCATGCATCCGAGAATAAGAAAAGCTTACTTCCGCCCGTTTTTTAAAATCACAGCTTCTAGAAGGTTTACATGATTTCTTAAAAAACACAAGTTTTTAGAAAACATGATTTATTTAATAAATGGAATCAACAAAGTATGCACATTCAACGTCATAACAACTTTCTATCGTTTTCGCATGCATTCAATAATAGGAAGTGCTTAGTACCCCACTTTATTAAAATCATAACTTCTACAAGGTTTACATGATTTCTTAAAAAAACACGAGTTTTTAAAAAATGCGATTTATTTAATAAATGGATTCAACAAAGTGTGCACATTCTACGTCACAACAACTTTTTGTAGTTTGCGGATGCATTTGACGAGAATAATAGCTTAGTGCCGCCCATTTTTAAAAATCACAGCTTCTAGAAGGTTACATGATTTCTTAAAAAAACATGAGTTTTTAAAAAATGTGATTTATTTAATAAATGGAATCACCAAAGTATGCACATTTTATGTCATAACAACTTTCTATAGTTTGAGCATACGTTTGACAAGAAGAATAGCTTAGTACCCCCCGTTATTAAAATCACAGCTTCTAGAAGATTTAGATGATTTCTTAAAAAACACGAGTTTTTAAAAAATGTGATTTATTTAATCAATGGAATCAAAATAGTATGCACATTCTACGTCACAACAACTTTTTATAGTTTGTGCATTCGTTCGACAAGAAGAATAGCTTAGTACCCCCCGTTTTTAAAAATCACAGCTTCTAGAAGGATTACATTATTTGTTAAAAAGACACGAGTTTTTAAAAAAATTGATTTATTTAAGACATGGAATCACCAAAGTATGCAAATTCTACGTCATATCAACTTTCTATAGTTTGCACATGCGTTTCACAAGAAGAATAGCTCAGTACCCTCGTTTTTAAAAATCACAGCTTCTAGAAGGTTTACATGATCTGTTTAAAAACATGAGTTTTCAAAATAATATCATTTATTTAATCAATGGAATCAACAAAGTATGCACATTCTATGTCATAACGACTTTCTATAGTTTGCGCATGCGGTCGAGAATTAGAAAGGTTTTCTTCCCCCCGTTTTTTAAAATCACAGCTTCTAGAAGGTTTACATGATTTGTTATTAAAACAAGAGTATTTAAAAAATGTGATTTATTTAATAAATGGAATCGACAAAGTATGCAAATTCTACGTCATGACAACTTTCAATAGTTTTTGGATGCGTTGAGTAGTAGGAAGTGCATAGTACCCCCCTTTATTAAAATCATAACTTCTAGAAGGTTTACATGATTTCTTAAAAAAATACGAGTTTTTAAAAAATGTGATTTATTTAATAAATGGATTCAAGAAAGAATGCACATTCTACGTCATAACAAGTTTTAGTAGTTTGCGGATGCATTCGACAAGAATAATAGCTTAGTATCCCCCTATTTTAAAAATCACAGCTTCTAGAAGGTTTACATGATTTCTTAAAAAAACACAAGTTTTTAAAAAATGTGATTTATTTAATAAATGGAATCACCAAAGTATGCACATTCTACGTCATAACAACTTTCTATAGTTTGAGCATACATTCGACAAGAAGAATAGCTTAGTACCCCCCTTTATAAAAATCACAGCTTCTTGAAGATTTACATGATTTCTTAAAAAACACAAGTTTTAAAAAAAAAGTGATTTATTTAATCAATGGAATCAGCATATTCTACGCCACAACAACTTTTTATAGTTTGCACATTCGTTCGACAAGAACAATAGCTTAGTACCCCCCATTTTTAAAAATCACAGCTTCTAGAAGGATTACATTATTTGTTAAAAAGACACGAGTTTTAAAAAAAATTGATTTATTTAAGAAATGGAATCACCAAAGTATGCAAATTCTACGTCATATCAACTTTCTATAGTTTGCGCATGTGTTTGACAAGAAGAATAGCTCAGTACCCCCCGTTCTTAAAAATCACAGCTTCTAGAAGGTTTACATGATCTGTTTAAAAACATGAGTTTTTAAAATAATATCATTTATTTAATCAATGGAATCAACAAAGTATGCACATTCTACGTCATAACGACTTTCTATAGTTTGCGCATGCGACCAAGAATTAGAAAGGCTTACTTCCCCCCATTTTTTAAAATCACAGCTTCTAGAAGGTTTACATGATTTCTTAAAAAACACGAGTGTTTAGAAAACGTGATTTATTTAATCAATGGAATCAAGAAAGTATGCACATTCAACATCATAAAAAATTTCTATAGTTTTCGCATGCGTTCAGTAATAGGAAGTGCTTAGTACCCCCCTTTATTAAAATCATAACTTCTACAAGGTTTACATGATTTCTTACAAAAACACGAGTTTTAAAAAAATGTGATTTATTTAATAAATGGATTCAACAAAATGTGCACATTCTACGTCACAACAACGTTTTGTAGTTTGCGGATGCGTTCGACAAGAATAATAGCTTAGTACCCCCCCATTTTTAAAAATCACAGCTTCTAGAAGGTTTACAAGATTTCTTAAAAAAACACGAGTTTTTAAGAAATGTGATTTATTTAATAAATGGAATCACCAAAGTATGCACATTCTACGTCATAACAACTTTATATAGTTTCAGCATACGTTCGACAAGAGGAATAGCATAGTACCCCCCTTTATTAAAATCATAGCTTCTAGAAGATTTACATGATTTCTTAAAAAAACATGAGTTTTTAAAAAATGTGATTTATTTAATCAATAGAATCAGCATAGTAAGCGCATTCTACGTCGGAACAACTTTTTCTAGTTTGTGCATTCGTTCGACAAGAAGAATAGCTTAGTACCCCCTGTTTTTAAAAATCACCGCTTCTAGAAGATTTACATGATTTCTTAAAAAGACACGAGTTTTAAAAAAAATTGATTTATTTAAGAAATGGAATCACCAAAGTATGCAAATTCTACGTCATATCAACTTTCTATAGTTTGCGCATGCGTTTGACAAGAAGAATAGCTCAGTACCCCCCGTTTTTAAAAATCACAGCTTCTAGAAGGTTTACATGATCTGTTTAAAAACATGAGTTTTTAAAATAATATCACTTATTTAATCAATGGAATCAACAAAGTATGCACATTCTACGTCATAACGACTTTCTATAGTTTGCGCATGCGACCAAGAATTAGAAAGGCTTACTTCCCCCCGTTTTTTAAAATCACAGCTTCTAGAAGGTTTACATGATTTCTTAAAAAACACGAGTGTTTAGAAAACGTGATTTATTTAATCAATGGAATCAAGAAAGTATGCACATTCAACGTCATAAAAAATTTCTATAGTTTTCGCATGTGTTCAGTAATAGGAAGTGCTTAGTACCCCCCCTTTATTAAAATCATAACTTCTACAAGGTTTACATGATTTCTTACAAAAACACGAGTTTTTAAAAAATGTCATTTATTTAATAAATGGATTCAACAAAATGTGCACATTCTACATCCCAACAACGTTTTGTAGTTTGCGGATGCGTTCGACAAGAATAATAGCTTAGTACCCCCCATTTTTAAAAATCACAGCTTCTAAAAGGTTTACATGATTTCTTAAAAAAACACGAGTTTTTAAGAAATGTGATTTATTTAATAAATGGAATCACCAAAGTATGCACATTCTACGTCATAACAACTTTATATAGTTTGAGCATACGTTCGACAAGAGGAATAGCTTAGTACCCACCTTTATTAAAATCATAGCTTCTAGAAGATTTACATGATTTCTTTAAAAAACACGAGTTTTTAAAAAATGTGAATTATTTAATCAATGGAATCAGCATAGTAAGCGCATTCTACGTCGGAACAACTTTTTCTAGTTTGTGCATTCGTTCGACAAGAAGAATAGCTTGGTACCCCCCCTGTTTTTAAAAATCATAGCTTCTAGAAAGTTTACATGATTTCTTAAAAAGACACGAGTTTTAAAAAAAATTGATTTATTTAATCAATGGAATCACCAAAGTATGCAAATTCTACATCATATCAACATTCTATACTTTGCGCATGTGTTCGACAAGAAGAATAGCTCAGTACCCCCCCGTTTTTAAAAATCACATCTTCTAGAAGGTTTACATGATCTGTTTAAGAACATGAGTTTTTAAAAGAATATCATTTATTTAATCAATGGAATCAACAAAGTATGCACATTCTACGTCATAACGACTTTCTATAGTTTGTGCATGCGGCCGAGAATTAGAAAGGCTTACTTCCCCCAGTTTTTTAAATCACAGCTTCTAGAAGGTTTACATGATTTCTTAAAAAAACAAGAGTATTTAAAAAATGTGATTTATTTAATAAATGGAATGAACAAAGTATGCACATTCTACGTCATAACAACTTTTTATTGTTTACGCATGCATTCGACAAGAAGAATGGATTAGTACCCCGCGTTTCTAAAAATCATAGCTTCTAGAAGGTTTACACGATCTGTTTAAAAACATGAGTTTTTAAAATAATATCATTTCTTTAATCAATGGAATAAAAAAAGTATGCACATTCTACGTCATAACAACTTTCTATAGTTTGCGCATGCATCTGAGAATAAGAAAAGCTTACTTCCCCCCGTTTTTTAAAATCACAGCTTCTAGAAGGTTTACACGATTTCTTAAAAAACACGAGTTTTTAGAAAACGTGATTTATTTAATAAATGGAATCAACAAAGTATGCACATTCAACGTCATAACAACTTTCTATAGTTTTCGCATGCGTTCAGTAATAGGAAGTGCTTAGTACCCCCCTTTATTAATATCATAACTTCTACAAGGTTTACATGATTTCTTAAAAAAAACACGAGTTTTTAAAAAATGTGATTTATTTAATAAATGGATTGAACAAAGTGTGGACATTCTACGTCACAACAACTTTTTGTACTTTGCAGATGCGTTCGACAAGAATAATAGCTTAGTACCCCCCCATTTTTAAAAATCACAGCTTCTAGAAGGTTTACATGATTTCTTAAAGAGACACGAGTTTTTAAAAAATGTGATTCATTTAATAAATGGAATCACCAAAGTATGCACATTCTACGTCACAACAACTTTTTATAGTTTATGCATTCGTTCGACAAGGAGAATAGCTTAGTACCCACTGTTTTTCAAAATCACAGCTTCTAGAAGGTTTACATGATTTGTTTAGAAACATGAGTTTTTAAATTAATGTCATTTATTTAATAAATGCAAGCAACAAAGTATGAACATTCTACGTCATAATGAATTTCTATAGTTTGTGCATGCGTCCGAGAATAAGAAAAGCTTACTTTCCCAAAAATCACAGCTTCTAGAAGGTTTACATGATTTCTTAAAGAAACATGAGTTTTTAAAAAATTTGATTCATTTAATAAACTGAATCACCAAATTATGCACATTCTGAGTCATAACAACTTTCTATAGTTTGCGCATTCGTTCGACAAGAAGAATAGCTCAGCACCCCTCGTTTTTAAAAATCACAGCTTCTAGAAGGTTTACATGATTTGTTTAGAAACATGAGTTTTTAAATTAATGTCATTTATTTTATAAATTCAATCAATAAAGTATGAAAATTCTACGTCATAACGAATTTCTATAGTTTGTGCATGCATCCGAGAAAAAGAAAAGCTTACTTTCTCGAAAAACACGAGCTTCTAGAAGGTTTACACGATTTGTTTAAAAACATGAGTTTTTAAAATAATATCATTTCTTTAATCAATGGAATAAAAAAAGTATGCACATTCTACATCATAACGACTTTCTATATTTTGCGCATGCATATGAGAATAAGAAAAGATTACTTCCCCTCATTTTTTAAAATCACAGCTTCTAGAAGGTTTACACGATTTCTTAAAAAACACGAGTTTTTAGAAAATGTGATTTATTTAATAAATGGAATCAACAAAGTATGCACATTAACTGTCATAACAACTTTCTATAGTTTTCGCATGCATTTGAGAATAAGAAAAGCTTACTTCCCCCCATTTTTTAAAATCACAGCTTCTAGAAGGTTTACACGATCTGTTTAAAAACATGAGTTTTAAAAATAATATCATTTCTTTAATCAATGGAATAAAAAGAGTATTCACATTCTACGTCATAACGACTTTCTATAGTTTGCGCATGCATCTGAGAATAATAAAAGCTTACTTCCGCCCGTTTTTTAAAATCACAGCTTCTAGAAGGTTTACACGATTTCTTAAAAAACATGAGTTTTTAGAAAACGTGATTTATTTAATGAATGGAATTAGCATAGTATGCACATTCTACGTCACAACAAATTTTTATAGTTTGTGCATGCGTCAGAGAATAAGAAAAGCTTACTTTCCCAAAAATCACATCTTCTAGAAGGTTTACATGATTTCTTAAAGAAACACGAGTTTTAAAAAAAATTGATTTATTTAATAAATGGAATCACCAAAGTAAGCAAATTCTACGTCATATCAACTTTCTATAGTTTGCGCATGCATCTGAGAATAAGAAAAGCTTACTTCCCCCCGTTTTTAAAATCACAGCTTCTAGAAGGTTTACATGATTTGTTAAAAAAAACATGAGTTTTTAGAAAACATGATTTATTTAAATAAATGGAATCAACAAAGTATGAACATTCAATGTCATAACAACTTTCTATAGTTTTCGCATGCGTTCAGTAATAGGAAGTGCTTAGTACCCCCCTTTATTAAAATCATAACTTCTACAGGGCTTACATGATATCTTAAAAAACCACGAGTTTTAAAAAAATGTGATTTATTTAATAAATGGATTCAACAAAGTGTGCACATTCTACGTCACAACAACGTTTTGTACTTTGCGGATGCGTTCGACAAGAATAATAGCTTAGTACCCCCCCATTTTTAAAAATCACAGCTTCTAGAAGGTTTACATGATTTCTTAAAAGAACACGAGTTTTTAAATAATGTGATTTATTTAATAAATGGAATCACCAAAGTATGCACATTCTAAGTCATAACAACTCTCTATAGTTTGAGCATATGTTCGACAAGAACAATAGCTTAGTACCCCCCTTTATTAAAATCACAGCTTCTAGAATATTTACATGAATTCTTAAAAAAATGCGAGTTTTTAAAAAATGTGATTTATTTAATCAATGGAATCAGCATAGTATGCACTTTCTACATCACAACAACTTTTTATAGTTTGTGCAATCGTTCGACAAGAAGAATAGCTTAGTACCCCCCCGTTTTTAAAAATCATAGCTTCTAGAAGGTTTACATGATTTCTTAAAAAGACACGAGTTTTTAAAAAATTTCATTTATTTAATAAATGGAATCACCAAAGTATGCAAATTCTACGTCATATCCACTTTCTATAGTTTGCGCATGCTTTCAGCAAGAAGAATAGCTCAGTACCCCCTTGTTTTTAAAAATCACAGCTTCAAGAAGGTTTACATGATCTGTTTAAAAACATGATTTTTTAAAATAATATCATTCATTTAATCAAAGGAATCAACAAAGTATGCACATTCTACGTCATAACGACTTTCTATAGTTTGCGCATGCGGCCAAAAATTAGAAAGGCTTACTTCCCGCCGTTTTTTAAAATCACAGCTTCTAGAAGGTTTACATGATTTAAAAAAAAAAGAGTATTTAAAAAACGTGATTTATTTAATAAATGGAATCAGCAAGATATGCACATTCTACGTCATAACAACTTTTTATTGTTTACGCGTGCATTCGACAAGAAGAATGGATTAGTACCCCCCATTTTTAATAATCACAGCTTCTAGAAGGTTTACATGATCTGTTTAAAAACATGAGTTTTTAAAATAATATCATTTCTTTAATGAATGGAATAAACAAAGTATGCACATTCTACAACATAAGGAATTTCTATAGTTTGCGCATGCATCTTAGAATAAAAAAAGCTTATTTCCCCCCGATTTTTAAAATCACAGCATCTAGAAGGTTTACATGATTTCTTAAAAAACACGAGTTTTTAGAAAACATGATTTATTTTATAAATGGAATGAACAAAGTATGCACATTCAACGTCATAACAACTTTCTATAGTTTTCGCATGCGTTCAGTAATAGGAAGTGCTTAGTACCCCCCTTTATTAAAACCATAACTTCTAGAAGGTTTAAATGATTTCTTAAAAAAACACGAGTTTTGGATAAATGTGATTTATTTAATAAATGGATTAAACAAAGTATGCACATTCTATGTCATAACAAATTTTTATAGTTTGCGCATGCGTTCGACAAGAATAATAGCTTAGTAGCCCGCATTTTTAAAAATCATAGCTTCTAGAAGGTTTACATGATTTCTTAAAAAAACACGAGTTTTAAAAAAATGTGATTTATTTAATAAATGGAAGCACCAAACTATGCACATTCTACGTCATAACAACTTTCTATAGTTTGAGCATATGTTCGACAAGAAGAATAGCTTAGTACCCCTCGTTTTTAAAAATCACAGCTTCTAGAACGTTTACATGATTTGTTTTAAAACATGAGTTTTTAAATTAATGTCATTTATTTAATAAATGGAATCAACAAAGTATGCACATTCTATGTCATAACGACTTTCTATAGTTTGCGGATGCATCCGAGAATAAGAAAAGCTTACTTCCCCCCGTTTTTTAAAATCACAGCTTCTAGAAGGTTTACATGATTTCTTAAGAAAACATGAGTATTTAAATTTTTTTATTTATTTAATAAATGGAATCAATAAAGTATTCACATTCTACGTCATAACAAATTTTTATTGTTTACGCATGCGTTCCACAAGAAGAATAGATTACTAGCACCTGTTTTTTAAAATCATATCTTCTAGAAGGTTTACATGATTTGTTTAAAAACATGAGTTTTAAAATAATATCATTTATTTAATCAATGGAATCAATAAAGTATGCACATTCTACGTGATAACGAGTTTATATAGTTTGCGCATGCGTCCGAGAATAAGAAAAGCTTACTTCCCCTGTTTTTTAAAATAACAACTTCTAGAAGGTTTACATGATTTCTTAAAAAAACACGAGTTTTTAAAAAATGTGATTTATTTAATAAATGGAATCAACAAAGTATGCACATTCTATGTAATAACAAATTTCTATAGTTTTCACATGCGTTCAGTAATAAGAAGTGGTTAGTACCCCCCTTGATTAAAATCACAACTTCTAGAAGGTTTAGATGATTTCTTAAAAAAACACGAGTTTTTAAAAAATGTGATTTATTTAATCAATGGAATCAGCATCGTATGCACATTCTACATCATATGTACTTTCTATAGTTTGCGCATGCGTTCGACAAGAAGAATAGCTCAGTACAATCCGTTTTTAAAAATCACAACTTTTAGAAGGTTTACATGATTTGCTTAAAAACATGAGTTTTTAAATTAATATAATTTATTTAAAAAATGGAATCAGTAAAGTATGCACATTCTACGTCATAATGAGTTTCTATAGTTTGCACATGCATCCGAGAATAAGAAAATCTTACTTTTCCCCATTTTTTAAAATGACAGCTTCTAGAAGGTTTACATGATTTCTTAAAAAAACACGAGTTTTTAGAAAATGTGATTTATTTAATAAATGGAATAAAAAAAGTATGCACATTCTACATCATAACAACTTTCTATAGTTTTTGCATGCGTTCAGTAATATTAATTGGTTTGTACCCCCCTTTATTAAAATCACAGCTTCTAGAAGGTTTAGATGAATTCTTAAAAAAACACGAGTTTTAAAAAAAATGTGATTTATTTAATCAATGGAATCAGCATAGTATGCACATTATATGTCACAACAACTTTTTATAGTTTGCACATTCGTTCGACAAGAAGAATAGCTTAGTACCCCCCCGTTTTTAAAAATAACAGCTTCTAGAAGGTTTACATGATTTCTTAAAAAAACACGAGTTTTTAAAAAATGTGATTTCTTTATTAAATGGAATCACCAAAGTATGCACATTCTACGTCATATCAACTTTCTATAGTTTGCGCACAGCGTTCGATAAGAAGAATAGCTCAGTACCCCCTGTTTTTAAAAATCATAGCTTCTAGAAGGTTTACATGATTTGTTTAAAAACATGAGTTTTTAAAATAATATCATTTATTTAATCAATGGAATAAAAGAAGTATGCACATTCTACGTCATAATGACTTTCTATAGTTTGCGCATGCATCCGAGAATAAGAAAATCTTACTTCCCCCCATTTTTTAAAATCATAGCTTCTAGAAGCTTTACATGATTTGTTAAAAAACACGAGTTTTTAGAAAAATTGTTTTATTTAATAAATGGAATCAACAAAGTATGCACATTCAACGTCATAACAACTTTCTATAGTTTTCGCATGCATTGAGTAATAGGAAGTGCTTAGTACCCACCTTTATTAAAATCATAACTTCTAGAAGGTTTACATGATTTCTTAAAAAAACACGAGTTTTTAAAAAATGTGATTTATTTTGTAAATGGATTCAAGAAAGTATGGACATTCTACGTCATAACAACTTTTTGTAGTTTGCGGATGCGTTCGACAAGAATAATATCTTAGTACCCCCCCATTTTTAAAAATCAGAGCTTCTAGAAGGTTTACATGATTTCTTAAAAAACCATGAGTTTTTAAAAAATGTGATTTATTTAATAAATGGAATCACCAAACTATGCACATTCTACGTCATAACAAATTTATATAGTTTGAGCATACGTTCGACAAGAAGAATAGGTGAGTACCACCCTTTATTAAAATCACAGCTTGTAGAAGATTTACATGATTTCTTAAAAAAACATGAGTATTTAAAAAATGTGATTTATTTAATAAATGGAATCAACAAAGTATGCACATTCTACGTCATAACAACTTTTTATTGTTAACGCATGCGTTCGACAAGAAGAATAGATTAGTACCCCCCTGTTTTTTAAAATCATATCTTCTAGAAGGTTTACACGATCTGTTTAAAACCATGAGTTTTTAAAATAATATCATTTATTTAATGAATATAATCAACAAAGTATGCACGTTCTATGTCATAACGACTTTCTATAGTTTGCGCATGCATCCGAGAATAAGAAAAGTTTACTTCCCCCCGTTTTTTAAAATCATTGCTTCTAGAAGGTTTACATGATTTCTTAAGAAACATGAGTTTTTAGAAAATGTGATTTATTTAATAAATGGAATCAACAAAGTATGCAAATTGTACGTCATTTAACAACTTTCTATAGTTTTCGCATGCATTCAGTAATAGGAAGTGGTTAGTACCCGCCTTTATTAAAATCACAGCTTCTAGAAGATTTACATGATTTCTTAAAAAAACACAAGTTTTAAAAAAATGTGATTTATTTAATCAATGGAATGAGCATAGTATGCACATTCTACGTCACAAGAACTTTTTATAGTCTACGCATTCGTTCGACAAGAAGAATAGCTTAGTACTACCCGTTTTTAAAAATCATAGCTTCTAGAAGATTTACATGATTTCTTAAAAAAACACGAGTTTTTAAAAAATGTGATTTCTTTAATAAATGGAATCACCAAAGTATGCACATTATACGTCATATCAACTTTATATAGTTTGCGCATGCGTTCGACAATAAGAATAGCTCAGTACCCCCCATTTTTAAAAATCATAGCTTCTAGAAGGTTTACATGATCTGTTTAAAAACATGAGTTTTTAAAATAATATCATTTATTTAATCAATGGAATCAACAAAGTATGCACATTCTACGTCATAACGACTTTCTATAGTTTGCGCATGCATCCGAGAATAAGAAAAGCTTACTTCCCCCCATTTTTTAAAATCATAGCTTCTAGAAGGTTTACATTATTTGTTAAAAAACACGAGTTTTTAGAAAAAATGATTTATTTAATAAATGGAATCAACAAAGTATGCACATTCAACGTCATAACAACTCTCTATAGTTTTCGCATGCATTGAGTAACAGGAAGTGCTTAGTACCCCCCTTTACTAAAATCATAACTTCTACAAGGTTTACATGATTTCTTAAATGGATTCAGGAAAGTATGCACATTCTACGTCATAACAACCTTTTGTAGTTTGCGGATGCATTCGACAAGAATAATAGCTTAGTACCCCCGCATTTTTAAAAATCAGAGCTTCTAGAAGGTTTACATGATTTCTTAAAAAAAAACGAGTTTTTAAAAAATGTTATTTATTTAATAAATGGAATCACCAGAGTATGCACATTCTATGTCATAAGAACTTTCTATAGTTTGAGCATACGTTCGACAAGAAGAATAGCTTAGCACCCCCCTTTATTAAAATCACAGCTTCTAGAAGATTTACATGATTTCTTAAAAAAACATGAGTTTTTAAAAAAAGTGGTTTATTTAATCATTCGAATGAGCATAGTATGCACATTCTACGTCACAACAAATTTTTATAGTTTGCGCATCAGTTCGACAAGAAGAATAGCTTAGTGCCCCCCGTTTTTAAAAATCACAGCTTCTAGAAGGTTTACATGATTTCTTAAAAAGACATGAGTTTTTAAAAAAATTGATTTATTTAATAAATGGAATCACGAAAGTATGCAAATTCTACATCATATCAACTTTCTATAGTTTGCGCATGCGTTCAACAAGAAGAGAAGCTCAGTACCCCCCGTTTTTAAAAACCACAGCTTCTAGAAGGCTTACATGATCTGTTTAAAAACATGAGTTTTTAAAATAATTGTAACGCCCCATATTTTGACTAGGCATGTTTAAGAGTTAGACACCTTTCACTTTATTTGCTTATTATCTATTCGACTCAGCTAGACAGAGTGAACTATATTCTCGGCATGTCAGACGTGATGATATGTTGCTACTATGTTTAGGATCTTACTATGCCCATGCTGATACTACGGTTATGATGTTATGATGTTACCATCCTCATGATGTTATTTGGTTTATGTGGTTACTATGTTGTAGTTATCACGAGATTCTTTTATTTTCATAATGACAATGTAGGTTTAATAATTGTCCTGGATGAAATGTGATATATATGATGTGGTATTTATGCTGTGATCGATTTAATGATTTTATGTGATGAAATAAATGATGTTGACAATATGGATCAGACGATGATAGAATGGAAATATTGTTATAAATGTATGGCTGCAAAGTACTAATCCGCAGGACACCGGGGCTATGTAATAGCGGGATACTTGATATGAAGTATGGTATAGTACCTATTTTGCAAAGAGCCTTGTTTACCAAAGTTGATGATACGATGACAAAAACCAATAATCTCGAGAGCCACAAAGTATGAGTTGATAAGGGCGTAGACCCAGTATGTTGAGAGGGATGGATGTATTGCCCACCCTATGTTTCTATGATACCCGAGATCGTGGGAGGGCCGTGCTGAGATACGCTCCCCAAGTTGTTGTGATGACGATGGTCGGATGCCTGATAGGAGAGGTTAGGTCTGCTAGTTAGTCGACGCTACCGCTCTCGCGTTCTACGTGGCTAGGTCAGTATAGCTGACATCCACTTTTGTACTAGCAGAGGAAGGATAGGGAGGATGCGGACGCAGGTTAGGATGGGAGGATATTTTAGTTAGTACTGTTGAGGGTTGGGTATTCCTTGATCTTGAGTTAGTGGTAGTAGGTACATTTCCTTGTACTTGATCGATTGAACTGATGTAATCATAAAAAGAATGAAATGAAATCTTAGAAAACTCATAAGATAACCAATGATGTTTTAGTAATGTTATGATAAATGTAATATACTTGTTCTATTTGCATGAAGTATTATTAGTATTAGTTAGCTGTTAAGCATAGGAAATATGATGTATGTTTATAGTACCTATCAGACTTGTGCATACGTTGGCCATGCATGCACATTTTGTACATGTGCGATAGTATCAGTTTACGACATACCTATCAATATTTAACAATGTTATAAGTTGTCATAGATAACTCAGTAAAGGTTTGGGTAAATGACAAGAGTAATAGATGATCGATTTGTTTATGTATAAAATAAGTTAATTAATTTTATATGTAATGAACAATTAAAATAATTGCCGCCAATTTTAATTCTCGTCAAGTGAAGGTATCGGAAATATGAAGTATAGCAGGTAAACATTAATGCTGGAAGCGTGTATTATCTAATTGTTAATATTGATTAATTAAACCCTTAAGAGTACTTCGTTTATCAATGAAAGTATGTTAGATTAGTGCTAAAGTACTTGTTATTAATTAAGTATGTTAGATTAGTGCTAAGGTACTTAAATCACCATTAATATTTATTATTATTATTATTATGATTATTTAATATTATTATTATTATTATTTAACTAATGTTAATAATGATAATGTGTCCTTATTGGAATGAAAGATATCATAAGTGGGTAAGTGAACATGTTTGAATTATTAAATTAATTAATTTATTGTTATGAAACGAGAAAGGATTATTATTAAATTATTAAATGAGGAAGGTTAAGATAAACTCAATTAAATTTATATTCATAAATTACTGTCATGTCACAAAACCGATCTGAGATTGGATTTGTATATATATATTTATAATTAAAACAAACTACCACTTCAAATTTGAAAGGGTCAACATGATAGTATTTAATTATTATTTATTCAACATATTAAATGGAGGATAAGACTAATATTGAATCGACCGCCTTCGTGAATGTCTTAAATTGAATACTTCAAGAATCATTAAATAATGTACATTCAACCCATCAAATCCAACCTAACTAGTCTTAATACCATTGAGCTGCTCGAGAAAAGAAGTACTATAAAATAATATTTATTTATGAATTGGATTGTAAAACAAGCAATCAATTTAATGTTTTGGGGGCTCGAGGGTTTTTATGGAGGGCGGTGGAGTAAACAGGAAGGCAAGTGGAGGAGGAAAATCGATCTATAAAGCAATGGTTTCACGGAGATGAGAGGGGGGGGGGGTTGGTTTTCTTTTGGGACAAGTACACTTAGTATTTGGATGAAAAGGAGGAATGCCGAGGAGGGGGATAACTCGAAGCTTTGAGGAGGTGGGAAACTCAAAGAATGAGGTGGGGTTAACTCTTGAACTATGGAAATGTACTAAGGAAAGATGCTGTCGGGATTATTGGTTTGTGGGCTCGGGGGCTAGGAAACTCGTCGTTTTCCTAGTGCCAACATGATAAGAGCTGGTCGGTAGGGTGGATCATCTATTTTTGGTTATTAAGGCTTGGAACAAAGAAGCTACGAAGTCGATAGGGGCAATCTACAACCTACATCGGTCCAGGTATTCTACTGGTAGTTAGAAAAATGATTTATATTTCAATATACTGAGTATTATGCAAGAAATTACAATTATATGTATGTCGTTAAAATTACTATATGTAGGTGCACTGTATGCTGCTAGACATTTTCTAATCACTAAAATTACGTAGAAAATTAGGATAACGAAAGCATAATGCTACTTATTTATTATTGAAATAAAAAGAGGGAAAAACAACTCCGTAGGAGCTGGTTACAAAACTTGATTTCAAAATCTAGAACTTCGGTGGCCTTCCGGATAGAGGGGCACTGCATTTGGTATTAGAGCCATGGTTCGAACTCTTGAACCTAGAAATCCTATCCATGCTTCATCTAGTCCTCGTTAAGGAGAAAATCCAATTGACAAGTTACCTACTTGACCTCCAGCCATAGTGAGCTTTACCTACTCAACTTCCACCCGTGGTGAGCCTCCAAGGTACCTGCACAACCACAATAGTATTAACATTTAGAAAATCAATAAATAAGGAAAACAAACTGAAATTTCATATTTAGTACAAGAAAACAAACACAAAATTCATGTTTACCCAAGCCACTACATTAATTATTTTAAATTCAATTCAGGGAGGAAGTAGCTTGAGCATTTCAGGAAAATAAGAGGAAAAAACTAAAATAAAGATGGTTAAGAAGAAAAAAAAAAGAAAGAAAGAAGAAGAAGGTAATTTCCAATTTTCCAAGCTGAATGTTACAGAGGATAATTGGAGAATTCATATGTTGGCATTCTAACTTGAACATAGGGATAGTGAATCCTGTAAAATTTAAAGTTATGTAGTGTATGTTATAGTCGTTACAAGCACAGTGTGAAGAAAACAATGTTCAAATGGTAAATCTCTGCATTCATTTATTTATTTTATTGACTCATTTTGCAAAAAAAAAAAAATTTACAGAAGGTTGGGATATGACATTAATTTTTTTTCTAAAAAAAAAATAAAAAATAGAAAAACAAGTTGTAATTATGGCTTCTATTCATTGGTTTATTCCAGAACCAAATGGGCTCAACCAGAAATAACAACATAAAATGGAAGGATTGGAAGGCATAGCACTACAAAAAAAAAAACATTCGAATATCAATAATGCTCATCCCTTACATTACATAAAGGATTAGTTGTATGTGCCTGATCTCTAAATTAATTTTATATCTTTGGCATTCCTCAACGATTATGAATATGTTGCAGAAATATTCATTTAGGGAAATAAGAAGAGTCTCGGTATAAAATAAAATGGAATGGGCAATGTTTAGGGCATTATTGTGCTAATGAAATATGTAAAAAAAAAATAGTAATAATAAATAAATAGAAACCAAAATTCAAGATGCTGATTATGATCCCCAAGTCTAAAAAATGGAATATTTGGTGCATTTAATATGCAAATATGATCACCTACTTCGTCCAGTATCAATATTGCTCACCAAGCAAACCACAGAAAGTAGCCGTGGAATTTGACTTACTAGCTAGCTTCGTCACAAATCTCATCAAATTCAATTAGCATGGTTTCCTCATGTTGTTGTGTTAAGGTATATTTCTGTCCATTAATTCAGACTTTCAAAAAAAAAATATAATCAGATTTAGTTTGAAGTGATATTCTGTGTGAAATTACCGTAACCTTTCAAAAGTCGGTATTTTCACTACCTTGAGTAGATGAGGAGAAATATTCACCCTCTCTGTCTATTTTGATGCATCAACCAATGAATGTGAGGGCTATTGACCTCTGCAACCTTATAAGCTATTATGAGCATGTAAAAAAAAAAAATGTAATTTAAGAGAAGAAGAATTACAACTTCTCATTCGCAACCGAGCGATAAAATGTTGTGTCCTATTTATGTCTTCTTGTTCCACTGTATCTTTGTAATTGTGGATTGTGTAGTTAAATGAGAGACTAGGGTTTAAGTTAATCATGGCCAACATGCTTTTATAGCACAGACATACTCTCTGTAAATAGCTATAGACTCAATAGTAATTTCATAGCAACGATTTATGACAAACCGGGGGGGGGGAGAGAGAATACTTCACTCTCAATCCTCAGAGGAATTCAAGGATAATTAATGGATATGAGGAACACCGATTTCATCTAATCCATTACCAATTACTAATTAATAAACAAAACTAAAAGGGTTTAACGCATCCTTTATAAGGGTTGCATCTTCTTTAAAATTTTCCATTTAACCGAAAGATAAAATTCTGAAATACTGAATGATCAAATAATTAAAAATTATAGCACCCTGCTCGTTTATATCATACATATAGGTCTGCTAATTAATTTTCAAGAGAAGCTAATGTACAAGCTTGGTTTTAGGGAAACCAAGCAGAAAATAACTATAATAGAAAATAACTATTTTGAAGCTAATGTACAAATTTGAACAGGATAAAAAAATAAATAAATCTAGTTTACCTTCAATCCAGCTAACCTAGCATAATTCACAGCTACAACAAGATCACTGTCTGTGGCAAGTAAAACTTTATCACCTTCATCATCCTCATATAGAATCTGAGGCAGGTGAGCCCGATCAATGTCATCTCCCACTCGCTGAATGATTGCAGATATAAGCTCTGTCAAACTTCCTGTACCAGAGTTAAACCTATGAACCCACCCTTTTCGATCCTCTAATTTAAAGCCAAAAGAATTTCCTAGGCCAAGAGATGGATAGGAAGCTTTTTCCATTTCTGTTGTCTCGGAAGCCACCCTTGCAGATGCATCACTGTGAGAGTCATCATAATCCTCGGCTGGCTCTAATGCTAGAGCTGAATCCCAAAACTTCTGCATCATTGAACTTGTCATATCATTTCCAACTGCTCCAGAACTTCCCACAATGGCCACTGTTGCATTGGTAATTTGTAACACGTCTATACAGGCCACAACAAATCCATCTCTGTCAACAACTGGCAGGTGTAAGAATTTCCCATCATGCATTATGTGCAAAGCATCAACAATTGGTGTATCAATAGTTACACATTCTCGGTTTGGTGTCATCACCTTTTCAACAAGTGTTGATTCTGGGGATAGATTTTATGCTACAACTCGCATCAAAACATCCTTTGAAGTGAGAATTCCACGTGGCTTATTCTCAATTGTCACAATAGCTGCATTCATCCGAAGTTCCTGCATTCTCTTTGTTGCTGTGTACACAGATTCGGTAGGTAAAACTTTGCTACCTTTGTATGCTCAGTGATAACAGAGGCTATAGAAGGTCTAAACATTCGCTCTCGTAATGTCTCAATAAAAGTATTAGGAACAGAAGTGGTGCTTCCCCATTGTCGCTCCACCGCTTCCACAGCAGCCACAATGGCATTACCCTTTTCTGCAACCCTTTCCATTCTAGCTATGGCATCATAGAGGCATTTAGTAATATCAAGCAAAGCTATGACCTCTCCATTTTCCACAACGGGTAGGTATCTAAATTTTCCTTGAACCATTTTTGTTAATGTGTCTACTGCTAATGTATCTTCCATTACGAATATAGGGTTCTTTGTCATGACCTTTGATACAGACATCTTAGCTGGTTTCAAGCCTTCTGCAATAACCCCTGTTGCGATATCTTTATCTGTTATTATCCCACAAAGTAAAGCATTTGTATCAGTAAGCAGGGAAGCATCCACTCTCCATGTGGCCATGCGATGATAGGCATCTAAAATTGTCGTAGCCTCTGGAATTGTCAGGGCTTTTGATAATCTCAAGCGCTTTACAGTTTGTTCCCCAGCACCTGACATAGATGAACGACTTGATCCCAGAGACTTTTGGCCTGCTTCAGTGGGAGGTTTTCCATTCTCAGATGGAGCCTTCTTCTTGTGTCTGAAGGAGTGTGCTTCTACCTCCAACTTGGAAGGGACGGAAGGCCGCCCACGCCATCTACCGCTGTCCTTGCCCCCTGGTTACTCATTATCCTTATAAAACCCTGGAGCGAAGTCAATGACCATACAAAACCAACACCGTATCGATTCCAATCTATTAAACACCATATACAGATATTGAATTCAATCTTTATTTACTTCAACCATGAAATTCGAATTTATGATTGATTTCTTCTTGAAAGAGAGACGTCTGACCCAGGGGATTTCTATTTCTTACCCGCCTAGGCCTAACAATATATACACATAAAATCCTCGCCTTCCCTTGTTATTGTTTCAGGCGGTCCAACCCTAGCGACGAAATAACATTGAATAAAAATCCTGCGGGCCCTGAAGGGCGTCAATGAGTTGCAGAGCCAGCAGGAGAAGAAATGAGAGTTCACGCGCGCACGAGGTAGGTGGAGACTTGATATAAAGAAGATCGCCTTCAGCTGGGGCACCCCACCGGAGTCCTCCTGGTAGCATGCACACCAACGTGTGGAAAGCATGCAGGAGACCCTCACATGGGTGCCCTTGAACTATAGGCTGCCCTGGAGGTGAAGGGATGGGGATCTCGTGGCAAGTCAGGGACGCGTGGTAAATAAGGGCTACGTGCTGCGTGGAGAGAGAAGGTCGAGTGGGTGGCCTCGAGGCCTGCAGCTTGGTGGAGCAGCAGGCTAGGGTTGGTGCTGGGTGGAGGTGGAGCTAGGAGGGAGTGGTGAGAAGGAGGAGAGGTTAAGGAAAGGCTGGCGCGTGGGTGAAGGAAGGTGCATTGACTAGGGTTAGAGTAGGTTAGGTCAATATCATGTAATTTTTAAATAAAAACATTAATTTTAAACCCTAATTTTAAAATTTTAAATAAATATATTTCAAATAATAATATTGGAAAATTTAAAAATGTAGCTTTAATATGGTGCATTATAATGATAGTTGATCGAGATATTGGTTTCACGAAAGTATTCATTTATAGAAATAATACTAAACTAGGTGAATATTAGTTCATAGTAGAAAGAAGATCTTGGTTTTGAAAAGATACAATCCTATGATTGGGGATTGATATGTTAAAATTAAAATTACCTTCACCTTAGTAAGGACCAGGTTACTCTATTTTGGAATCCACTCGAGTTATAAAGATTTAATTAAAACCCGTCAAGACCCTTTATCGTTAAAAGTAAATATCCTATTATTAAATGGAAATTTTAATTAATAGAATGAAGTATGGCTCTAGCGAGACTAGTTCACGATAACCTTGGAGTAACCTTGTCTCTTAAGCTCGATTATTTCACGGTAAATAAAAGATAAACTATATAATTGATCACTATATACATGAATATTTTGTACTATACTTTAAAATTACTTGAGAGGATTCTACCCAATGATGATTAAGTTATAATTAAAGATTGAGGTTGCAAATGGTAAGTAAATTAAATAGTTTTGCACATAACTTTTAAAAGGCGTGATCTCTATTGTATTGCATACTAAAATTTTACATGACGAACCAATGTGAAAGGGATTTATATGTTATTAGACCTAAGAACACAATTGATGGTTATAGTATTATGAAATAATGATCGAACTATCAAAGTGACTAACACATAGAATTGTATGAATGAGTGTAGTTATTGATCTATTGTATAATTGTATAATAGTGAACTATGCTTAATAAAATAGAAGTGAGGATTTTGGATAGTAAACATATTAGTTTCTCAATGCTATTTAATTTTATTTGCTAAGAAATACGTGAACTTTAATTTGTTTAATTTGTTGAGATATGATTGTGGATAGTGCATAAATTAAATAATAGTGTCCACAACCTTACGAGCATATAAACTTGTGGTTAGGTTAAATATTAACCTCGAGAAGATAGTCATATATCATTTTTATGCTCACCCAAGGGGATATTTTCTATATGTTAAACCAAAAACAATTAATGGTCGTAAATTAAAATAGTTGCAAAATCCACATGGTCAACATGTGGTGGTTCACTTGGTGTTGGATTTCCATGAAGGCTTAGTTAAGAGGGAGATCTTGAAGGAGCTAGAGTGATAATCAAATTGAAGAAATAACTTAAATCAATATAGGTGCTAATCGAGAATATAAGAATTTGGCAAATGGTTAGATGAGAACCTTGTATTAAATGGTAAATTCATCATAACACTTAGGAAGAGTAAATATTAATAGAAAATGTATTAACTATAACTAATAAAAGACATATGGATAGGGGAGGATGTCTCCAATTTGGTAGTGACTCCTACTTTATATCGTAATGACCTTGGGTGCAAATGAGAGCAATGTAAAAATAATTAACAAAATACCGTATAAGCATGATAAAGTAATTCTATAGAAATCATAACCATATTAGATATATTTGATGCAATGACAAAGTTTCCCGAAGGTTAGGTGTATGTAACACCCTATATTTTGACTAGTCATGCTTTTTAGTTAGACCTACTGTACTTTATTTGCTTAGTTTATGTTGGAATCAGCTAGACTAAGTAAACTATATTTTTGGTACATTAGACTTGATTATGTGTTGATGCTATGGTGATAATGTTACTATGCTACATTGGTACTATGATTATGATGTTAATATGTTACTATTCTCATAATGTTATTATGATAGGAAGTTGTGACGTTGTTGTTATCATAAGATTCATTTTCTTTCATGCTCACAGTGTATGTTTAATTGTCGTCCTTGATGAGATATGATATATATATGATGTGGAACATGGATACCTATATATATAAGGGGTAGAAATTGAGGAAATAGTATATATATATATATATATATATAATGAGGGGTACATGTTAGTATACATAAGTTGTTGTGTGGAGTTCATATATGTTCTAAATGTAGTAAGAAGATATACTAAATATATGTAGTGATAATCACAATGAATGACAACATGTAGCTACCAAATTAATGTGAAGATTGTGTCTATTTCAATATTGCACTAAACTTGGTTGGAAGAAAGAGAAAGATAACATCAATTACTAACCTATAACTGACCCAAGGAAAACAAAGAAACATAAAACAATATAAATTTATTAGAAATTTGAATCATTGAGATAAATATTAACATTGAACTAGAAGCAAATGTGAAAACTATAGCAGCATGGACCAAGTTAAGGTCCAGTAGGACAATTATAGCCAAGGGTCTGCTACCTGGTAGGACGCAGAGACCATGCGTCAAGATTTTCCCTGCCTTATTATGACCATAACTTCGGAACGAAGTTTCCTGAAGGGTGGGCGTATGTAACGCCCCATATTTTGACTAGGCGTGTTTAAGAGTTAGACACCTTTCACTTTATTTTCTTATTATCTATTCGACTCAGCTAGACAGAGTGAACTATATTCTCGGCATGTCAGACATGATGATATGTTGCTACTATGTTTAGGATGTTACTATGCCCATGCTGATACTATGGTTATGAGGTTATGATGTTACCATCCTCATGATGTTATTTGGTTTATGTGGTTACTATGTTGTAGTTATCACGAGATTCTTTTATTTTCATAATGACATTGTAGGTTTAATAATCGTCCTGGATGAAATGTGATATATATGGTGTGGTATTTATGCTGTGATCGATTTAATGATTTTATGTGATTAAATAAATGATGTTGACAATATGGATCAGACGATGATAGAATGGAAATATTGTTATAAATGTATGGCTGCAAAGTACTAATCCGCAGGACACCAGGGCTATGTAATAGCGGGATACTTGATATGAAGTATGGTATAGTACCTATTTTGCAAAGAGCCTTGTTTACCAAAGTTGATGATACGATGACACAAACCAATAATCTCGAGAGAAAAAAAGTATGAGTTGATAAGGGCGTAGACCCAGTATGTTGAGAGGGATGGATGTATTGCCCACCCTATGTTTCTATGATACCCGAGATCGTTGGAGGGCCGTGCTGAGACACGCTCCCCAAGTTGTTGTGATGACGATGGTCGGATGCCTGTTAGGAGAGGTTAGGTCCGCTAGTTAGCCGATGCTACCGCTCTCACATTCTACGTGGCTAGGTCAGTATAGCTGACATCCACTTTTGTACTAGCCAACGAAAGATAGGGAGGATGCGGACGTAGGTTAGGATGGGAGGATATTTTAGTTAGTACTGTTGAGGGTTGGGTATTCCTTGATCTTGATTTAGTGGTAGTAGGTACATTTCCTTGTACTTGATCGATTGAACTGATGTAATCATAAAAATAATGAAATGAAATCTTAAAAAAATCATAAGATAACCAATGATGTTTTAGTAATGTTATGATAAATGTAATATACTTGTTCTATTTGCATGAAGTATTATTAGTATTAGTTAGTTGTTAAGCATAGGAAATATGATGTATGTTTATAGTACCTGTCAGACCTGTGCATACGCTGGCCACGCATGCACATTTTGTACATGTGCGATAGTATCAGTTTACGACATACTTATCAATATTTAACAATGTTATAAGTTGTCATAGATAACTTAGTAAAGGTTTGGGTAAATGACAAGAGTAATAGATGATCGATTTGTTTATGTATAAAATAAGTTAATTAATCTTATATGTAATGAACAATTAAAATAATTGCCACCAATTGTAATTCTCATCAAGTGAAGGTATAGGAAATATGAAGTATAGCAGATAAACATTAATGCTGGAAGCGTGTATTATCTAATTGTTAATATTGATTAATTAAACCCTTAAGACTACTTCGTTTATCAATGAAAGTATGTGAGATTAGTGCTAAGGTACTTGTTATTAATTAAGTATGTTAGATTAGTGCTAAGGTACTTAAATCACCATTAATATTTATTATTATTATTATTATGATTATTTAATATTATTATTATTATTATTTAACTAATGTTAATAATGATAATGTGTCCTTATTGGAATGAAAGAAATCATAAGTGGGTAAGTAAACATGTTTGAATTATTAAATTAATTAATTTATTGTTATGAGACGAGAAAGGATTATTATTAAATTATTAAATGAGGAAGGTTAAGATAAACTCAATTAAATTTATATTCATAAATTACTGTCATGTCACAAAAACCGATATGAGATTGGATTTTAAAATATATATTTATAATTAAAACAAACTACCACTTCAAATTTGAAAGGGTCAACATGATAGTATTTAATTATTATTTATTCAACATATTAAATGGAGGATAAGACTAATATTGAATCCACCGCCTTCGTGAATGTCTTAAATTTAATACTTCAAGAATCATTAAATAATGTACATTCAACCCATCAAATCCAACCTAACTAGTCTTAATACCATTGAACTGCTTGAGAAAAGAAGTACTATAAAATAATATTTATTTATGAATTGGATTGTAAGACAAGCAATCAATTTAATGTTTTGGGGGCTCGAGGGTTTTTATGGAGGGCGGTGGAGTAAACAGGAAGGCAAGTGGAGGAGGAAAATGGATCTATAAAGCAATGGTTTCACGGAGATGAGAGGGGGGGGGGGGGGGTTTGGTTTTCTTTTGGGACAAGTACACTTAGTATTTGGATGAAAATGAGGAATACCGAGGAGGGGGATAACTCGAAGCTTTGAGGAGGTGGGAAACTCAAAGAATGAGGTGGGGTTAACTCTTGAACTATGGAAATGTACTAAGGAAAGATTCTATCGGGATTATTGGTTTGTGGGCTCGGGGGCTAGGAAACTCGTCAGTTTCCTAGGGCCAACATGATAAGAGCTGGTTGGCAGGGTGGATCATCTATTTTTGGTTATTAAGGATTGGACCAAAGGAGCTATGAAGTTGATAGGGGCAATCTACAACCTACATCGGTCCAGGTATTCTAATGGTAGTTAGAAAAATGATTTATATTTCAATATACTGAGTATTATGCAAGAAATTACAATTATATGTATGTCGTTAAAATTACTATATGTAGGTGCACTATATGCTGCTAGACATTTTCTAATCACTAAAATTACGCAGAAAATTAGCATAATGAAAGCATAATGCTACTTATTTATTATTGAAATAAAAAGAGGGAAAAACAACTCCGTAGGAGCTGGTTACAAAACTTGATTTCAAAATCTAGAACTTTGGTGGCCTTCCGAATAGAGGGGTACTGCAATAATATCATTTATTTAATCAATGGAATCAACAAAGTATGCACATTCTACGTCATAATGACTTTCTATAGTTTACGCATGCATCCGAGAATAAGAAAAGCTTACTTCCCCCCATTTTTTAAAACCACAGCTTCTAGAAGGTTTACATGATTTCTTAAAAAACATGAGTTTTTAGAAAACGTGATTAATTTAATAAATGGAATCAACAAAGTATGCACATTAAATGCCATAACAACTTTCTATATTTTTCGCATGCATTCAGTAATAGGAAATGCTTAGTAGCCCCCTTTATTAAAATCATAACTTCTATAAGGTTTACATGATTTCTTAAAAAAACACGAGTTTTAAAAAGATGTGATTTATTTAATAAATGGATTCAACAAAGTATGCACATTCTATGTCATAATTTTTTTTTATAGTTTGCGCATGCATTCGACAAGAATAATAGATTAGTACCCCCCATTTTTAAAAATCGCAGCTTCTAGAAGGTTTACATTATTTCTTAAGAAAACACGAGTTTTTAAAAAATGTGATTTATTTAATAAATGGAATCACCAAAGTATGCACATTCTACGTCATCACAACTTTCTATAGTTTGAGCATACGTTCAAAAAGAAGAATAGTTTTGTACCCCCCGTTTTTAAAAATCACAGCTTCTAGAAGGTTTACATGATTTGTTTAAAAACATGAGTTTTTAAAATAATATCATTTATGTAATCAATGGAGTCAAGAAAGTATGCACATTCTACGTCATAACGACTTTCTATAGTTTGCGCATGCGTCCGAGAATAAATCACAACTTCTAGAAGGTTTACATGATTTCTTAAAAAAACACAAGTTTTTAGAAAATGTGATTTATTTAATAAATGGAATCAACAAAGTATGCACATTCTACGTCATAACAACTTTCTATAGTTTTCGCATGCGTTCAGTGTTAAGAAGTGGTTAGTACCACCCTTTATTAAAATCACAGCTTATAGAAGGTTTACATGATTTCTTAAAAAAACACGAGTTTTTAAAAAATGTGATTTATTTAATCAATGGAATCAGTATATTATGCACATTCTATGTCACAACAACTTTTTATAGTTTGCGCATTCGTTCAACAAGAAGAATAGCTTAGTACCCCCTGTTTTTAAAAATCACAGCTTCTAGAAGGTTTACATGATTTCATAAAAAAACATACGTCATAACGACATAACAACATAACGTCATAAAAACATACGTTATAACGACATGAGTTTTTAGAAAATGTGATTTATTTAATAAATGGAATCAACAAAGTATGCACATTTTGTGTCATAACAACTTTCTATAGTTTTCACATGCGTTCGACAAGAAGAATAGCTCACTACCCCCCGTTTTTAAAAATCATAGCTTCTAGAAGGTTTACATGATCTGTTTAAAAACATGAGTTTTAAAAAAAATATCATTTATTTAATCAATGGAATCAGCAAAGTATGCACATTCTACGTCATAACGACTTTCTATAGTTTGTGCATGCGTCCGAGAATAAGAAAAGCTTACTTCCCCCTGTTTTTTAAAATCACAACTTCTAGAAGGTTTACATGATTTTTTAAAAAACACGAGATTTTAGAAAATGAGATTTATTTAATAAATGGAATCAACAAAGTATGCACATTCAACGTCATAACAACTTTCTATAGTTTTCACATGCGTTGAGTAGTAGGAAGAACTTAGTACCACCCCTTTATTAAAATCATAACTTCTATAAGGTTTACATGATTTCTTAAAAAAAAACGAGTTTTTAAAAAATATGATTCATTTAATAAATGGATTCAAGAAAGTATGCACATTCTATGTCATAACAACTTTCTGTAGTTTGCGGATGTGTTCGACAAGAATAATAGCTTAGTACCCCCCATTTTAAAAAATCATAGCTTCTAGAAGGTTTACATTATTTCTTAAAAAAACATGAGTTTTTAAAAAATGTGATTTATTTAATAAATGTGATTTATTTAATAAATGTGATTTATTTAATAAATGGAATCACCAAAGTATGCACATTCTATGTCATAACATCTTTCTATAGTTTGAACATACGTTCGACAAGAAGAATAGTTTAGTGCCCCCCTTTATTAAAATCACAGCTTCTAGAAGATTTACATCATATCTTAAAAAAACATGAGTTTTTAAAAAATGTGATTTATTTAATCAACGGAATTAGCTTAGTATGCACATTCTACGTCACAACAACTTTTTATAGTTTGCGCATTCGTTCGACAAGAAGAATAGCTTAGTACCCCCCGTTTTTAAAAATCACAGCTTCTAGAAGGTTTACATTATTTCTTAAAAAGACACGAGTTTTTAAAAAATTTGATTTATTTAATAAATGGAATCACCAAAGTATTGAAATTCTACGTCATATCAAATTTCTATAGTTTGCGCATGCGTTCGACAAGAGGAATAGCTCAGTACCCCCGGGTTTTTAAAAATCACAGCTTCTAGAAGGTTTACATGATCTGTTTAAAAAAATGAGTTTTTAAAATAATATCATTTATTTAATCAATGGAATCAACAAAGTAGGTACATTCTATGTCATAATGACTTTCTATAGTTTGCGCATGCGTCCGAGAATAAGAAAAGCTTACTTACCCCTGTTTATTAAAATCACAGCTTCTAGAAGGTTTACATGATTTCTTAAAAAAACACGAGTTTTTAAAAAATGTGATTTATTTAATAAATGTAATCACCAAAGTATGCACATTCTACATGATAACGAATTTCTATAGTTTGCGCATGCGTTCGACAAGAAGAATAGCTCAGTACCTCCCGTTTTCAAAAATCACAGCTTCAAGAAGGTTTACATGATTTGTTTAAAAACATGAGTTTTTAAATTAATGTCATTTATTTAATAAATGGAATCCGCAAAGTATGCACATGCTACGTCATAATGACTTTCTATAGTTTGCGTATGCGTCTGAGAATTAGAAAGGCTTACTTCCCCCCATTTTTTAAAATCATAGCTTCTAGAAGGTTTACATGATTTCTTTAAAAAACATGAGTATTAAAAAAATTTGATTTATTTAATAAATGGAATCAACAAGCTATGCACAGTCTACATCATAACAACTTTTTATTGTTTACGCATGCGTTCGACAAGAAGAATCAATTAGTACGCCCCCTTTTTAAAAATCACAGCTTCTAGAAGGTTTACAAGATCTGTTTAAAACCATGAGTTTTTAAAATAATATCATTTATTTAATCAATGGAATCAACAAAGTATGCACATTCTACGTCATAACGACTTTCTATAGTTTGCGCATGCATCCGAGAATAAGAAAAGCTTACTTCCCCCCATTTTTTATAATCATCGCTTCTAGAAGGTTTACATGATTTCGTAAGAAACACGAGTTTTTAGAAAATGTGATTTATTTAATAAATGGAATCAACAATGTATGCACATTCTACGTCATAAAAAATTTCTATAGTTTTTGCATGCATTCAGTAATAGGAAGTGGTTAGTACCCCCCTTTATTAAAATCATAGCTTCTAGAAGATTTACATGATTTGTTAAGAAAACACGAGTTTTTAAAAAATGTGATTTATTTAATCAATGGAATCAGCATAGTATGCACATTCTACGTCACAACAACTTTTAATAGTTTGCGCATTCATTCGACAAGAAGAATAGCTCAGTACCCACCGTTTTTAAAAATCCCAGCTTCTAGAAGGTTTACATGATTTCTTAAAAAGACACGACTTTTTGAAAAAATTGATTTATGTAATAAATGGAATGACCAAAGTATGCAATTTCTATGTCATATCAACTTTCTATAGTTTGTGCATGCGTTTGACAAGAAGAATAGCTTAGTACGCCCTGTTTTTAAAAATCATAGCTTCAAGAAGGTTTACATGATTTGTTTAAAAACATGAGTTTTTAAATTAATGTCATTTATTTAATAAATGGAATTAGCAAAGTATGCACATTCTACGTCATAACGACTTTCTATAGTTTGCGTATGCGTCTGAGAATTAGAAAGGCTTTCTTCCCCCCGTTTTTTAAAATCATAGCTTCTAGAAGGTTTACATGATTTCTTAAAAAAACATGAGTATTTTAAAAATGTGATTTATTTAATAAATGGAATCAACAAAGTATGCACAGTCTATCTCATAACAACTTTTTATTGTTTACGGATGCGTTTGACAAGAAGAATCGATTAGTACGCCCCCTTTTTAAAAATCACAGCATCTAGAAGGTTTACACGATCTGTTTAAAACCATGAGTTTTTAAAATAATATCATTTATTTAATCAATGGAATCAACAAAGTATGCACATTCTACGTCATAACGACTTTCTATAGTTTGCACATGCATCAAAGAATAAGAAAAGCTTACTTCCCCCCATTTTTTAAAATCACAGCTTCTAGAAAGTTTACATGATTTCTTAAAAAACATGAGTTTTTAGAAAACGTGATATTTTAATAAATGGAATCAACAAAGTATGCACATTCAACGTCATAACAAATTTCTATAGTTTTCTCATGCGTTCAGTAATAGGAAATGCTTAGTACCCCCCTTAATTAAAATCATAACTTCTACAAGGTTTACATGATCTCTTAAAAAAACACGAGTTTTTAAAAAATGTGATTTATTTAATAAATGTATTCAACAAAGTATGCACATTCTACGTCATAACATCTTTTTATAGTTTGCGCATGCGTTCGACAAGAATAATAGCTTCGTACCCCCCGTTTTTAATAATCACAGCTTCTAGAAGGTTTACATGATTTCTTACAAAAACACGAGTTTTTAAAAAATGTGATTTATTTAATAAATGGAATCACCAAAGTATGCACATTCTATGTCATAAGAACTTTCTATAGTTTGAGCATGCGTTCGACAAGAAGAATAGCTTAGTACCCACCATTTTTAAAAATCACAGCTTCTAGAAGGTTTACATGATTTGTTTAAAAACATGAGTTTTTAAATTAATGTCATTTATTTAATAAATATTATCAACAAAGTATGCACATTCTATGTCATAACGACTTTCTATAGTTGGCGCATGCATCCGAGAATAAGAAAAGCTTACTTCCCCCCGTTTTTTTAAAATCATCGCTTCTAGAAGGTTTACATGATTGCTTAAGAAACATGAGTTTTTAAAAAATGTGATTTATTTAATAAATGAAATAAAAAAAGTATGCACATTCTACGTCATAACAAATTTCTATAGTTTTCGCATGCGTTCAGTAATAGGAAGTGGTTAGTACCCCCCCTTTATTAAAATCACAGCTTGTAGAAGATTTACATGATTTCTTACAAAAACACGAGTTTTTAAAAAATGTGATTTATTTAATCAATGGAATCAACATAGTATGCACATTCTACGTCACAACAACTTTTTATAGTTTGTGCATTTGTTTGACAAGGAGAATAGCTCAGTACCCACCGTTTTTAAAAATCACAGCTTCTAGAAGGTTTACATGATTTCTTAAAAAGACACGAGTTTTTAAAAAAATTGATTTATTTAATAAATGGAATCACACAAGTATGCAATTTCTATGTCATATCAACTTTCTATAGTTTGTGCATGCATTTGACAAGAAGAATAGCTCAGTACCCCCTATTTTTAAAAATCACAGCTTCTAGAAGGTTTACATGATCTGTTCAAAAAAATAAGTTTTTAAATTAATGTCATTTATTTAATAAATGGAATCAACAAAGTATGCACATTTTATGTAATAACGTCTTTCTATAGTTTGCGCATGCATCCGAGAATAAGAAAAGCTTAGTTTCCCCCTTTTTTTAAAATCACAATTTCTAGAAGGTTTACATGATTTCTTAAAAAAACATGAGTATTTAAAAAATGTGATTTATTTAATAAATGGAATCAACAAAGTATGCACATTCTACGTCATCACAAATTTTTATTGTTTATGCATCTGTTCGACAAGAAGAATAGATTAGTACCCCCCGTTTTTTTAAATCATAACTTCTAGAAGGTTTACATGATTTGTTTAAAAAACATAAGTTTTTAAAATAATATCATTTATTTAATCAATGGAATAAAGAAAGTATTGCACATTCTATGCCATAACGAATTTTTATAGTTTGCGCATGCGTCAGAGAATAACAAAAGCTTACTTCCCCCCATTTTTTAAAATCACAGCTTCTAGAAGGTTTACATGATTTCTTAAAAAAACACGAGTTTTTAGAAAATGTGATTTATTTAATAAATGGAATCATCAAAGTATGCACATTCTACGTCATAACAACTTTCTATAGTTTTCGCATGCGTTGGACAAGAAGAACAGCTCAGTACCCCCTGTTTTTAAAAATCATAGCTTCAAGAACGTTTACATGATATGTTTAAAAGCATGAGTTTTTAAAATAATATCATTTATTTAATCAATGGAATCAACAAAGTATGCACATTCTACGTCATAACGACTTTCTATAGTTTGCGCATGCACTCGAGAACAAGAAAATCTTACTTCCCCCTGTTTTTTAAAATCACAACTTTCTAGAAGGTTTACATGATTTCTTAAAATACACGAGGTTTAGAAAATGTGATTTATTTAATAAATGGAGTCAAAAAACTATGAACACTCTACATCATAACAAATTTCTATAGTTTTCGCATGCATTCAGTAATAGGAAGTCTTAGTACCCCCCTTTATGAAAATCACAAGTTCTAGAAGGTTTAGATGATTTCTTAAAAAAACACGAGTTTTTAAGAAATGTAATTTATTTAATAAATTGATTCAACAAAGTATGCACATTCTACGTCATAAAATCTTTTTATAGTTTACGCATGCATTCAACAAGAAGAATAGCTTAGTACCCCCATTTTTACAAATCACAGCTTGTAGAAGGTTTACATGATTGTTTAAAAATATGAGTTTTTAAAATAATGTCATTTTATTTAATAAATGGAATCAACAAAGCATGCACATTCTACGTCATAACGAATTTTCTATAGTTTGCGCATGCATCCCGAGAAAAAGAAAAGCTTACTTCCCCCCGTTTTTTAAAATCATAGCTTCTAGAAGGCTTACATGATTTCTTAAAAAACACGAGTTTTTAGAAAATTAGATTTATGTAATGAATGGAATCAACAAAGTATGAACATTCTACGTCATAATAACTTTCTATAGTTTTTGCACGCGTTCAGTAATAGGAAGTGCTTAGGTACCCCCCTTTTTTAAAATCACAGCTTCTAGAAGGTTTATATGATTTCTTAAAAAAACACAAGTTTTTAAAAAATGTGATTTATTTAATAAATCGAATCACCAAAGTATGCATATTCTATGTCATAACAACTTTTTATAGTTTGCGCATATGTTCAACAAGAAGAATAGCTTAGTACCCCTCGTTTTTAAAAATCACAGCTTCTAGAAGGTTTACATGATTTCTTTAAAAAATTGAGTTTTTAAAATAATGTCATTTATTTACTAAATGGAATCAACAAAGTATACACATTCTATGTCATAACGACTTGCTATAGTTTGCGCATGCGTCCAAGAATAAGAAAATCTTACTTCCCCCGTTTTTTAAAATCACAGCTTCTAGAAGGTTTACATGATTTCTTAAAAAAACACGATTTTATAGAAAATGTGCTTTATTTAATAAATGGAATCAACAAAGTATGAACATTCTATGTCATAACAACTTTCTATAGTTTTCACATGCATTCAGTAATAGGAAGTGCTAAGTAACCCCCCTTTTTTTAAATCACAGCTTCTAGAAGGTTTACATGATTTCTTAAAAAAACACGAGTTTTTAGAAAATGTGATTTATTTAAAAAATGGAATCACCAAAGTATGCATATTCTACGTCATAACAACTTTTTATAGTTTGTGCATGCGTTTGACAAGAAGAATAGCTTAGTACCCCCCCGTTTTTAAAAATCACAGCTTCTAGAAGGTTTACATGATTTTAAAAAAAAAAAGAGTTTTTAAAAAATGTGATTTATTTAATAAATGGAATCACGAAAGTATGCACATTCTACGTCATAACAACTTTCTATAGTTTGCGCATGCATTTGAGAAGAAGAATAGCTTAGTACCCACCATTTTTAAAAATCACAGCTTCTAGAAGGTTTACATGATTTGTTTAAAAACATGAGTTTTTAAATTAATGTCATTTATTTAATAAATGCAATCAACAAAGTATGCACATTCTACATCGTAATGACTTTCTATAGTTTGCGCATGCACCCGAGAACAAGAAAAGCTTACTACTCCTCGTTTTTTAAAATCACGGCTTCTAGAAGGTTTACATGATTTGTTTAAAAACATGAGTTTTTTTAATAATGTCATTTATTTAATAAATGGAATCAACAAAGTATGCACATTCTACGTGATAACGATCTTCTATAGTTTGCGCATGCATCCGAGAAAAAGAAATGCTTACTTCCCCCCGTTTTTTAAAATCATGGCTTCTAGAAGGCCTACATGATTTCTTAAAAAACACGAGTTTTTAAAAAATGTGATTTATTTAACAAATGGAATCAACAAAGTATGAACATTCTACATCATAACAACTTTCTATAGTTTTTCGCATGCGTTCAGTAATAGGAATTGCTTAGTAACCCCATTTTTTAAAATCACAACTTCTAGAAGGTTTACATGATTTCTTAAAGAAACGCAAGCTTTTAAAAAATGTGATTTATTTAATAAATCGAATCACCAACATATGCATATTCTATGTCATAACAGATTTTTATAGTTTCCGCATGCATTTGACAGGAAGAATAGCTTAGTACTCCCCGTTTTTAAAAATCACAGCTTCTAGAAGGTTTACATCATTTGTTTAAAAAATGAGTTCTTAAAATAATGTCATGTATTTAGTAAATGGAATCAACAAAGTATACACATTTTACGTCATAACGAGTTTCTATAGTTTGCGCATGAGTCCAGGAATAAGAAAATCTTACTTCCCCCGTTTTTTAAAGTCACAGCTTCTAGAAGGTTTACATGATTTGTTAGAAAAACACGAGTTTATAAAAAATGTGATTTATTTAATAAATGGAATCAACAACTTATGCACAGTCTACGTCATATCGACTCCCTATAGTTTGCGCATGCATCCGAGACTAAGAAAAGCTTACTTCCTGCCGTTTTTTAAAATCACAGCTTCTAGAAGCTTTACATGATTTCTTAAAAAACACGAGTTTTTAGAAAATGTGATTTAGTTAATAAATGGAATCAACAAACTATGAACATTCTACATCATAACAACTTTCTATAGTTTTCGAATGCATTCAGTAATAGGTAGTCCTTAGTACCCCCCTTTATTAAAATCACAACTTCTAGAAGGTTTACATGATTTCTTAAGAAAACACGATTTTTTAAGAAATGTGATTTATTTAATAAATGGATTGAACAAAGTATGCACATTATACGTCATAAAAACTTTTTATAGCTTACGAATGCATTCAACAAGAAGAATAGCTGAGTACCCCCCATTTTTAAAAATCATAGCTTCTAGAAGGTTTACATGATTTGTTTAGAAACATGAGTTTTTTAAAATAATGTCATTTATTTAATAAATGGAATCAACAAAGTATGCACATTCTATGTCATAAAGATTTTCTATAGTTTGCGCATGCATCCGAGAATAAGAAAAGCTTACTTCCCCACGTTTTTTAAAATCATAGCTTCTAGAAGGCTTACATGATTTCTTAAAAAACACAAGTTTTTAGAAAATTTGATTTATTTAATAAATTGAATCAACAAAGTATGAACATTCTACGTCATAACAACTTTCTATAGTTTTTCGCATGCGTTGAGTAATAGGAAGTGCTTAGTACCCCCCTTTTTTAAAATCACAGCTTCTAGAAGGTTTACATGATTTCTTAAAGAAACACAAGATTTTTAAAATTGTGATTTATTTAATAAATCGAATCACCAAAGTATGCATATTCTACGTCATAAAATATTTTTATATTTTGCGCATGCGTTCGACAAGAAGAATAGCTTAGTACCCCCCGTTTTTAAAAATCACAGCTTCTAGAAGGTTTACATGATTTGTTTAAAAAAATGAGTTCTTAAAATAATGTCATTTATTTAGTAAATGGAATCAACAAAGTATACACATTCTACGTCATAACAACTTGCTATAGTTTGCGCACGCGTCCAGTAATAAGAAAATCTTAGTTCCCCCGTTTTTTAAAATCACAACTTCTAGAAGGTTTAAATAATTTCTTAAAAAAAAACGAGTTTATAAAAAATGTGATTTATTTAATAAATGGAATCAACAACTTATGTACAGTATACGTCATAACGAATCTCTATAATTTGCGCATGCATCCGAGAATAAGAAAAGCTTACTTCCCACCGTTTTTTAAAATCACAGCTTGTAGAAGCTTTAGATGATTTCTTAAAAACACGAGTTTTTAGAAAATGTCATTTATTTTATAAATGGAATCAACAAAGTATAAACATTCTATGTCATAACAACTTTCTATAGTTTTTGCATGCATTCAGTAATAGGAAGTGCTAAGTAACCTCCTATTTTAAAATCACAGCTTCTAGAAGGATAACATGATTTCTTAAAAAAACACGAGTTTTTAGAAAATGTGATTTATTTAATAAATGGAATCACCAAAGTATGCAAATTCTATGTCATAACAATTTTTTATAGTTTGCGCATGCATTCGAGAAGAATAATAGCTTAGTACCCCCCATTTTTAAAAATCACAGCTTCTAGAAGGTTTACATGATTTCTTAAAAAAACAATAGTTTTTAAAATTTGTGATTTATTTAATAAATGGAATCACCAAAGTATGCACATTCTACATCATAACAACTTTCTATAATTTGAGCATATGTTCTACAAGAAGAATAGCTTAGTACCCCACGTTTTTAAAAATCATAGCTTCTAGAAGGTTTACATGATTTGTTTAAAAGCATGAGTTTTAAAATAATATCATTTATTTAATCAATGAAATCAACAAAGTATGCACATTCTACGTCGTAACGACTTTCTATAGTTTGCGCATGCGTCCGAGAATAAGAAAACATGAGTTTTTAGAAAATGTGATTTATTTAATAAATGGAATCAACAAAGTATGAACATTCTACGTCATAACAACTTTCTAGAGTTTTCGCATGCATTCGGTAATAGCAAGTGCTAAGTAACCCCCTTTTTTAAAATCACAGCTTCTAGAAGGTTTACATGATTTCTTAAAAAAACACGAGTTTTTAGAAAACGTGATTTATTTAGAAAATGGAATCACTAATGTATGCATATTCTATGTCATAACAATTTTTAATAGTTTGTGCAATCGTTCGACAAGAAAAATAGCTTAGTACCCCCCATTTTTAAAAATCACAACTTCTAGAAGGTTTACATGATTTCTTAAAAAAAAAAACGAGTTTTTAGAAAATGTGATTTATTTAATAAATGGAATCACCAAAGTATGCATATTCTACGTCACAACAACTTTTAATAGTTTGTGCATGCGTTCAACAAGAGGAATAGCTTAGAGTTTAAAAACATGAGTTTTTAAAATAATTTCATTTATTTAATAAATGGAATCACCAACTTGTGCACATTCTACGTCATAACAACTTTCTATAGTTTTCGCATGCATTCAGTAATAGGAAGTCCTTAGTACCCCCCTTTATCAAAATCACAACTTCTAGAAGGTTTACATGATTTGTTAAAAAAACACGAGTTTTTAAGAAATGTGATTTATTTAATAAATGGATTCAACAAAGTATGCACAGTCAACGTCATAAAAACTTTTTATAGTTTACGCATGCATTCAACAAGAAGAATAGCTTAGTATCCCCCATTTTTAAAAATCACAGCTTCTAGAAGGTTTACATGATTTGTTTAGAAACATGAGTTTTTAAAATAATGTCATTTATTTAATAAATGGAATCACCAACTTATGCACACTCTACGTCATAACAACTCTCTATAGTTTGCGTATTCATCCGAGAATAAGAAAAGCTTACTTCCTGCCGTTTTTTAAAATCACAGCTTCTAGAAGCTTTACAAGATTTCTTAAAAAACACGAGTTTTTAGAAAATGTTATTTATTTAATAAATGGAATCAACAAAGTATGAACATTCTACGTCATAACAACTTTCTATACTGATCGCATGCATTCAGTAATAGGAAATCCTTAGTACCCCCCTTTATCAAAATCACAACTTCAAGAAGGTTTACATGATTTCTTAAAAAGACACGAGTTTTTAAGAAATGTGATTGATTTAATAAATGGATTCAACAAAGTATGCACATTCTACGTCATAATAACTTTTAATATTTTGTGCAAGCGTTCGACAAGAAGAATAGCTTAGTATCCCCCGTTTTTAAAAATCACAGCTTCTAGAAGGTTTACATGATTTTTTAAAAAAAAAAGAGTTTTTAGAAAATGTGATTTATTTAATAAATGGAATCATGAAAGTATGCATATTCTACGTCATAACAACTTTTAATAGCTTGTGCATGCATTCGACAAGAAGAATAGCTTAATACCCCCCGTTTTTAAAAATCACAGCTTCTAGAAGGTTTACATGATTTAAAAAAAAAACGAATTTTAAAAAAATGTGATTTATTTAATAAATGGAATCACCAAAGTATGCACATTCTATGTCATAAAAAATTTCTATAGTTTGCGCATGTGTTTGACAGGAAGAATAGCTTAGTACCGCCCATTTTTAAAAATCACAGCTTCTAGAAGGTTTACATGATTTCTTAAAAAACACGAGTTTTTAGAAAATGTGATTTAGTTAATAAATGGAATCAACAAACTATGAACATTCTACGTCATAACAACTTTCCATAGTTTTCGCATGCATTCAGTAATAAGAAGTGCTAAGTAATCCCCTTTTTTAAAATCATAGCTTCTAGAAGGTTTACATGATTTCTTAAAAAAAAACGAGTTCATAAAAATGTGATTTATTTAAAAAATGGAATCAGCAAAGTATGCACATTCTACGTCATAACAACTTTCTATAGTTTGCGCATGCGTTTGACAGGAAGAATAGCTTAGTACCTCCCATTTTAAAAAATCACAGCTTCTAGAAGGTTTACATGATTTCTTAAAAAACACGAGTTTTAGAAAATGTGATTTAGTTATTAAATGGAATCAACAAACTATGAACATTCTACAGCATAACAACTTTCTATAGTTTTCGCATGCATTCAGTAATAAGAAGTGCTAAGTAACCCCCTTTTTTAAAATCACAGCTTCTAGAAGGTTTACATGATTTGTTAAAAAAAAACAAGTTCTTAAAAATGTGATTTATTTAAAAAATGGAATCACAAAAGTATGCACATTCTACGTCATAACAACTTTCTATAGTTTGCGCATGCGTTTGACAGGAAGAATAGCTTAGTACCCCCCATTTTTAAAAATCACAGCTTCTAGAAGGTTTACATGATTTCTTAAAAAACACGAGTTTTTAGAAAATGTGTTTTATTTAATAAATGGAATCAACAAACTATGAACATTCTACATCATAACAACTTTCTATAGTTTTCACATGCATTCAGTAATAGGAAGTGCTAAGTAACCCCCTTTTTTAAAATCACAACTTCTAGATGGTTTACATGATTTCTTAAAAAAACATGAGTTTTTAGAAAATGTGATTTATTTAATAAATGGAACCACCAAAGTATGCATATTCTACATCATAACAACTTTTTATAGTTTGTGCATGTGTTCGACAAGAAGAATAGCTTAGTATCCCCCGTTTTTAAAAATCACAGCTTCTAGAAGGTCTACATGATTTCTTAAAAAAAAAACGAGTTTTAAAAAAATCTGATTTATATAATAAATGGAATCACGAAAGTATGCACATTCTACGTCATAACAACTTTCTAAAGTTTGCGCATGCGTTTGACAAGAACAATAGCTTAGTACCCCCCATTTCTAAAAATCACAGTTTCTAGAAGGCTTACATGATTTGTTTAAAAACATGAGTTTTTAAATTAATGTCATTTATTTAATAAATGGAATCAACAAAGTATGCGCATTCTACATCATAACGACTTTCTATAGTTTGCGCATGCACCCGACAACAAGAAAAGCTTACTTCCCCCCATTTTTAAAAATCACAGCTTCTAGAAGGTTTACATGATTTCTTAAAAAACATGAGTTTTTAGAAAATGTGATTTATTTAATAAATGGAATCAACAAAGTATGAACATTCTACGTCATAACAACTTTCTATAGTTTTTGCGTGCATTTGGTAATAGCAAGTGCTAAGTAACCCCCTTTTTAAAATCACAGCTTCTTTAAGGTTTACATGATTTCTTAAAAGAACACGTGTTTTTAGAAAATGTGATTTATTTAATAAATGGAATCACCAAAGAATGAATATTCTATGTCATAACAACTTTTAATAGTTTGTGCAAGCATTCGACAAGAAGAATAGCTTAGTATCCCCCGTTTTTAAAAATCACAGCTTCTAGAAGGTTTACATGATTTAAAAAAAAAACGAATTTTTAAAAAATGTGATTTATTTAATAAATGGAATCACGAAAGTATGCACATTCTATGTCATAAAAAATTTCTATAGTTTGCGCATGCGTTTGACAGGAAGAATAGCTTAGTACCCCCCATTTTTAAAAATCACAGCTTCTAGAAGGTTCACATGATTTCTTAAAAAACACGAGTTTTTAGAAAATGTGATTTAGTTAATAAATGGAATCAACAAACTATGAACATTCTACATCATAACAACTTTTTATAGTTTTCGCATGCATTCAGTAATAAGAAGTGCTAAGTAACCCCCTTTTTTAAAATCACAGCTTCTAGAAGGTTTGCATGATTTCTTAAAAAAAATCGAGTTCATAAAAATGTGATTTATTTAAAAAATGGAATCACCAAAGTACGCACATTCTACGTCATAAAAACTTTCTATAGTTTGCGCATGCGTTTGACAGGAAGAATAGCTTAGTACCCCCCATTTTTAAAAATCACAGCTTCTAGAAGGTTTACATGATTTCTTAAAAAACATGAGTTTTTAGAAAATGTGATTTAGTTAATAAATGGAATCAACAAACTATGAACATTCTATGTCATAACAACTTTCTATAGTTTTCGCATGCATTCAGTAATAAGAAGTGCTAAGTAACCCCCTTTTTTAAAATCACAGCGTCTAGAAGGTTTACATGATTTGTTAAAAAAAACGAGTTCTTAAAAAATGTGATTTATTTAAAATATGGAATCACCAAAGTATGCACATTCTACGTCATAACAACTTTCTATAGTTTGCGCATGCATTTGATAGGAAGAATAGCTTAGTACCCCCCATTTTTAAAAATCACAGCTTCTAGAAGGTTTACATGATTTCTTAAAAAACACGAGTTTTTAGAAAATGTGATTTATTTATTAAATCGAATCAACAAAGTATGAACATTCTATGTCATAAAAAATTTCTATAGTTTTCGCATGCATTCAGTAATAAGAAGTGCTAAGTAACCCCCTTTTTTAAAATCACAGCTTCTTGAAGGTTTACATGATTTCTTCAAAAAACACGAGTTTTTAGAAAATGTGATTTATTTAACAAATGGAATCACCAAAGTATGAATATTCTACGTCATAACATCTTTTAATATTTTGTGCAAGCGTTCAACAAGAAGAATATCTTAGTACCCCCCGTTTTTAAAAGTCACAGCTTCTAGAAGGTTTACATGATTTCTTAAAAAAAAATGAGTTTTTAGAAAATGTGATTTATTTAATAAATGGAATCACCAAAGTATGCACATTCTACGTCATAACAACTTTCTATAGTTTGCGCATGCGTTTGACATGAAGAATAGCTTAGTACCCCCCGTTTTTAAAAATCACAGCCTCTAGAAGGTTTACATGATTTTAAAAAAAAAAGAATTTTAAAAAAATGTGATTTATTTAATAAATGGAATCACCAACGTATGCACATTCTACGTCATAAAAACTTTCTATAGTGTGCGCAAACGTTTGACACGAACAATAGCTTAGTACCCACCATTTTTAAAAATCACAGCTTCTAGAAGGTTTACATGATTTCTTAAAAAGCACAAGTTTTTAGAAAATGTGATTTAGTTAATAAATGGAATCAACAAACTATGAACATTCTACGTCATAACAACTTTCTATAGTTTTCGCATGCATTCAGTAATAGGAAGTCCTCAGTAACCCCCTTTATCAAAATCACAACTTTTAGAAGGTTTACTTGATTTCTTAAAAAAACACAAGTTTTTAAGAAATGTGATTTATTTAATAAATGGATTCAATAAAGTATTGACATTCTACGTCATAAAAACTTTTTATAGTTTGCGCATGCATTCAACAAGAAGAATAGCTTAGTACCCCCCATTTTTAAAAATCACAGCTTCTAGAAGGATTACCTGATTTGTTTAAAAACATGAGTTTTTCAAATAATGTCATTTATTTAATAAATGGAATCACCAACTTATGCACATTCTACGTCATAACGACTCTCTATAGTTTGTGCATGCATCCGAGAATAAGAAAATCTTACTTCCCACTGTTTTTTAAAATCACAGCTTCTAGAAGCTTTACATGATTTCTTAAAAAACACGAGTTTTTAGAAAATGTGATTTATTTAATAAATGGAATCATCAAAGTATGAACATTCTACATCATAACAACTTTCTATAGTTTTCGCATTGATTCAGTAATAGGAAGTGCTAAGTAACCCCCTTTTTTAAAATCACAACTTCTACATGGTTTACATGATTTCTTAAAAAAACACGAGATTTTAGAAAATGTGATTTATTTAATAAATGGAATCACCAAAGTATGCATATTCTACATCATAACAACTTTATGAGGTTTGTGCATGCGTTTGACAAGAGGAATTGCTTAGTACCCCCCGATTTTTAAAAATCACAGCTTCTAGAAGGTTTACATGATTTCTTAGAAAAAAACGAGTTTTTAAAAAATGTGATTTATATGATAAATGGAATCATGAAAGTATGCACATTCTATGTCATAACAACTTTCTAAAGTTTGCGCATGCGTTTGACAAGAACAATAGCTTAATACCCCCCATTTCCAAAAATCACAGTTTCTAGAAGGTTTAGATGATTTGAATAAAAACAAGAGTTTTTAAAGTAATGTCATTTATTTAATAAATGGAATCAACAAAGTATGCGCATTCTACTTCATAACGACTTTCTATAGTTTGTGCATGCACCCGAGAACAAGAAAAGCATACTTCCCCCCATTTTTTAAATCACAACTTCTAGAAGGTTTACATGATTTCTTAAAAAACACGAATTTTTAGAAAATGTGATTTATTTAATAAATGGAATCAACAAACTATGAAAATTCTACGTCATAACAACTTTCTATACTGATCGCATGCATTCAGTAATAGGAAATCCTTAGTACCCCCCTTTATCAAAATCACAACTTCAAGAAGGTTTACATGATTTCTTCAAAAAACACGAGTTTTTAAGAAATGTGATTTATTTAATAAACAGATTCAACAAAGTATGCACATTCTACATCATAAAAACTTTTTATAGTTTACGCATGCATTCAAATAATGTGATTTATTGAATAAATGGAATTACCAACTTATGCACATTCTACGTCATAACGACTCTCTATATTTTGCGCATTCATCCGAGAATAAGAAAAGCTTACTTCCCGCCATTTTTTAAAATCAAAGCTTCTAGAAGCTTTACATGATTTCTTAAAAAACACGAGTTTTTAGAAAATGTGATTTATTTAATGAATGGAATCAACATAGTATGAACATTCTACGTCATAACAACTTTATATAGTTTTCGCATGCATTCAGTAATAGGAAGTCCTAAGTAACCCCCTTTTTTAAAATCACAGCTTCTAGAAGGTTTACATGATTTCTTAAAAAAACACGAGTTTTTAAAAAATGTGATTTATTTAATAAATGGAATCACCAAAGTATGCATATTCTACGTCATAACATCATTTAATAGTTTGTGCAAGCGTTGGACAAGAAGAATAGCTTAGTACTCCCCGTTTTTAAAAATCACAGCTTCTAGAAGGTTTACATGATTTCTTTAAAAAAAACGAGTTTTTAGAAAATGTGATTTATTTAATAAAGGGAATCACCAAGGTATGCATATTCTACGTCATAACAACTTTTAATAGTTTGTGCATGCGTTCGACAAGAAGAATAGCTTAGTACCCCCTGTTTTTAAAAATCATAGCTTCTAGAAGCTTTACTTGATTTTAAAAAAAAATGAATTTTTAAAAAATGTGATTTATTAAATAAATGGAATCACCAAAGTATGCACATTCTACGTCATAAAAACTTTCTGTAGTATGCGCATGGGTTTGACAGGAAGAAAAGCTTAGTATCCCCGTTTTTAAGAATCACAACTTCTAGAAGGTTTACATGATTTCTTAAAAAACACGAGTTTTTAGAAAATGTGATTTATTTAATAAATGGAATCAACAAAGTATGAACATTCTACGTCATAACAACTTTCTATAGTTTTCGCATGCATTCAGTAATAGGAAGTGCTAAGTAACCCCCTTTTTTTAAATCACAGCTTCTAGATGGTTTACATGATTTCTTTAAAAAACATGAATTTTTAGAAAATGTGATTTATTTAATAAATGGAATCACCAAAGTATGCATATTCTACGTCATAAGAACTTTTTATAGTTTATGCATGTGCTCGACAAGAAGAATAGCTTAGTACCCCCCGTTTTTAAAAATCACAGCTTCTGGAAGGTTTACATGATTTCTTAAAGAAAAAGAGTTTTTAAAAAATGTGATTTATTTAATAAATGGAATCACCAAAGTATGCACATTCTACGTCATAACAACTTTTGCACATTCTACGTCATAACAACTTTCTATAGTTTTCCCATGCGTTTGGCAAGAAGAATAGCTTAGTACCCCCCATTTTTAAAAATCACAGCTTGTAGAAGGTTTACATTATTTGTTTAAACACATGAGTTTTTAAATTAGTTTCATTTATTTAATAAATGGAATCAACAAAGTATGCACATTCTACGTCATAACTACTTTCTATAGTTTGCGCATGCACCCGAGAACAAGAAAATCTTACTTCCCCTCATTTTTTAAAATCACAGCTTCTAGAAGGTTTACATGATTTCTTAAAAAACACGAGTTTTTAGAAAATGTGATTTATTTAATAAAAGGAATCAACAAACTATGAACATTCTACGTCAATAAAACTTTTTATAGTTTGCGCATGCATTCAACAAGAAGAGTAGCTTAGTACCTGCCATTTTTAAAAATCACAGCTGCTAGAAGGTTTACATGATTTGTTTAAAAACATGAGTTTTTAAAATAATGTCATTTATTTAATAAATGGAATCAACAAAGTATGCACATTCTATGTCATAACGATTTTCTAAAGTTTGCGCATGCATCCGAGAATAAAAAAAGCTTACTTTCCCCAGTTTTGTAAAATCATAGCTTCTAGAAGGCTTACGTGATTTCTTAAAAAACATGAGTTTTTAGAAAATGTGATTTATTTAATAAATGGAATCAACAAAGTATGAACATTCGACTTCATAACAACTTTCTATAGTTTTTCACATGCGTTCAGTAATAGGAAGTGCTTAGTACCCCCCTTTTTTAAAATCACGGCTTCTAGAAGGTTTGCATGATTTCTTAAAGAAACACAAGCTTTTAAAAAATGTGATTTATTTAATAAATCGAATCACCAACATATGCATAATCTACGTCATAACAGATTTTTATAGTTTACGCATGCGTTCGACAAGAAGAATAGCTTAGTACCCCACGTTTTTAAAAATCACAGCTTCTAGAAGGTTTACATGATTTGTTTAAAAAAATGAGTTCTTAAAATAATTTCATTTATTTAGTAAATGGAATCAACAAAGTATACACTTTCTACGTCATAACAACTTGCTATAGTTTGCGCATGCGTCCAGGAATAAGAAAATTTTACTTCCCCATTTTTTTAAAATCACAACTTCTATAACGTTTACATGATTTCTTAAAAAAACACAAGTTTATAAAAAATGTGATTTATTTAATAAATGGAATCAACAAATTATGCACAATCTACGTCATAACGACTCTCTATAGTTTTCGCATGCATCCGAGAATAAGAAAAGCTTACTTCCCGTCGTTTTTTAAATTCACATCTTCTAGAAGCTTTACATGATTTCTCAAAAAACACGAGTTTTTAGAAAATGTCATTTATTTAATAAATGGAATCAACAAAGTATGAACATTCTACGTCATAACAACTTTCTATTGTTTTTGCACGCATTCAGTAATAGGAAGTCCTAAGTAACCCCCTTTTTTAAAATCACAGCTTCTAGAAGGATTACATGATTTCCTAAAAAAACACGAGTTTTTAGAAAATGTCATTTATTTAATAAATGGAATCACCAAAGTATGCAAATTCTACGTCATAAAACCTTTTAATAGTTTGTGCATGCTTTCGACAAGAAGAATAGCTTAGTACCCCCCATTTTTAAAAATCATAGCTTCTAGAAGGTTTACCTGATTTGTTTAAATACATGAGTTTTTAAAATAATGTCATTTACTTAATAAATGGAATCACCAATTTATGTACATTCTACATCATAACGACTCTCTATAGTTTCCGCATGCATACGATAATAAGAAAAGCTTACTTCCCGCCATTTTTTAAAATCACAGGTTCTAGAAGGTTTACATGATTTCTTAAAAAACATGAGTTTTTAGGAAATGTGATTTATTTAATAAATGGAATCAACAAACTATGAACATTCTACGTCATAACAACTTTCTATAGTTTTCGAATGCATTCAGTAATAGGAAGTCCTTAGTACCCCCCTTTATCAAAATCACAACTTCTAGAAGGTTTACATGATTCCTTAAAAAAACACGAGTTTTTAAGAAATATGATTTATTTAATAAATGGATTCAACAAAGTATGCACATTCTACGTCATAAAAACTTTTTATAGTTTACGCATTCATTCAACAAGAACAATAGCGTAGTACCTCCCATTTTTAAAAATCACAGCTTCTAGTAGGTTTAAATGATTTGTTTAAGAACATGAGTTTTTAAAATAATGCCATTTATTTAATAAATGGAATCAACAAAGTATGCACATTCTATGTCATAACAATTTTCTATAGTTTGCGCATGCATCCGAGAATAAGAAAAGCTTACTTCCCCCCATTTTGTAAAATCATAGCTTCTAGAAGGTTTACATGATTTCTTAAAAAACACGATTTTTTAGAAAATGTGATTTATTTAATAAATGGAATCAAGGAAATATGAACATTCTACGTCATAACAACTTTCTATAGTTTTCCGCATGCGTTCAGTAATAGGAAGTGCTTAGTACCCCAATTTTTTAAAATCACAGCTTCTAGAAGGTTTACATGATTTCTTAAAGAAACACAAGCTTTTAAAAAATGTGATTTATTTAATAAATCGAATCACCAACATATGCATATTCTATGTCATAACTGATTTTTATAGTTTGCGCATGCATTCGACAAGAAGAATAGCTTGGTAAGCCCCGTTTTTAAAAATCACAACTTCTAGAAGGTTTACATGATTTGTTTAAAAAAATGAGTTCCTAAAATAATTTCATTTATTTAGTAAATGGAATCAACAAAGTATACACATTCTACGTCATAACGACTTGCTACCGTTTGCGCATGCATCCAGGAATAAGAAAATCTTACTTCCCCCGTTTTTTAAAATCACAACTTCTAGAAGGTTTACATGAATTCTTAAAAAAACACGAGTTTAAAAAAAATGTGATTTATTTAATAAATGGAATCAACAACTTATGCACAGTCTACGTCATAATGACTCTCTATAGTTTTCGCATGCATTCAGTAATAAGAAGTGCTAAGTAACTCCCCTTTTTAAAATCACAACTTCTAGAAGGTTTACAGGATTTCTTAAAAAAACACGAGTTTTTAGAAAATGTGATTTATTTAATAATTGGAATCACCAAAGTATGCATATTCTACGTGATAACAACTTTTAATAGTTTGTGCATGCTTTCGACAAGAAGAATAGCTTAGTACCCCCCGTTTTTAAAATCACAGCTTCTAGAAGGTTTACATAATTTCTTAAAAAAAACGAGTTTTTAGAAAATGTGATTTATTTAATAAATGGAATCACCAAATTATGCATATTCTACGTCACGACGACTTTTAATAGTTTGTGCATGCGTTCGACAAGAAGAATAGCTTAGTACCCCCCGTTTTTAAAAATCACAGCTTCTAGAAGGTTTACATTATTATTTTTTTTTAAATGAATTTTAAAAAAATGTGATTTATTTAATAAATGGAATCACCAAAGTATGCACATTCTACGTCATAACAACTTTCTATAGTTTAAGCATGTGTTTGACAAGAAGAATAGCTTAGTACCCCCCATTTCTAAAAATCACAGCTTCTAGAAGGTTTACATGATTTGTTTAAAAACATGAGTTTTTAAAATAAAGTCATTTATATAATAAATGGAATAAACAACTTATGCACATTCTACGTCATAACGACTCTTTATATTTTGCGCATGCATCCGAGAATAAGAAAAGCTTACTTCCCGCTGTTCTTTAAAATCACAGCTTCTATAAGCTTTACATGATTTCTTAAAAAACACGAGTTTTTAGAAAATGTGATTTATTTAATAAATGGAATCAACAGAGTATGAACATTCTATGTCATAACAACTTTCTATAGTTTTCGCATGCATTCAGTAATAAGAACTGCTAAGTAACCCCCTTTTTTAAAATCACAGCTTCTAGAAGGTTTACATGATTTCTTAAAAAAAACGAGTTCTTAAAAAATGTGATTTATTTAAAAAATGGAATCACCAAAGTATGCACATTCTACGACATAACAACTTTCTATAGTTTGCGCATGTGTTTGACAGGAAGAATAGCTTAGTACCCCCCATTTTTAAAAATCATAGCTTCTAGAGGGTTTACATGATTTCTTAAAAAACATGAGTTTTTAGAAAATGTGATTTAGTTAATAAATGTAATCAACAAACTATGAACATTCTACGTCATAACAACTTTCTATAGTTTTTGCATGCATTCAGTAATAGGAAGTCCTTAGTACCCCCCTTTATCAAAATCACAACGTCTACAATGTTTACATGATTTCTTAAAAAAACACGAATTTTTAAGAAATGTGATTTATTTAATAAATGGATTCAACAAAGTATGCACATTCTACGTCATAAAGACTTTTTATAGTTTGCGCATGCATTCAACAATAAGAATAGCTTAGTACCCCCCATTTTTTAAAATCACGGCTTCTAGAAGGTTTACCTGATTTGTTTAAAAACATGAGTTTTTAAAATAATGTCATTTACTTAATAAATGGAATCACCAAATTATGCACATTCTACCTTATAACGACTCTCTATAGTTTGCGCATGCATCCTAGAATAAGAAAAGCTTACTTCCCGCCATTTTTTAAAATCACAGCTTATAGAAGCTTTACATGATTTCTTAAAAAACACGAGTTTTTAGAAAATGTGATTTATTTAATAAATGGAATTATCAAAGTATGAACATTCTACGTCATAACAACTTTCTATAGTTTTCGCATGCATTCAGTAATAGGAAGTGCTAAGTAGCCCCCTTTTTTAAAATCACAACTTCTAGAAGGCTTAAATGATTTCTTAAAAAAACACGAGTTTATAAAAAATGTGATTTATTTAATAAACTGAATCAACAACTTATGCACAGTCTACGTCATAACGACTCTCTATAGCTTGCGCATGCATCCGAGAATAAGAAAAGCTTACTTCCCGCCATTTTTCAAAATCACAGCTTCTAGAAGCTTTACATGATTTCTTTAAAAACACGAGTTTTTAGAAAATATCATTTAGTTAATAAATGGAATCAATAAACTATGAACATTCTACGTCATAACAACTTTCTATAGTTTTCGAATGCATTCAGTAATAGTTAGTCCTTAGTAACCCCCTTTATTAAAATCACAACTTCTAGAAGGTTTACATGATTTCTTTTAAAAAAACGAGTTTTTAAGAAATGCGATTTATTTAATAAATGGATTCAACAAAGTATGCACATTCTACTTCTTAAAAAATTTATAGTTTACGCATGCATTCAACAAGAAGAATAGCTTAGTACCCCCCATCTTTAAAAATCATAGCTTCTAGAAGGTTTACATGATTTGTTTAAAAACATGAGTTTTTAAAATAATGTAATTTATTTAATAAATGGAATCAACGAAGTCTGCACATTCTACGTCATAACGATTTTCTATAGTTTGCGCATGCATCCGAGAATAAGAAAACCTTATTCCCCGCGTTTTTTAAAATCATACCTTCTAGAAGGCTTACATGATTTCTTGAAAAACATGAGTTTTTAGAAAATTTGATTTATTTAATAAATTGAATCAACAAAGTATGAACATTCTACGTCATAAGAACTTTCTATAGTTTTTCACATGCGTTCAGTAATAGGAAGTGCTTAGTACCCCCGTTTTTTAAAATCACAGCTCATAGAAGGTTTACATGATTTCTTAAAGAAAAACAAGTTTTTAAAAAATGTGATCTATTTTAATAAATCGAATCACCAAAGTTTGCATATTCGACGACATAACAAATTTTTATAGTTTGTGCATGCATTCGACAAGAAGAATAGCTTAGTACACCCCGTTTTAAAAAATCCCAGCTTCTAGAAGGTTTACATGATTTGTTTAAAAAAATGAGTTCTTAAAATAATGTCATTTATTTAGTAAATGGAATCAACAAAGTATACACATTCGACTTCATAACGACTTGCAATAGTTTGCGCATGCGTCCAAGAATAAGAAAATCTTATTTCCCCCGTTTTTTAAAATCACAACTTCTAGAAGCTTTACATGATTTCTTAAAAAAACACAAGTTTATAAAAATTGTGATTTATTTAATAAATGGAATCACCAACTTATGCACAGTCTACATCATAACGACTCTCTATAGTTTGCGCATGCATCCAAGAATAAGAAAAGCTTACTTCCCGCCGTTTTTTAAAATCATAGCTTGTAGAAGCTTTACATGATTTCTTAAAAAACACGAGTTTTTAGAAAATGTCATTTATTTAATAAAAGGAATCAACAAAGTATGAACATTCTACGTCAAATCAACTTTCTATAGTTTTTGCATGCATTCAATAATAAGAAGTGCTAAGTAACCCCCTTTTTTAAAATCACAGCTTCTAGAAGGTTTACATGATTTCTTAAAAAAAAATGAGTTTTTAAAAAATGTGATTTATTTAATAAATGGAATCACCAAAGTATGCACATTCTACGTCATAACAACTTTCTATAGTTTGCGCATGCGTTTGACAAGAAGAACAGCTTAGTACCCCCCATTTCTAAAAATCACAGCTTCTAGAAGGTTTACATGATTTGTTTAAAAACATGAGTTTTTAAATTAATGTCATTTATTTAATAAATGGAATCAACAAAGTATGCACATTCTACGTCATAACGACTCTATATAGTTTTCGCATGCACCCGAGAACAAGAAAAGCTTACTTCCCCCCGTTTTTTAAAATCACAGCTTCTAGAAAGTTTACATGATTTCTTAAAAAACACGAGTTTTTAGAAAATGTGATTTATTTAATAAATGGAATCAACAAACTATGAACATTCTACATCATAACAACTTTCTATAGTTTTCGCATGCATTCAGTAATAGGAAGTCCTTAGTACCCCCCTTTATCAAAATCACAACTTCTAGAAGGTTTACATGATTTCTTAAAAAAACATGAGTTTTCAAGAAATGTGATTTATTTAATAAATGGATTCAACAAAGTATGCACATTCTATGCCATAAATTTTTTTTATAGTTTACACATGCATTCAACAAGAATAATAGCTTAGTACCCCCCATTTTTAAAAATCACAGCTTCTAGAAGGTTTACATGATTTGTTTAAAAACATGAGTTTTTAAAATAAAGTCATTTATTTAATAAATGGAACCACCAATTATGCACATTCTACGTCATAACGACTCTCTATAGTTTGCGCATGCATCCGAGAATAAGAAAACTTACTTCCCGCTGTTCTTTAAAATCAGAGCTTCCAGAAGCTTTACATGATTTCTTAAAAAACACGAGTTTTTAGAAAATGTGATTTATTTAATAAATGGAATCAACGAAGTATGAACATTTTACGTCACAACAACTTTTTATAGTTTTGGCATGCGTTCAGTAATAAGAAGTGCTAAGTAACCCCCTTTTTTTAAATCACAGCTTCTAGAAGGTTTACATGATTTCTTAAAAGAACACGAGTTTTTAGAAAATGTGATTTATTTAATAAATGGAATCACAGAAGTATGCATATTCTACGTGATAAAAACTTTTAATAGTTTTTGCATGCGTTCGACAAGAAGAATAGCTTAGTACCCCCCGTTTTAAAAATCACAGCTTCTAGAAGGTTTACATGATTTCTTAAAAAAAAACGAGTTTTTAGAAAATGTGATTTATTTAATAAATGGAATCACCAAAGTATGCATATTCTACGTCATAATGAATTTTAATAGTTTGTGCATGCGTTCGACAAGAAGAATAGCTTAGTACCCCCCGTTTTTAAAAATCACAGCTTCTAGAAGGTTTACATGATTTTAAAAAAAAAAATGAATTTTAAAAAAATGTGATTTATTTAATAAATGGAATCACCAAAGTATGCACATTCTACGTCATAACAACCTTCTATAGTTTAAGCATGCGTTTGACAAGAAGAATAGCTTAGTACCCCCCATTTCTAAAAATCACAGCTTCTAGAATGTTTACATGATTTGTTTAAAATCATGAGTTTTTAAAATAAAGACATTTATAAAATAAATGGAGTAACCAACTTATGCACATTCTACGTCATAACGACTCTCTATAGTTTTCGCATGCATCCGAGAATAAGAAAAGCTTACTTCCCGCCGTTCTTTAAAATCACAGCTTCTAGAAGCTTTACGTGATTTCTTAAAGAACACGAGTTTTTAGAAAATGTCATTTATTTAATAAAAGGAATCAACAAAGTATGAACATTCTACGTCATATCAACTTTCTATAGTTTTTGCATGCATTCAGTAATAAGAAGTGCTAAGTAACCCCCTTTTTTAAAATCACAGCTTCTAGAAGGTTTACATGATTTCTTAAAAAAAATGAGTTCTTAAAAAATGTGATTTATTTAAAAAATAGAATCACCAAAGTATGCACATTCTACGTCATAACAACTTTCTATAGTTTGCGCATGCGTTTGACAGGAAGAATAGCTTAGTACCCCCCATTTTTAAAAATCACAGCTTCTAGAAGGTTTACATGATTTCTTAAGAAACACAAGTTTTTAGAAAATGTGATTTAGTTAATAAATGGAATCAACAAACTATGAACATTCTACGTCATAACAACTTTCTTTAGTTTTCGCATGCATTCAGTAATAAGAAGTCCTTAGTACCCCCCTTTATCAAAGTCACAACTTCTACAAGGTTTACATGATTTCTTAAAAAAACACGAGTTTTTAAGAAATGTGATTTATTTGATAAATGGATTCAACAAAGTATGCACATTCTACGTCATAAAAACTTTTTATAGTTTGCGCATGCATTCAACAAGAAGAATAGCTTAGTACCCCCCATTTTTAAAAATCACAGCTTCTAGAAGGTTTACCTGATTTGTTTAAAAACAAAGTCATTTATTTAATAAATGGAATCACCAACTTATGCACATTCTACGTCATAACGACTCTCTATAGTTTTTGCTTGTATCCGAGAATAAGAAAAGCTTAATTCCTATCGTTCTTTAAAATCACAGCTTCTAGAAGCTTTACATGATTTCTTAAAAAACACGAGTTTTTAGAAAACGTGATTTATTTAAAAAATGGATTCAACAAAGTATGAACATTCTACGTCATAACAAATTTCTATAGTTTTTGCATGCATTAAGTAATAAGAAGTGCTAAGTAAGCCCCTTTTTTTAAATTGCAGCTTCTAGAAGGTTTACATGATTTCTTAAAAAAACACGAGTTTTTAGAAAATGTGATTTATTTAATAAATGGAATCACCAAAGTATGCATATTCTACATGATCACAACTTTTAATAGTTTGTGCATGCGTTCGACAAGAAGAATAGCTTAGTACCCCCCGTTTTTAACAATCACAACTTCTAGAAGGTTTACATGATTTTTTTTTTAAAACGAATTTTTAAAAAATGTGATTTATTTAATAAATGGAATCGACAAAGTATGCACATTCTATGTCATAACAACTTTCTATAGTTTCCGCATGCGTTTGACAGGAAGAATAGCTTAGTACCCCCCATTTTTAAAAATCACAGCTTCTAGAAGGTTTACATGATTTCTTAAAAAACACGAGTTTTTAGAAAATGTGATTTAGTTAATAAATGGAATCAACAAACTATGAACATTCTACGTCATAACAATTTTCTATAGTTTTCCCATGCATTCAGTAATAAAAAGTCCTTAGTACCCCCCTTTGTCAAAATCACAACTTCTAGAAGGTTTACATGATTTCTTAAAAAAACACGAGTTTTTAAAAAATGTGATTCATTTAATAAATGGATTCAACAATGTATGCACATTCTACGTCATAAAAACTTTTTATAGTTTACGCATGCATTCAACAAGAAGAATAGCTTAGTACTCACCATTTTTACAAATCATAGCTTGTAGAAGGTTTACATGATTTGTTTAAAAACATCAGTTTTTAAAATAATGTCATTTATTTAATAAATGGAATCAACAAAGTATGCACATTCTACGTCATAACGATTTTCTATAGTTTGCGCATGCATCTGAGAATAAGAAAAGCTTACTTCCCCCCGTTTTTTAAAATCATAGCTTGTAGAAGGCTTAAATCATTTCTTAAAAAACACGAGTTTTTAGAAAATGTGATTTATTTAATAAATGGAATCAACAAAGTATGCACATTCTATGTCATAAAAAAAATTTATAGTTTACGCATGCATTCAACAAGAAGAATAGCTTAGTACCCCCCATTTTTAAAAATCACGGCTTCTAGAAGGTTTACATGATTGGTTTAAAAACATGAGTTTTTAAAATAATGTCATTTATTTAATAAATGGAATCAACAAAGTATGCACATTCTACGTCATAACGATTTTTTATAGTTTGTGCATGCATCCGACAATAAGAAAAGCTTACTTCCCCCTGTTTTGTAAAATCATAGCTTCTAGAAGGCTTACATGATTTCTTAAAACACACGAGTTTTTAGAAAATGTGATTTATTTAATAAATGGAATCAACAAAGTATGTACATTCTAGTACATAACAACTTTCTATATTTTTTTGCATGCGTTCAATAATAGGAAGTGCTTAGTACCCCCCTTTCTTAAAATCACAGCTTCTAGAAGGTTTACATGATTTCTTAAAGAAACACAAGGTTTTAAAAAATGTGATTTATTTAATAAATCGAATCACCAATGTATGCATATTCTATGTCATAACAGATTTTTATAGTTTGCGCATGCCTTCGACAAGAAGAATAGCTTAGTACCCCCCGTTTTTAAAAATCACAGCTTCTAGAAGGTTTACAAGATTTGTTTAAAAAAATGAGTTCTTAAAATAATGTCATTTATTTAGTAAATGGAATCAACAAAGTATACACATTCTACGTCATAACGACTTGCTATAGTTTGCGCATGCATCCAGGAATAAGAAAATCTTACTTCCCCCATTTTTTAAAATCACAACTTCTAGAACGTTTACATGATTTCTTAAAAAAACACGAGTTTATAAAAAATGTGATTTATTTAATAAATGGAATATACAACTTATGCACAGTCTAGGTCATAAAAGCTCTCTATAGTTTGCGCATGCATCCGAGACTAAGAAAAGCTTGCTTCCCCCCATTTTTTAAAATCATAGCTTCTAGAAGGATTACATGATTTCTTAAAAAACATGAGATTTTAGAAATTTTGATTTATTTAATAAATTGAATCAACAAAGTATGAACATTCAACGTCATAACAAATTTCTATATTTTTTCGCATGCGTTCAGTAATAGGAAGTGTTTAGTTCCCCCCTTTTTAAAAATCACAGCTTCTAGAAGGTTTACTTGATTTCTTAAACAAGCTTGTCCATGCGTTCGACAAGAAGAATTGCTTAGTAACCCCCGTTTTTAAAAATCATAGCTCCTAGAAGGTTTACATGATTTCTTAAAAAAAAATGGGTTTTTTAAAAATGTGATTTATAAAATAAATGGAATCATGAAAGTATGCACATTCTACATCATAACAACTTTCTAAAGTTTGCGCATGCGTTTGACAAGAACAATAGCTTAGTACCCCCCATTTCTAAAATAATGTCATTTATTTAATAAATGGAATAAAAAAGGTATGCACATTCTACGTCATAACGACTTTCTATAGTTTGCGCATGCACCCAAGAACAAGAAAAGCTTACTTCCCCCCTTTTTTTAAATCACAGCTTCTAGAAGGTTTACATGATTTCTTAAAAAACACGAGTTTTTCGAAAATGTGATTTATTTAATAACTGGAATCAAGAAACTATGAATATTCTATGTCATAACAACTTTCTATATTGATCGCATGCATTCAGTAATAGGAAGTCCATAGTACCCCCCTTTCTCAAAATCACAACTTCTAGAAGGTTTACATGATTTCTTAAAAAAACACGAGTTTTTAAGAAATGTGATTTATTTAATAAATGGATTCAACAAAGTATGCAAATTCTATGTCATAAATTTTTTTTATAGTTTACGCATGCATTCAACAAGAAGAATAGCTTAGCACCCCCCATTTTTAAATATCACAGCTCTAGAAGGTTTACATGATTTGTTTAGAAACATGAGTTTTTAAAATAATGTGATTTATTTAATAAATGGAATCACGAACTTATGCACATTCTACGTCATAATGACTCTCTATACTTTGCGCATTCATCCGATAATAAGAAAAGCTTACTTCCCACCGGTTTTTAAAATCACAGCTTCTAGAAGCTTTACATGATTTCTTAAAAAACACGAGTTTTTAGATAATGTAATTTATTTAATAAATAGAATCAACAAAGTATGAACATTCTACGTCATAACAACTTTCTATAGTTTTCGCATGCATTCAGCAATAGGAAGTGCTAAGTAACCCCCTTTTTTAAAATGACAGCTTGTTCAAGGTTTACATGATTTCTTAAAAAAACACGAGTTTTTAGAAAATGTGATTTATTTAATATATGGAATCACCAAAGTATGCATATTCTATGTCATAAAATCCTTTAATAGTTTGTGCAAGCGTTCGGCAAGAAGAATAGCTTAGTACCCCCCGTTTTTAAAAATCACAGCTTCTAGAAGGTTTACATGATTTCCTAAAAAAAAATGATTTTTTAGAAAATGTGATTTATTTAATAAATGGAATCACCAAAGTATGCATATTTTACGTCATAACAACTTTTAATAGTTTGTGCATGAGTTCGACAAGAAGAATAGCTTAGTACCCCCCGTTTTTAAAAATCACAGCTTCTAGAAGGTTTACATGATTTGTTTAAAAAAATTAGTTCCTAAAATCATTTCATTTATTTACTAAATGGAATCAACAAAGTATACACATTCTACATCATAACGACTTGCTATAGTTTGCGCATGCGTCCAGGAATAAGAAAGTCTTACTTCCCCCGTTTTTTAAAATCACAACTTTGAGAAGGTTTACATGATTTCTTGAAAAAACACAAGTTTATAAAAAATGTGATTTATTTAATAAATGGAATCACCAACTTATGCACAGTCTACGTCATAACGAGACTCTATAGTTTCCGCATGCATCTGAGAATAAGAAAAGATTACTTCCCGATGCTTTTTAAAATCACAGCTTCTATTAGCTTTACATGATTTCTTAAAAAACACGAGTTTTTAGAAAATGTCATTTATGTAATAAATGGAATCAACAAAGTATGAACATTCTACGTCATAAAAAATTTCTATAGTTTTTGCATGCATTCGGTAATAGGAAGTGCTAAGTAACCCCCTTTTTCAAAATCACAGCTTCTAGAAGGATTACATGATTTCTTAAAAAAACACGAGTTTTTAGAAAATGTGATTTATTTAATAAATGGAATCACCAAAGCATGAAAATTCTACGCCATAACAACTTTTAATAGTTTGTGCATGCTTTCAACAAGAAGAATAGCTTAGTACCCCCCGTTTTTAAAATCATAGCTTATAGAAGGTTTACATGATTTCTTAAAAAAAAATGAGTTTTAAAAAAATGTGATTTATTTAATAAAGGGAACCACCAAAGTATGCACATTCTATGTCATAACAACTTTCTATAGTCTACGCATGCGTTTGACAAGAAGAATAGCTTAGTACCCGCCATTTCTAAAAATCACAGCTTCTAGAAGGTTTACACGATTTGCTTAAAAACATGAGTTTTTAAATTAATATCATTTATTTAAAAAATGGAATCAACAAGTATGCACATTCTATGTCATAACCAATTTCTATAGTTTTCGCATGCACCTGAAAACAAGAAAAGCTTACTTCCCCCCGTTTTTTAAAATCACAGCTTCTAGAAGGTTTACATGATTTCTTAAAAAACACGAGTGTTTAGACAATGTGATTTATTTAATCATTGGAATCAACAAACTATGAACATTCTACATCATAACAACTTTCTATAGTTTTCCCATGCATTCAGTAATAGGAAGTCCTTAGTACCCCCCTTTATCAAAATCAAAACTTCTAGAAGGTTTACATGATTTCTTAAAAAAACACGAGTTTTTAAGAAATGCGATTTATTTAATAAATGGATTCAACAAAGTATGCACATTCTACGTCATAATTTTTTTTTATAGTTTACGCATGCATTCAACAAGAAGAATAGCTTAGTACCCCCCATTTTTAAAAATCACAGCCTCTAGAAGGTTTACATGATTTGTTTAAAAACATGAGTTTTTAAAATAATGTCATTTATTTAATAAATGGAATGAACAAAGTATGCACATTCTATGTCATAACGATTTTCTATAGTTTGCGCATGCATCAGAGAATAAGAAAAGCTTACTTCCCTCCGTTTTTTAAAATCATAGATTCTAGAAGGCTTATATGATTTCTTAAAAAACACAAGTTTTTAGAAAATTTGATTTATTTAATAAATGGAATCAACAAAGTATGAACATTCTACGTCATAAAAACTTTTTATTGTTTACACATGCATTCAACAATAAGAATAGCTTAGTACCCCCCATTTTTAAAAATCACAGCTTCTAGAAGGTTTACATGATTTGTATAAAAGCATGAGTTTTTAAAATAATGTCTTTTATTTAATAAATGGAATCAACAAAGTATGCACATTCTATGTCATAACGATTTTCTATAGTTTGCGCATGCATCCGAGAATAAGAAAAGCTTACTTCCCCGCATTTTGTAAAATCATGGCTTCTAGAAGGCTTACATGATTTCTTAAAAAACGCGAGTTTTTAGAAAATGTGATTTATTTAATAAATGGAATCAACAAAGTATGAACATTCTACGTCATAACAACTTTCTATAGTTTTTCACATGCGTTCAGTAATAGGAAGTGCTTAGTACCCCCCTTTTTTAAAATCACAGCTTCTAGAAGGTTTACATGATTTCTTAAAGAAACACGAGCTTTTAAAAAATGTGATTTATTTAATAAATCGAATCACCAACGTATGCATATTATACGTCATAACATATTTTTATAGTTTGCGCATGTGTTCGACAAGAAGAATAGCTTAGTACCCCCCGTTTTTAAAAATCACACCTTCTAGAGGGTTTACATGATTTGTTTAAAAAAATGAGTTCTTAGAATAACGTCATTTATTTAGTAAATGGAATCAACAAAGTATACACATTCTACGTCATAACGACTTGCTATAGTTTACGCATGCATCCAGGAATAAGAAAATCTTACTTCCCCCTTTTTTCTTTAATCATAACTTCTAGAAGGTTTACATGATTTCTTAAAAAAACACGAGTTTATAAAAAATGTGATTTATTTAATAAATGGAATCAGCAACTTATGCACAGTCTAGGTCATAACGACTCTCTATAGTTTGTGCATGCATCCGAGACTAAGAAAAGCTTACTTCCCCCCGTTTTTTAAAATCATAGCTTCTAGAAGGCTTACATGATTTCTTAAAAAACACGACATTTTAGAAAATTTGATTTATTTAATAAATTGAATCAACAAAGTATGAACATTCTACGTCATCACAAATTTCTATAGTTTTTCGCATGCGTTCATTAATAGGAAGTGCTTAGTACCCCCCTTTTTTAAAATCACAGCTTCTAGAAGGCCTACATGATTTCTTAAAGAAACACAAGTTTTTAAAAAATGTGATTTATTTAATAAATGGAATCACCAAAGTATGTATATTCTACGTCATAACAACTTTTTATAGTTTGTCCATGCGTTCGACAAGAAGAATTGCTTAGTACCCCCCTCTTTTTAAAAATCACAGCTTCTAGAAGGTTTACATGATTTCTTAAAAAAAATGAGTTTTTAAAAAATGTGATTTAGATAATAAATGGAATCATGAAATTATGTACATTCTACATCATAACAACTTTCTAAAGTTTGCGCATGCGTTTGACAAGAACAATAGCTTAGTACCCCCGATTTCTAAAAATCACAGTTTTTAGAAGGTTTACATGAGTTTTTAAATTAATGTCATTTATTTAATAAATGGAATCAACAAAGTATGCGCATTCTACGTAATAATGACTTTCTATAGTTTGCGCATGCACCCGAGTATAAGAAAAGCTTACTTCCCCCCGTTTTTTAAAATCACAGCTTCTAGAATGTTTACATGATTTCTTAAAAAACACGAGTTTTTAGTAAATGTGATTTATTTAATAAATGGAATCAACAAACTATGAACATTCTACGTCATAACAACTTTCTATACCGATCACATGCATTCAGTAATAGGAAGTCCTTAGTACACACCTTTATCAAAATCACAACTTCTAGAAGGTTTACATGATTTCTTAAAAAAACACGAGTTTTTAAGAAATGTGATTGATTTAATAAATGGATTCGACAAAGTATGCACATTCTACGTCATAAAAACTTTTTATAGTTTTCGCATTTATTCAACAAGAAGAATAGCTTAGTACCCCCCATTTTTAAAAATCACCGCTTCTAGAAGGTTTACATGATTTGTTTAGAAACATGAGTTTTTAAAATAATGTGATTTATTTAATAAATGGAATCACCAACTTATGAACATTTTATGTCATAACAACTTTCTATAGTTTGCACATGTGTTTGACAGGAAGAATAGCTTAGTACCCCCCATTTTTAAAAATGACAGCTTCTAGAAGGTTTACATGATTTCTTAAAAAACACGAGTTTTTAGAAAATGTGATTTGTTAATAAATGGAATCAACAAACTATGAACATTCTACATCATAACAACTTTCTATAGTTTTCGCATGCATTCAGTAATCGGAAGTCCTTAGTACCCCCCTTTATCAAAATCACAACTTCTAGAAGGTTTACATGATTTCTTAAAAAAACATGAGTTTTTAAGAAATGTGATTTATTTAATAAATGAATTCAACAAAGTATGCACATTCTACGTCATAAAAACTTTTTAAAGTTTACACATGCATTCAACGAGAAGAATAGCTTAGTACACCCCATTTTTAAAAATCACAGCTTCTAGATGGTTCACTTGATTTGTTTAAAAACATGAGTTTTTAAAATAATGTCATTTATTTAATAAATGGAATAACCAACTTATGCACATTCTACGTCATAACGACTCTCTATAGTTTGCGCATGCATCCGAGAAAAAGAAAAGCTTCCTTCCCACCTTTTTTTAAAATCACAGCTTCTAGAAGCTTTACATGATTTCTTAAAAAACACGAGTTTTTAGAAAATGCGATTTATTTAATAAATGGAATCAACAAAGTATGAACATTCTATGTTATAACAACTTTCTATAGTTTTGGCATGCATTCAGTAATAGGAAGTGCTAAGTAAGCCCCTTTTTTTAAATCACAGCTTCTAGACGATTTACATGATTTCTTAAAAAAACACAAGTTTTTAGAAAATGTGATTTATTTAATAAATGGAATCACCAAAGTATGGATATTCTACGTCATCACAACTTTGTATAGTTTGCGCATGCATTGGCAAGAAGAATAGCTTAATACCCCCCATTTTAAAAAATCACAGCTTCTAGAAGGTTTACATGATTTGTATAAAAACATGACTTTTTAAAATAATGTCATTTATTTAATAAATGGAATCAACAAAGTATGCACATTCTACGTCATAACTATTTTCTATAGTTTGCGCATGCATCCGAGAATAAGAAAAGCTTACTTCCCCGCGTTTTGTAAAATCATGGCTTCTAGAAGGCTTACATGATTTCTTAAAAAACACGAGTTTTTAGAAAATGTGATTTATTTAATAAATGGAATCAACAAAGTATGAACATTCTACGTCATAACAACTTTCTATAGTTTTTCACATGCGTTCAGTAATACGAAGTGCTTAATACCCCCCTTTTTTAAAATCATAGCTTCTAGAAGGTTTACATGATTTCTTAAAGAAACACAAGCTTTTAAAAAATGTGATTTATTTAATAAATCGAATCACCAACGTATGCATATTCTACATCATAAAAGATTTTTATAGTTTGCGCATACGTTCGACAAGAAGAATAGCTTAGTACCACCCGTTTTTAAAAATCACATCTTCTAGAAGGTTTACATGATTTGTTTAAAAAAATGAGTTCTTAAAATAATGTCATTTATTTAGTAAATGGAATCAACAAAGTATACACATTCTACGTCATAACGACTTGCTATAGTTTGCGCATGCGTCCAGGAATAAGAAAATCTTACTTCCCCCGTTTTTTAAAATCACAACTTCTAGAAGGTTTAGATGATTTCTTAAAAAAACGCGAGTTTATAAAAAATGTGATTTATTTAATAAATGGAATAAGCAACTTATGCACAGTCTAGGTCATAACGACTCTCTATAGTTTGCGCATGCATCCGAGACTAAGAAAAGCTTACTTCCCCCCGTTTTTTAAAATCATAGCTTCTAGAAGGCTTACATGATTTCTTAAAAAACACGACATTTTAGAAAATTTGATTTATTTAATAAATTGAATCAACAAAGTATGAACATTCTACGTCATAACAAATTTATATAGTTTTTCGCATGCGTTCATTAATAGGAAGTGCTTAGTACCCCCCTTTTTAAAATCACAGCTTCTAGAAGGTTTAAATGATTTCTTAAAGAAACACAAGTTTTTAAAAAATGTGATTTATTTAATAAATGGAATCACCAAAGTATGTATATTCTAACTCATAACAACTTTTTCTAGTTTGTCCATGCGTTCGACAAGAAGAATTGCTTAGTACCCCCCTCTTTTTAAAAATCACAGCTTCTAGAAGGTTTACATGATTTCTTAAAAAAAAATGATTTTTTAAAAAATGTGATTTATATAATAAATGGAATCATGAAATTATGCACATTCTACATCATAACAACTTTCTAAAGTTTGCGCATGCGTTTGACAAGAACAATAGCTTAGTACCCCCCTTTTCTAAAAATCACAGTTTCTAGAAGGTTTACATGAGTTTTTAAATTAATGTCATTTATTTAATAAATGGAATCAACAAAGTATGCGCATTCTACGTCATAATGACTTTCTATAGTTTGCGCATGCACCCGAGAATAAGAAAAGCTTACTTCCCCCCGTTTTTTAAAATCACAGCTTCTAGAAGGTTTACATGATTTCTTAAAAAACACGAGTTTTTAGTAAATGTGATTTATTTAATAAATGGAATCAACAAACTATGAACATTCTACGTCATAACAACTTTCTATACTGATCGCATGCATTCAGTAATAGGAAGTCCTTAGTACCCACCTTTATCAAAATCACAACTTCTAGAAGGTTTACATGATTTCTTAAAAAAACACGAGTTTTTAAGAAATGTGATTTATTTAATAAACGGATTCAACAAAGTATGCACATTCTAGGTCATAAAAACTTTTTATAGTTTTCGCATGCATTCAACAAGAAGAATAGCTTAGTACCCCCCATGTTTAAAAATCACAGCTTCTAGAAGGTTTACATGATTTGTTTAGAAACATGAGTTTTTAAAACAATGTGATTTATTTAATAAATAGAATCACCAACTTATGCACATTCTATGTCATAACGACTCTCTATACTTTGCGCATTCATCCAAGAATAAGAAAAGCTTACTTCCCGCCGTTTTTTAAAATCACAGCTTCTAGAAGCTTTACATGATTCCTTAAAAAACACGAGTTTTTAGATAATGTGATTTATTTAATAAATGGAATCAACAAAGTATGAACAATCTACGTCATAACAACTTTCTATAGTTTTCGCATGCATTTAGTAATAGGAAGTGCTAAGTAACCCGCTTTTTTAAAATCACAGCTTCTTGAAGGTTTAGAGGATTTCTTAAAAAAACATGAATTTTTAGAAAATGTGATTTATTTAATAAATGGAATCACCAAAGTATGCATATTCTACGTCATAAGGTTTACATGATTTGTTTAAAAACATGAGTTTTTAAATTAATGTCATTTATTTAATAAATGGAATCAACAAAGTATGCGCATTCTACGTCATAACGACTTTCTATAGTTTGCGCATGCACCCGAGAAGAAGAAAATCTTACTTCCCCCCGTTTTTTAAAATCACAGCTTCTAGAAGGTTTACATGATTTCTTAAAAAACACGCGATGTTAGAAAATTTGATTTATTTAATAAATTGAATCAACAAAGTATGAACATTCTACGTTATAACAAATTTCTATAGTTTTTCGGATGCGTTCAGTAATAGGAACTGCTTAGTACCCTCCTTTTTTAAAATCACAGCTTCTAGAAGGTTTACATGGTTTCTTAAAGAAACACAAGTTTTTAAAAAATGTGATTTATTTAGGAAATGGAATCACCAAAGTATGCATATTCTACGTCATAACAACTTTTATAGTTTCTCCATGCGTTCAACAAGAAGAATTGCTTAGTACCCCCCTCTTTTTAAATATCACAGCTTCTAGAAGGTTTACATGATTTCTTAAAAAAAAACAAGTTTTTAAAAAATGTGATTTATATAATCAATGGAATCATGAAATTATGCACATTCTACATCATAACAACTTTCTAAAGTTTGCGCATGCGTTTGACAAGAACAATAGCTTAGTACCCCCCATTTCTAAAAATCATAGTTTCTAGAAGGTTTACATGAGTTTTTAAATTAATGTCATTTATCTAATAAATGGAATCAACAAAGTATGCACATTCTACATCATAATGAATTTCTATAGTTTGCGCATGCACCCGAGAACAAGAAAAGCTTACTTCCCCCCGTTTTTTAAAATCACAGCTTCTAGAAGGTTTACATGATTTCTTAAAAAACACGAGTTTTTAGAAAATGTGATTTATTTAATAAATGGAATCAACAAACTATGAACATTCTACGTCATAACAAATTTCTATACTGATCGCATGCATTCAGTAATAGGAAGTCCTTAGTACCCCCCTTTATCAAAATCACAACTTCTAGAAGGTTTACATGATTTCTTAAAAAAACACGATTTTTTAAGAAATGTGATTTATGTAATAAATGGATTCAACAAAGTATGCACATTCTACGTCATAAAAACTTTTTATAGTTTTCGCATGCATTCAACAAGAAGAATAGCTTAGTACCCCCCATTTTTAAAAATCACAGCTTCTAGAAGGTTTACATGATTTGTTTAGAAACATTAGTTTTTAAAATAATGTGATTTATTTAATAAATGGAATCACCAACTTATGCACATTCTATGTCATAACGACTCTCTATACTTTGCGCATTCATCCAAGAATAAGAAAAGCTTACTTCCCGCCATTTTTTAAAATCACAGCTTCTAGAAGGTTTACATGATTTCTTAAAAAAACACGAGTTTTTAGATAATGTGATTTATTTAATAAATGGAATCAACAAAGTATGAACATTCTACGTCATAACAACTTTCTATAGTTTTCGCATGCATTTAGTAATAGGAAGTGCTAAGTAACCCCCTTTTTTAAAATCACAGCTTCTTGAAGGTTTACATGATTTCTTAAAAAAACATGAGTTTTTAGAAAATGTGATTTATTTAATAAATGGAATCACCAAAGTATGCATATTCTACGTCATAACATCTTTTAATAGTTTGTGCAAGCATTCGACAAGAAGAATAGCTTAGTACCCCCCGTTTTTAAAAATCACAGCTTCTAGAAGGTTTACATGATTTCTTAAAAAAAACGATTTTTTAGAAAATGTGATTTATTTAATAAATGGAATCACCAAAGTATGCATATTCTACGTCATAACAACTTTTAATACTTTGTGCATGCGTTCGACAAGAAGTATAGCTTAGTACCCCTCATTTTTAAAAATCACAGCTTCTAGAAGGTTTACATGATAAAAAAAAGAAACGAATTTTTAAAAAATGTGATTTACATGATTTGTTTAGAAACATGATGTTTTTAAAATATTGTGATTTATTTAATAAATGGAATCACCAACTTATGCACATTCTATGTCATAACGACTCTCTATAGTTTGCGCATGCATCCGAGAATAAGAAATATTGAGGGAAGGAGATAATTTCCATCGTTGCTAATAAAAAGGGTCAATGCTAATCAGAACATTTTTTCCATCACCAACAATCCAAGAAGTCTATTTTTCTAATCTAATGAAACATTATAATGAAACCATTCCAAATTATAGACACCCCACTAACAACGTTTTTTGTAGATCTGAACCAATGAAGTATAGGAGAATCCCTGAGATATTCAGTCTTAATCACCAAAATCCATAAGTCGCCATCAAAAATACCAGGCCACATGTTTTTCATACATAAATCCATATTAAACCACTTCATATTTTTAATGTCCCGGCCTCCTAGGGCTTTTGGAAAGGCCAATCTTTCTCGAGAAACCAAATGATACTTGTGCTCTTTACTAGAACCAACCCACAAAAAGTTGAAAATATTTTTCCGAATGAGGTTGATAATGGTTTGAGGAACCAATAACTAAAAAGAACCAGTACAAATGGATTCCCATAAGCACCGCACGAAGCAAAGTAATCCTACCTCCCAATGATAAGGATATATAATCCCATTTTCCAATTCTTTTTTCATTTTTTTTTTCACCAGCCACATCCAATCTTCAATCCTATAGTTGTTCCACTTTAGCAAATATCCCAGAAAGAGAAAATTTGAGAAAGAATCTCTCTAGAGACCTCATGATGATAAGAAAGAGACTTTTCCATGCTTATCTCCATACCTGAAGAAGAACAAAACATTGATAAAATATCATGAAAATTACTCCATTCATCCAAAGCACCCATACCAAATAAAACCACATCATCAAAAAAGAGTGTATGTGTGATATGTAAGGCCGAGGAAATTTGTATCCATAATAGTTTTCCTTTCAATTTTGCATCTATAATCATCCTACTGAGACCTTCAATTATCAATAAAAATAGTAAGGTGGATATAGGAAACCCCTCTCTAAGGCCTCTGGAGTTACTGAAAAAATTCGTAGGAGAGCCATTGACACGGAAATCAAAATTATTAGAAGAAACACATGACAAAATCCAATTATTAACCTCAACGGGAAGCCCAATCTGCAAAATAATAATTCTAAGGAAATCCTTATTGACTTTGTCATATGCTTTGGAAAGGTCCATTTTCGGAATTGAGGCATTTAGATTTTTAACTTTCACAAAGTGAAGGAACTCTTTGGATACTACTTTAGATAGCTTAGGATTTATCCTATTAGCACTATTTTTCGTCAGCAATTTATAAACCAAATTACATAGTGCAATGGGTCTAAAATCATAAAAATACTCATGTTTGTATTTCTTAGGAGCAAGAGAAATAAAAATACCATTTAGGGCCCCTAGCATAAAACCCTGAGGTCTGGACATCTCAACAACAACAAGCAGATCCCTTCCCACAATATCAAAGAAGGTGGTGAACAATTCCATAGGCCATCCATCAAGCCCATGACTCCCATATTTTTCAAATTTAGACAGAACACTTTCCACTTCCTTGATACTGATAGGTTTCTCGATCTGCACACCTTCCTCTCTAGTGGAAAAAGTAGGATAGTTCCTAACCAGTTTCATTTGATTACCAATATCAGACAAACCATAATATTTAAAATGACAAAATCCTTCTCATTATCACTTTGAGAAGTGACCCATTCCCCATAAGAAGATTTGATATTGTTGGAATATAAAGCAATACTGAGAGGGGGTGGTGAATCAGTATTAGGCTATCTTTTAAAATTTTATCACATTTAAAACATAATCAACAAAGAAGATAGAACACACAATATTATCATGGAAGACCAATTGGGAAAACCCCCAATACTTTCTATTACTGCAAAATTATATTTACAAATAGTTTGCAAGCACCAACACCCAAATTTCCAGCTACAACTGATGGATGCACCAACACCCTATTTACCAACAACAACTGGAAGGAGGCTACGACCCCCTACAGGCTTTCATCTTGTCCTTGTGCCTCCCAACCACCCTAATTTTGTCTTTTAAGAATCTTCAGAACTTCTTAAAGAACTGTTGTTACTCTTCTCTATCTTTAACCTTTGTTTCTGATCTTCTTATTGGAACCACAGAGACCATTCTACCATTGGGTCAAATATGTTCTTATATGCACCATTTCAAAAGGAACCATTGAGCCTTTTCATTTAAACATCACAACAAAACATTGTGTCTCTTCACAAACATGTTATATTTTTATTTTGTTATCATCTAATCATCATGCCTCTTCATATCCAGAATAAGAGAAACCTTTCAAACTTATATTTGATTAAATACTAACACACACATAATTTTAAGTAACGCGTTTATTCTTCTAACAATAGCATAGATTTCCTGAGCATGCAGGTAATTTCCTAAGCATATCACGAGGACATATTTCCTGAGCTTGCAAGCATATCTTCCTTCGCCTGTGGGCATAGCCTTATTCCTTACGTGGGAATCTTCTTATGCCTTATGCGGGCATATCATTATGCCTTAATGCGCATATCGTGAGGGCATATTTTAAGCACTCTTGCGGGCATATTGTAAGCCCCTTCTGTGGGAATATTGTAAGCACTCTTGTGGGCATATTGTAAGCCCCTCTTGCAGGCATGTCCCAATCCCCTTGCGGACATTATTCAAGCACCTTGCGGCCATATCCATACACTGTGTAGACATGATTTTTCTTCAACTTGGAAGGTCCATTTCTCACACATGTGACCTCCATAGAGAATGAGAACATGTCTGAATGGAAAATTCAACAAAGAATAGATCCATATCATTTGTTGAATTTATTGACACAAAGAGAGCATTTGGCGGGCATTTGCAAATGGCCTCTTAAACCCCCGATTTAACACTTAGAAAATTTTATCAAACCCTAAGTCAACATGAGGTTATTTTTATTTCCACCAATATTCGAAATATGAAGAATCCACAACATATGGGACAACTTGTTGATTCCATCCAAGCCAATTTCATCGTCTGAAACCTCATTCTCTCTCCTTGGCGAGCATTTTACTGGAGCGGTGCAAATCAAGCCAGAGGGCACTTTTGGCAGACCAATATGTTTACCCTCATTTATTTATTTGGAAAAATAATAATATGGTTAGATGCAAAAACCAACACTCTTTATTTCTATATCCTATTATTTAGTTAATCAATCAAATAAAGGAGGTGTCAGGCATTTTTCTGAGACTAATTAGGTAGTTTTGCAGGAAGAATTTATACTTAGCCAAATCTTTCAATTTTCAAGGTGAATCTTTATTTCACCAAATAACTGAAAATATGATACCAAACAATAGTATCCATCTAGTTTAGCTCACCACAATTGGTTTCATCTCCAGATTCATCATCCTCTGACTTGGGCGGGCATTTTATTGAGCTGGGTTCCCAACGAGTAAAACTTCCTGAACCCTTGTTTTGGCAGACCTATAACTTTGTCATAAAACACTCATTTGGAGGAATGAGACCATGGTCAGATAGCCTATTCAACAAGGTATAGCCTGATATTTTCATATACTTTTTATCATTCTCTTATGAGGTATGGCAAGAATTTTCCTAAGGCCATTTGGACAAATTTTCCAACACTTAGTCAATTTCCAGAATTTCTCCAAACTGAAAAATATTTATATAATTACGTCAAATTGTATTAATGACATCATGAAGGTACTAGAACACCATTAGGTGGATTTGCATACTTATTACTCATGCCACATCATCATATATTCCATATCATCATATCCTTTGTCATTAATGAATACTTTTGGCATCAATGACAATTATACTCAACATTCTACCCCTTTGCCATTGATGACAACAACTTCAAATTTTTTCCTCTCCCTTTTTGACATTAATGACAAAGATTCATAAATCTCCCCCTGTCACTATTTCTCCCCCTTTCAACTATATCCCTTTTGTGACAGGGTTACAATCTTCATTTTTTTTAATGAAGAGAGATAACTCCCAGTTTTTGCATGAGATATGCAAATGACTCTCTAGGTAGTGGTTTAGTAAAAATATCAGCTATTTGTTCCTTTGTATTAACATACTCCAGTTTGACAATCTTTTGTGACACTTGCTCTCTTAAAAAATGATATTTGATTGGAATATGCTTTGTCTTAGAGTGCATAACATGAATTTTGGATATGTTTATAGCACTTGTATTGTCATAATGTATAACAATGGGATCCTTATATTTTACAAGTAAATATCCCAATGTTTGCTTCATCCAAATGACTTGTGTACAACATGATGCAGCAACAATATACTCGGCTTCTACTATATATAGTGAAATGGAAGACTGCTTTTTGCTTAGCCATGACAGCAAGCAATCTCCTAAGTACAATGTTTCTCCACTAGTTATTTTCCTATCATCAATACTTCCTTCCCAATCTGCATCAATGAATTCCCTTAGAGTGAAGTTATTGCTTTTTGTATACCACAATCCATAATTCATGGTACCTTTTAGATATATAAGAATTCTTTTTACTACAGCCACATGTATTTCTTTTGGGGATTCTTGGAATCTGGAAACCAAACCTATTGCTCGCATTACATATGGTCTTGTCTCTATTACATATAATAAAATACCAATCATTGACCTATACATAGTATGATCTACTTCTAAGGATTCATCATCCTTGATCAATTTACAACCAATGACCATATGAGTACTAACAGGTTTGGATTCTTCCATTTTCAACATTTTCAACATCTCTTTGATATACTTAGTTTGAGAGATGAAGATCTCTTTTTCTGATTGAGATAATTGTAAACCAAGAAAGGATGTTGGTTTCCCCAAGATTGACATTTCAAATTCCTTCTCCATTTCAGAAGCAAAGTTTACATTCATAATTTGTAGATTACTTCCAAATATGATATTGTCTACATAGACTACAACAATGATCATATTTTTGTTTTCAAACATTATGTATAGATTACTATCAGTGGCTCTTCTTTTATATCCTTGCTACTTTAAATATTTGTCAAGTCTTGAGAACCATGCTCTTGGAACTTTTTTAAGACCATAGAGTGCCTTCTTAAGATTGCAAACATAATCTCTATTTTCTTATAAGAGAAAACCTTCAGGCTGCTCAACATATACTTCTTCTTCAAGTTCTCCAATAACAAATGCATATTTTACATCGATTTGATACACTTTAGAGTTCTTGTAGCACACAAAATCTAAAACCATCTTCACGTATTCAAGTCTTGTCACCGGTGCAAAATTTTCTTCAAAATCAACACCTTCAACTTGAGCATATCCCTTGCATACTAATCTGTCGTTGTTCCTTATCACATGACCATCCTCATTGAACTTGTTTTTAAAGATCCATTTGGTTCCAATAACATTCATGTCCTTAGGTCTTGGGACAAGTTCCCAATTTTGGTTCTTCTCTATTTGATCAAGTTCATCATTCATAGTTTTGATCCAATCCTCACTTTTGTAAGCTTCTTTAAAGGTTTTGGGTTCTATTATTGAAATTAATGCTTGTTCTTCACCATAAAACATTTTTCTCCTTGTTTGAACTCTTGAATTTTTGTTACCAATTATTTGACTTTAAGGATGATTCTTTTGAACCCATCTGGATGGTGTTTTGTGTCTGATCTAGGGGAGTCTTCATTCTATACTTTCTTCTTCAAGAATATCTTCTTCTTGTAAACTTTCATCAATTTGACTCATATAACATTGTTCTTCATTTTCTAGAATATACACATTGCTTGGAGTTCTCACAGTAGTCCCAACAAGTTTACTTGAATCTTTTCTTCTGATTTCACACTTCTTGGAATCAAATATGCATATGTGTCCTTGATCATAGGTTTGGCTCAGAATTAAAAGATTAGGTTTCAAGTTCTTTATAAGAAAAAAAAATCATCTTTCATCTTGTCTCTAAGAGCCATTGTACCCTTCCCAAATATTTTAGAGGATAGATTATCTCCAAAAGTGACTTTTCCTTTTTTATTTCTTTTTAGGTTTATAAATTTTTGTAGGTCTCTTGTCATATGTTTTGAGCATCCAGTGTCCACATGCCATATATTTTGGTTTTTTGTTGCACATAAAGTTATTGAACATTCCATATCTTCCTTCTTCTTCCAAACCTTATTTTCCTCATTGCCTTGAGATTTTGTGGTGTCATTCTTCATAGGAATCGCTAGTTTACAATTTCTAGCTATGTGTCCTAGGTTACCACATTTGTAACATTCTATACTATAAGTCTGCAAAGGAACAAAGGAGTTATATATTCTTCCTTTTGGATTGAATCTAGTGGCATTATTCTTATACAATAGATATTGTGATGTAATGCCTTTCCCAATGGGAGCATTTAGTTTACAATTTCTAGCTATATGACCAAAATTGTTACAAGCATAACAATTTCCCAAAAAGAGTTGTTGATGTATGCTTGGCACATGACCTGTCATGCTTTCATTTTGAGAGTGAGCTAATTTTTTATTGTATTCCTTTCCAACCGATTTCATAAGTGCATCAACATAACTTCTTTTATTTCCTTCTTTATTTATGAAAAAGGATTGTTCTGACTTCTTTGCCATGTCATAGCCTAGTCCAGTTTTATTACCGAATGATCTTTGATAGCTTAGGATGCCATCTAGAGTTTTTGAGCTTCTCTTAAATTTTGATTGAAAGGATTCTTCATCAGTATTCTTTTTAAGAAATCTCATTTCAACTTCGAACTTTTCTAATTCTTCCTCTCATTTCTTGAGTTGTTGTTCTAGATTGATTTCAAACTTTTTGGCTTCTTGAAGCTGATTTTTTAAGTCAGCAATAATCCTTTATGCATCATTGCTTTTCTTCTCAAATCCTGTCATATTTCTACATATTTCTATCCTTTCCTAATTCTTCAAGATCACTTACAAGTTCTGCTTCAAGATCTATCACACCTTCTACCTCTTCTTTAGATATTTTATTTTATATTCCCATGAATAGAACTTCTGCTTCTTCATCTTCACTAGACTCATTTGAGCAGCTGTCATCCATGGAATAAAAGGTCTTTTTTTTTTTTTCTTAAAAAATAATTTGTTCTTCTTGAAGATGTCAGGGCACTCATCATTGTCTTCTTGTTTTGGATAAGGAAATTTGGAAGCAAGGTGACCAGTTCCCCCATAGTTAAATTTTTTTAAGCGAAATATCCCTTTGAACCTTCCAGTACCTCTCTTAATATTTTTAACAAGAAGTGATTTTTCATCATCGGAGTCTTTTGATTGAAACTTCGTTTTAGATTTCTTATCTAATTTTGATGATTTAAAATCTTCTTCCTTCTTTTGAGAATTGTCTTTCCAAATCCTCATTTCATAATCTATGAGAATTCCATATAGTTCTTCCATGGTGAGTTTGTCAAGATTTTCTCTATATTCTAGTGTGGAAATCTTAGCATTGTAAATCATTGGAAGTGATCTTAGTACTTTTTCAACTATTTCTTTTCTTCCAATTCTTATCCTATCCCTTGAATTGCATTCACAATTTCATCAATTCTCTCAAAGTATTCTGAAATGTTTTCTTCTTCCTAAATTTTTAGACTTTCAAATTGGGTTTTAAAAGTCTGGAGTTTTTCCCTTTTTACCTTGGTGTCTCCTTCATAGATAGTCTACAATTTGTCCCAAATCTCCTTTGTTATTTTGCAATGCATAACTTTGGCAAAGAATTTTATGGCTAATCCAGCCACATTGCATTAACAACTTTGGAATTGATTCCAAATTTTTGTATTCCTTCAAGATCTGTGGGAGGGGTTTTGGGATATGTGCACCCTATTTCTATAGACATCCAAACATCTAATCCAAGAGACATTATATAGCTTCTCATACTGATGCTCCAGAATGCATAATATTCTCCATTGAATATCGGAACCTTGGAGGACATTTCTACTTGTTGATCCATAGTGATAAAAAAATTTATCTTCAAGTGTTTTAAAATTTTAGTGAAGAGCCTGCTCTGATACAAATTGTTGGAATATCAAGCAATACTGAGAGGGGGGGTGAATCAAAATTAGTCTATCTTTTAAAATTTTATCACATTTAAAACAAAATCAACACAGAAGATAGAACACACAATATTATCGTAGAAGCCCAATTGGGAAAACCACCAATACTTTCTATTATTGTAAAATTATATTTACAAATAGTTTGTAAGCACCAACTTGTTGGATGCACCAACACCCAAATTTTCAGGTACAACTGATGGATGCACCAATACCCTATTTACCAACAATAACTAGAAGGAGGCTATGACCCCTTACAGGTTTGCAGCCTATCCTTGCACATCCCAACCACCCTTATTTTCTCTTTTAAGAATCTTCAGAACTTCTTCAAGAACTGTTGTTATTCTTCTCTGTATTTAACCTCTATTTATGTTCTTCTCATTGGAACCCCAAAGACCATTCTACCATTGGGTTGAATTTGTTGTTATATGCACCATTTCAAAAGGAACCATCATTCCTTTTCATTTTGTTGGCAGACAGTTTGGTAAGGAAGAATCGCAGCATTGCCAATGCTGCGACACGTTAGACGAGGTCATGGAAGGAAGAAGGCTATATTATTTTGTGTATTTTTTGAGTCATTTGTACTGCAATAGGCGGGTTTTTGGGTCATTGGACCATATAAGATGTAATTTCGAGCTAAGTATACCGCAATAAGTGTGTTTTTTGGGTCATTTGGACCGTGTCAGTTATATTTTTAGTCATTTGTCCAGGATTCGGTTAGGAATTTGTTGGTAAATGGACAAGCATTGTAAAGGCGAAAGCCTATATATAGTGAGAAAGTTGTAGGTCGAGAGATAGATTGCAGAGACGTTTGGTATGTTTTTGTGAGTATGTTCTGAGATCAAGAGATATTGTCGAAGTCTGTGATCTGTAGAGGTATTGTATTGGGTTTTTGTAGTAATAATATGATGTGATAAAACTATTCCTTCGCAATCCTGGTGTGTCTTCTGTCTTTTGATGATAATGCAATGTTTCTTTAATGCAATAGTCGCTTTACTGTTATAATTTGCCATAACAAATGAATGTTTCCATTAATGATGCTATGAATACAATAATGTCGAAGTGAAAGCCTGGATCTATCGTTAAATGTTGCAATAAGATTAAGTGGTTGACGCCACATACATCCTCCTTCATTCGACGGAAACATGGTTCCATCAAATCTCCCTTGATCACCTCGGGTGAGACCTCATCTGCTCTGCAGGTGTTACCGGGCAGGGTAAAACCTGTCTGGGCCAGTGCTCAGGAAGATCGCGGTGGGTTGGTGTCAATAGGGATGGGAATCCCTGTTGACTGGGTTTGAGTCAACAAATGGTTATGTTGCCGGGACCATGTGTGAAGTGAATGGAGGATATGTTGTGGCACCTGATCAAACCCGAGATCCAGGAATGGTTTGATCAAAAGCTACAGGAATTCGCTGAAGAAGAAAGCCAGAACACTCGACTGATAGTAGATTAGTGGGTAGATAGATATATTCATGATGGTCCGCATGAATGGTTCTTCTGTGAATTCCTGGTCCTGTTGTTTGAGTGGTTGGCGAAGTTGACCTTCCAGAAGAGGAACTTTCAAGGTGGTGAACCGGCGACCTGGACCCCCGAGTTGATTCAGGAGCTGCAGGAAGTTGATAATAAAGCATCGTGGGCTGTTGAAGTGTGGTTTGATAGTATCCTAGAGGGATATATCATAGAATTCGTGGTTGATACTCAGGAATCCTATAGTGAAGCTGAAAGATATTTTTTTTGCAAACCTCGGGGCAGGTTTCTGCTATCGCTTCAACTGTCGATTAAGATGCTTATTTACAAAAAGGGTATATTGAAGATGCATCTTGATAAGTAGATAGCATGGTGGGAGGAGGCTGTGGGTATTGCGACAGTTGGGGGGCAGTACATGGAATGATACGGGGTATATGGGTGCAGGTCATGACGAGACTGTGAGTGAAGCCGAGGAAGAAAGTGGTCTTACGAGGGGAGGAGTGAGGTTCCGACAGGAAAAGAGGCAGAGGACAAGAGAAGGTCCTACTGCAGTCGAACCGCAAGGTCGTGAAGGAAGACCACATGGGATGAAGCGACCTCACAGTCCTGACAAGGACAACCAGGCTACGCCCAAGATAGAGGCAGGACCAAACCCTAGCACCAATGTACCCACACCTCCACTCACTCTCTCTTAGATAGCAAGAAATACCACTTCGACACTGCCAAGTTCGTCAATACCACAGAAGTTAATCGGTAGTAGTATAGAGAAAGGAGGAAGGAAGCCCAGAATGGCGGACGATGACGCTAAGTTACCGTTGTTCCACGGGAGTGGGACTAACAACCTAGAACAATATTGGTTTTTGTGTGAAGCGGTCTGGACCGTAAAATAGATCACTGATGATGCCGCTAAGAAAGGACAGTTAGCAACAACTCTACGAGGTCATGGATTAGATTAGTTTATGAAGTTCGTTCTAGTCCCTACAGGAGCCCCAGAGAAGTCACTAGATGAGATCCGGGATGTGCTGATTGCAGAATTCAGAAAGCCCAAGTCTGAGGCTCAATATATTACAAAATTGTAATAAATTAAGCAGTATCCCAATGAGACGGTGTGGGATTTCAACCAGTGATTCAAGATGCTAATGGAAAGGGTTAGTTTCAATATGAGCACCATCCAACATAAAGAATGGTTCATCGCGGCACTACTACCACATATTCGGCTACCATTGATGCAACAAAACATCTCGACGCCCAGTGAAGCTCTGGAGATTGCGATGCAATTGGAGGCGTCGCTGATTGGAGAAAATACAGCCGGGATGTCGCAGATACAGACACAATGTTGATGTATATGTAACTTCGGAATGTATTTCATCTATGTATTTTATTGTACTCCTATATAGATGTGTTATTCCTCTATACAGAAGTTTCATCATTTGTATTGACAATTGTCGCAAGTGTTGTAACTTGGTGATGGGTTATTAGACCACCTAGTAAGGGGTTGGCCCGGATTAATGTAACCATGGGTTATTAGGCTAAGTTAGACAAGTTGGCCCCACTGGTTTATTGGACAGGACAGGACAAGTATAAATAGAAATTGGGAGATCTCTATTTGATCATCTCATTACTCACTCTTCTATCACTCGAAAAGTGGTGCACATGTGAGGAGGAGGATCAGCTGCTAGGAGAAGACTATCTCTTGTACTTTGGTTGTATCATTGTTTTTTCTATCTCTAATGAAGTTGTGGGGTTTTTCACCTTTATGGTTTTCCCCAATGAAACTCTGTGTGTCCATTGTCTTATGTAATTGCTTGATATGCTTGATACATGCTTGATATGCTTGATATGTTGTACATGTTATTCTGTCAGTAAAGATACTAAAGTATGCTGAATTAATGCTCAAAATCTAACATGGTATCAGAGCTTCCCTAAGAAGAAGACATTATGCAGTGGCGAAAACTAAGGTTTCTTGTTTATTGGATTTCTCTCCATAGATTTTGGAAAAGCAGTAAGGTAGATTGACTCTACTCATCAAGGAGAATCTTTTCGTCCAATCAGAATTAAATTCTGAGCACTTTTAGTTTTGGCCCTAACAATTAGGGTTTCCACAAAAATAGGAATTTCTGAAATCTGAAGATATAGCTAGAAGATCCTTGCAAAAATCGAATTTTAGAGCTTTGGATCGATATTTTTTGTTGGGTGAAGCTCCGGGAAACTCAAACCCTAATTTAAGGTCCTCCCAGTGAATCCGGGAAGACTAAAAGGCATTTTTGAAGGGTGAAACTTTACAGATCTCAAATTCTGAATATACTAGGCTAATCAGCTCATCAAGGCACATCTTTCTATCCTTTCTGAAGGTTGAAATTCAAAGTTTGAATTTTTAGGGTTTCTTTAACATACCCTAATCTGGGACCAGATCCAGTTTTCAGCAAATCAAGTGGTAAGACCTAAATCTTTTCTATTTCCATTTGAAGTACTTTTTAAAGATGTCTCACCACCCCAAGCCTGAGGATAAGCTTGAAGGGGATGATAACTTCCAAACATGGAAGTATATGATTGGGTTAATGTTGGAAGAAAATGAGTTGGACACTTATATAAGTGAAGTGGTCCCTGTCCCAGAGGAAGAAGAGGCTAAGGCTCTTCACAAGAAGAACTTGGTCAAGGAAAAGAGGATCATTGTTGATTCTATCAAAGATCATCTCATACCCCATGTGTCATCCATAAAGACACCAAAGGGGATGTTCGATTCCCTGACCAATTTATTTGAAGGGAAGAACATAAATTAGAAGATGAACTTGAGGAATCAATTGAAGAATGTCAAGATCCAGAATGCGGAGACTATGTAGTCTTATTTCTAGAAACTTTACATGATTTCTTAAAAAACATGAGTTCTTAGAAAATGTGATTTATTTAATAAATGGAATCATCAAAGTATGAACATTCTAGGTCATAACAACTTTATATAGTTTTTGCATGCATTCAGTAATAGGAAGTGCTAAGTAACCCCCTTTTTTAAAATCACAACTTCTAGACGGTTTACATGATTTCTTAAAAAAACACGAGTTTTTAGAAAATGTGATTTATTTAATAAATCGAATCACCAAAGTATGCATATTCTATGTCATAACATATTTTTATACTTTGCGCATGCATTCAACAAGAAGAATAGCTTAGTACCCCCCGTTTTTAAAAATCACAGCTTCTAGAAGGTTTACATGATTTGTTTAAAAAAATGAGTTCTTAAAATAATTTCATTTATTTAGTAATCGGAATCAACAAAGTATACAAATTCTACGTCATAACGACTTGCTATAGTTTGCGCATGCGTCCAGGAATAAGAAAGTCTTACTTAAAAAAACACAAGTTTATAAAAAATGTGATTTATTTAATAAATGGAATCACCAACTTATGCACAGTCTACGTCATAACGAATCTCTATAGTTTGTGCATGCATCCGACAATAAGAGAAGATTACTTCTCGCCGTTTTTTAAAATCGCAGCTTCTAGAATCTTTACATGTTTTCTTAAAAAACATGAGTTTTTAGAAAATGTCATTTATTTAATAAATGGAATCAACAAAGTATGAACATTCAACGTCATAACAACTTTCTATAGTTCTTGCATGCATTTAGTAATAGGAACTGCTAAGTAACCCCCTTTTTTAAAATCACAGCTTCTAAAAGGATTACATGATTTCTTAAAAAAACACGAGTTTTTAGAAAATGTGATTTATTTAATAAATGGAATCACCAAAGTATGCAAATTCTATGCCATAACAACTTTTAATAGTTTTTGCATGCTTTCGACAAGAATAATAGCTTAGTACCCCCCGTTTTTAAAATCACAGCTTATAGAAGGTTTACATGATTTCCTAAAAAAATGAGTTTTTAAAAAATGTGATTTATTTAATAAATGGAATCACCGAAGTATGCACATTCTACGTCATAACAACTTTCTATAGTTTGTGCATGCGTTTGACAAGAAGAATAGCTTAGTACCCCCCATTTCTAAAAATCACAGCTTCTGGAAGGTTTACATGATTTGTTTAAAAACATGAGTTTTTAAATTAATGTCATTTATTTAATAAATGGAATCAACAAAGTATGCACATTCTATAGTTTTCGCATGCACCCGAGAACAAGAAAAGCTTACTTCCCCCCGTTTTTTAAAATGACAGCTTTTAGAAGGTTTACATGATTTCTTAAAAAACACGAGTTTTTAGAAAATGTGATTTAGTTAATAAATGGAATCAACAAACTATGAACATTCTACGTCGTAACAACTTTCTATAGTTTTCGCATGCATTAAGTAATAGGAAGTCCTTAGTACCCCACTTTATCAAAATCACAACTTCTAGAAGGTTTACATGATTTCCTTAAAAAACACGAGTTTTTAAGAAATGTGATTTATTTAATAAATGAATTCAACAAAGTATGCACGTTCTACATCATAAAAACCTTTTATAGTTTACGCATGCATTGAACAAGAAGAATAGCTTAGTACCCCCCATTTTTAAAAATCGCAGCTTCTAGAGGGTTTACCTGATTTGTTTAAAAACATGAGTTTTTAAAATAATGTCATTTATTTAATAAATGGAATCACCAACTTATGCACATTCTACGTCATAACGACTCTCTATAGTTTGCACATGCATCCGAGAATAAGAAAAGCTTTCTTCCGACCTTTTTTTAAAATCACAGCTTCTGGAAGCTTTACATGACTTTTTAAAAAACACGAGTTTTTAGAAAATGTGATTGATTTAATAACTGGAAGCAACAAAGTATGAACATTCTACGTCATAACATCTTTCTATAGTTTTCACATGCATTAAGTAATAGGAAGTGCTAAGTAACCCCCTTTTTTAAAATCACAGCTTCTAGACAGTTTACATGATTTCTTAAAAAAACACGAGTTTTTAGAAAATGTGATTTATTTAATAAATGGAAGCACCAAAGTATGCATATTCTATGTCATAACAACTTTTTATAGTTTGTGCATTTGCTCGACAAGAAGAATAGCTTAGTACCCCCCATTTTTAAAAATCACAGCTTCTGGAAGTTTTACATGATTTCTTAAAAAAAGAGTTTTTAAAAAATGTGAGTTATTTAATAAATGGAATCACCAAAGTATGCACATTCTACGTCACAACAACTTTCTATAGTTTGCGCATGCGTTTTGCAAGAAGAATAGCTTAGTACCCTCAATTTTTAAAAATCACAGCTTCTAGAAGGTTTACATGATTTGTTTAAAAACATGGGTTTCTAAATTAATGTCATTTATTTAATAAATGGAATGAACAAAGTATGCACATTCTACGTCATATCTACTTTCTATAGTTTGCACATGCACCCGAGAACAAGAAAATCTTACTTCCCCCTGTTTTTTAAAATCACAGCTTCTAGAAGGTTTACATGATTTCTTAAAAAACACGAGTTTTTAGAAAATGTCATTTATTTAATAAATGGAATCAACAAACTATGAACATTCTACATCATAACAACTTTCTATAGTTTTCGCATGCATTCAGTAATATGAAGTCCTTAGTACCCCCCTTTATCAAAATCACAACTTCTAGAAGGTTTACATGATTTCTTAAAAAAACACGAGTTTTTAAGAAATGTGATTTATTTAATAAATGGATTCAACAAAGTATGCACATTCTACGTCATAAAAACTTTTTATAGTTTACGCATGCATTCATCAAGAAGAATAGCCTAGTACCCACCATTTTTAAAAATCACAGCTTCTAGAAGGTTTACATGATTTGTTTAAAAACACGAGTTTTTAAAATAATGTCATTTATTTAATAAATGGAATCAACAAAGCATGCACATTGTACGTCATAACAATTTTCTATAGTTTGCGCATGCATCTGAGAGTAAGAAAAGCTTACTTCCCCCTGTTTTTTAAAATCATAGCTTCTAGAAGGCTTACATGATTTCTTAAAAAACACAAGTTTTTAGAAAATGTGATTTATTTAATAAATGGAATGAACAAAGTATGAACATTCTACGTCATAACAACTTTGTATAGTTTTCGCATGCGTTCAGTAATAGGAAGTGCTTAGTACCCCCCTTTTTTAAAATCACAGCTTCCAAAAGGTTTACATGATTTCTTAAAAAAACACAAGTTTTTAAAAAATGTGATTTATTTAATAAATGGAATCACTAAAGTATGCATATTCTATGTCATAACAACTTTTTATAGTTTGTGCATGCATTCGACAAGAAGAATAGCTTAGTAACCCCCGTTTTTAAAAATCACAGCTTCTAGAAGGTTTACATGATTTGTTTAAAAAAATGAGGTTTTAAAATAATGTCATTTATTTAGTAAATGGAATCAACAAAGTATTTACATTCTATGTCATAATGACTTGCTATAGTTTGCGCATGCGGCCAAGAATAAGAAAATCTTTTTTCCACCATTTTTTAAAATCACAGCTTCTAGAAGGTTTACATGAATTCTTAAAAAAACACGAGTTTATAAAAAATGTGATTTATTTAATAAATGGAATCACCAACTTATGCACATTCTATGTCATAACGACTCTCTATAGTTTGTGCATGCATCCGAGAATAAGTAAAGCTTACTTTCTGAAGTTTTTTAAAATCACAGCTTCTAGAAGCTTTACATGATTTCTTAAAAAACACGAGTTTTTAGAAAATGTGATTTATTTAATAAAGGGAATCACCAAAGTATGGAAATTCTATGTCATAACAACTTTCTATAGTTTTCGCATGCGTTCAGTAATAGGAAGTGGTTAGTACCCCCCTTTTTTAAAATCATAGCTTCTAGAAGGTTTACATGATTTCTTAAAAAAACACAAGTTTTAAAAAAAATTGATTTATTTAATAAATCGAATCACCAAAGTATGCATATTCTACGTCATAACAACTTTTTCTAGTTTACGCATGCGTTCGACAAGAAGAATAGCTTAGTACCCCCTGTTTTTAAAAATCACAGCTTATAGAAGGTTTACATGATTTGTTTAAAAAAATGAGTTTTTAAAATAATGTCATTTATTTAGTAAATGGAATCAACAAAGTATACACATTCTATGTCATAATGACTTGCTATAGTTTTCGCATGCGGCCAAGAATAAGAAAACCTTACTTCCCCCGTTTTTTAAAATCACAACTTCTAGAAGGTTTACATGAATTCTTAAAAAAACACGAGTTTATAAAAAATGTGATTTATTTAATAAATGGAATCACCAACTTATGCACATTCTATGTCATAACGACTCTCTATAGTTTGCGCATGCATCCGAGAATAAGTAAAGCTTACTTTCTGAAGTTTTTTAAAATCACAGTAGAAGCTTTACATGATTTCTTAAAAAACACGAGTTTTTAGAAAATGTGATTTATTTAATAAAGGGAATCACCAAAGTATGGAAATTCTATGTCATAACAACTTTCTATAGTTTTCGCATGCGTTCAGTAATAGGAAGTGGTTAGTACCCCCCTTTTTTAAAATCATAGCTTCTAGAAGGTTTACATGATTTCTTAAAAAAACACAAGTTTTTAAAAAATTTGATTTATTTAATAAATCGAATCACCAAAGTATGCATATTCTACGTCATAACAACTTTTTCTAGTTTATGCATGCGTTCGACAAGAAGAATAGCTTAGTACCCCCTGTTTTTAAAAATCACAGCTTATAGAAGGTTTACATGATTTGTTTAAAAAAATGAGTTTTTAAAATAATGTCATTTATTTAGTAAATGGAATCAACAAAGTATACACATTCTATGTCATAATGACTTGCTATAGTTTTCGCATGCGGCCAAGAATAAGAAAACCTTACTTCCCCCGTTTTTTAAAATCACAGCTTCTAGAAGGTTTACATGAATTCTTAAAAAAACACGAGTTTATAAAAAATGTGATTTATTTAATAAATGGAATCACCAACTTATGCACATTCTATGTCATAAGGACTCTCTACAGTTTGCGCATGCATCAGATAATAAGTAAAGCTTACTTCCCGAAGTTTTTTAAAATCACAGCTTCTAGAAGCTTTACAATATTTCTTAAAAAACACGAGTTTTTAGAAAATGTGATTTATTTAACAAATGGAATCAACAAAGTATGAACATTCTACACCATAACAAATTTCTATAGTTTTCGCATGCATTCAGTAATAGGAAGTGCTAAGTAACCCCCTTTTTTAAAATCACAGCTTCTAGAAGGTTTACATGATTTCTTAAAAAAACACGAGTTTTTAGAAAATGTGATTCATTTAATAAATGCAATGACCAAAGTATGCATATTCTACGTCATAACAACTTTTTATAGTTTTTGCATGCGTTCGACAAGAAGAATAGCTTAGTACCCCTCATTTTTAAAAATCACAGCTTGTAGAAGGTTTACACGATTTCTTAAAAAAACATTAAAAAATGTGATTTATTTAATAAATGGAATCACCAAAGTATGCACATTCTACGTCATAACAGCTTTTTATAGTTTGCGCATCCGTTCGACAAGAAGAATAGGTTAGTACCCCCCGTCTTTAAAAATCACAGCTTCCAGAAGGTTTACATGATTTGTTTGAAAACATGAGTGTTTTAATTAATGTCATTTATTTAATAAATGGAATCAACAAAGTATGCACATTCTATGTCATATCGACTTTCTATAGTTTGTGCATACACCTGAGAACAAGAAAAGCTTACTTCCCGCCGTTTTTTAAAATCACAGCTTCTAGAAGGTTTACATGATTTCTTAAAAAACACAAGATTTTAGAAAATGTGATTTATTTAATAGATGGAATCAACAAACTATGAACATTCTACGTCATAACAAGTTTCTATAGTTTTCGCATGCATAAAATAATAGGAAATGTGATTTCTATAGTTTATAGTTTATATGATTTCTTAAAAACACAAGAGTTTTAAGAAATGTGATTTATTTAGTAAATGGATTCAACAAAGTATGCACATTCTACGTCATAAAAACTTTTTAGACTTTATGCATGCATTCAAGAAGAAGAATAACTTAGTACCCTCCATTTTTAAAAATCACAGCTTCTAGAAGGTTTACATGATTTGTTTAAAAACATGTGTTTTTAAAATAATGTCATTTATTTAAATAATGGAATCAATAAAGTACGCACATTCTACGTCATAAAAATTTTCTATAGTTTGCGCATGCATCAGAGAATAAGAAAAACTTTCTTTCCCAAGTTTTTTAAAATCATAGCTTCTAGAAGGCTTACATGATTTCTTAAAAAACACGAGTTTTTAGAAAATGTGACTTATTTAATAAATGGAATCAACAAAATATGAACATTCTACGTCATAAACACTTTCTATAGTTTTCACATGCGTTCATTAATAGGAAGTGCTTAGTGCCCCCCTTTTTTAAAATCACAGCTTCTAGAAGGTTTACATGATTTCTTTAAAAAAACGAGTTTTTGGAAAATGTGATTTATTTAATAAATGGAATCAACAAAGTATGAACATTCTATGTCATAACAACTTTCTATAGTTTTAGCATGCGTTCAGTAATAGGAAGTGCTTAGTACTCCCCTTTTTTAAAATCACAGCTTCTAAAAGGTTTACATGATTTCTTAAAAAAACACAAGCTTTTAAAAAATATGATTTATTTAATAAATCGAATCACCAAAGTATGCATATTCTACGTCATAACAACTTTTTATAGTTTGCGCATGCGTTCGAAAAGAAGAATAGGTTAGTACCCCCCGTTTTTAAAAATCACAGCTTCTAGAAGGTTTACATGATTTGTTTAAAAAAATGATTTTTTAAAATAATGTCATTTATTTAGTAAATGGAATCAACAAAGTATGCACATTCTACGTCATAACAACTTTCTATAGTTTTCGCATGCATTCAGTAATAGGAAGTGTTAAGTACCCCCTTTTTTAAAATCAGAGCTTCTAGAAGGTTTACATTATTTCTTAAAAAAACACAAGTTTTTAGAAAATGTGATTTATTTAATAGATGGAATCACCAAAGTATGCATATTCTACATAATAACAACTTTTTATAGTTTTTTAATGCGTTCGACAAGAAGAATAGCTTACTACCCCCTGTTTTTAAAAATCATAGCTTCTAGAAGGTTTACATGATTTCTTAAAAAAAAAAGAGTTTTTAAAAAATGTGATTTATTTAATAAATGGAATCACCAAAGTATGCACATTCTACCTCATAACAATAGCTTAGTACCCCCCATTTTTAAAAATCACAACTTCTAGAAGGTTTACATGATTTGTTTAAAAACATGAGTTTTTAAAATAATGTCATTTATTTAATAAATGGAATCAACAAAGTATGCACATTCTACATCATAACGATTTTCTATAGTTTGCGCATGCATCCGACAAGAAGAAAAGCTTACTTCCCCCTGTTTTTTAAAATCATAGCTTCTAGAAAGCTTAAATGATTTCTTAAAAACCACAAGTTTTTAGAAAATGTGATTTATTTAATAAATGCAATCAACAAAGTATGAACATTCTACGTCATAACAACTTTCTATAGTTTTTGCACGCGTTCAATAATAGGAAGTGCTTAGTACCCCACTTTTTATAGTTTGTGCATGCGTTTGACAAGAAGAATAGCTTAGTACCCCCCATTTTTAAAAATCACAGCATCTAGAAGGTTTACATGATTTCGTTAAAAGCATGAGTTTTTAAAATAATGTCATTTATTCAATAAATTGAATCAACAAAGTATGCACATTCTACATCATAACGATTTTCCATAGTTTGCGCATGCATCCGAGAATAAGAAAAGCTTACTTCCCCCCGTTTTTTAAAATCATAGCTTCTAGAAGGTTTACATGATTTCTTAAAAAAACACGAGTTTATAAAAAAATGTGATTTAGTTAATAAATGGAATCACCAACTTATGCACATTGTACATCATAACGACTCTCTATAGTTTGCGCATGCATCCGAGAATAAGAAAAGCTTGCTTCCTGCCGTTTTTTAAAATCACAGCTTCTAGAAGCTTTACATGATTTCTTAAAAAACACGAGTTTTTAGAAAATGTGATATATTTAATAAATGGAATCAACAAAGTATGAACATTCTACATCATAACAATTTTCTATAGTTTTCACATGCATTCAGTAATACGAAGTGCTAAGTAAGCCCCTTTTAAAATCACAGCTTCTAGAAGGTTTACATGATTTTTTAAAAAAACACAAGTTTTTAGAAAATGTGATTTATTTAATAATGGATTCACCAAAGTATGCATATTCTACGTCATAACAACTTTTTATAGTTTGTGCATGCGTTCGACATGAAGAATAGCTTAGTACCCCCCGTTTTTAAAAATCACAGCTTCTAGAAGGTTTACATGATTTCTTAAAAAAAAAATGAGTTTTTAAAAATGTGATTTATTTAATAAATGGAATCACCAAAGTATGCACATTCTACGTCATAACAACTTTCTATAGTTTGCGCATGCGTTTGACAAGAAGAATAGCTTAGTACCCCCCATTTTTAAAAATCACAACTTCTAGAAGGTTTACATGATTTGTTTAAAAACATGAATTTTTAAATTAATGTCATTTGTTTAATAAATGGAATCAATAAAGTATGCACATTCTACGTCATAACGACATTCTATAGCTTGCGCATGCACCCGAGAACAAGAAAAGCTTACTTCCCCCCGTTTTTTAAAATCACAGCTTCTAGAAGGTTTACTTAATTTTTTAAAACACACGAATTTTTAGAAAATCTTATTTATTTAATAAATGGAATCAACAAAGTATGCACATTCTACGTAATCAGGAATTTCTATAGTTCTCGACATGCGTCCGGAAATAAGAAAAGCTTTCTTCACGCCGTTTTTTAAAATCACAGCTTCTAGAAGGTTTACATGATTTGTTTACAAACATGAGTTTTTAAATTAATGTCATTTATTTAAAAAATAGAATCAACAAAGTATGCACATTCTACATCATAACGAATTTCTATAGTTTGCGCATGGGTCCCGAAATAAGAAAAACTTACTTCCCCCCATTTTTTAAAGTCACAACTTCTAAAAGGTTTACATGATTTGTTTAAAAACATGAGTTTTTAAATTAATGTCGTTTATTTAAAAAATGGAATCAACAAAGTATGGACATTCTATGTCATAATGACTTTGTATAGTTTGCGCATGCATCCGGATATAAGAAAAGCTTACTTCCCCCCGTTTTTTAAAATCACAGCTTCTAGAAGGTTTACATGATTTCTTAAAAAACATGAGTTTTTAGAAAATGTGATCTATTTCATAAATGGAATCAACAAAGTATGCACATTCTACGTCATAAGGAATTTCTATAGTTTGCGCATGCGTCCGGAAATAAGAAAAGCTTACTTCCCCCCGTTTTTTAAAATCACAGCTTCTAGAAGGTTTACATGATTTGTTTAAAAACATGAGTTTTTAAATTAATGTCATTTATTTAAAAAATGGAATCAACAAAGTATGCACCTTCTACGTCATAACGAATTTGTAATGCCCTGGTTTTTAAGCAGAGCACCGGGTAGAATTTCTGAGTTAATTTTTCTATGTTTTAAACTTATTCAGGTATATGGGAGTAATTTCCAACCAATTTTCTATTCCTGTTAATGAGATTTAGTTTACCGTTTTGCCCTTTTAATTCATACATGCGTATTTAAAAAAATAAACTAATCATATCAATACTTTCTTGGAACAATTGTTTTCAGCAAAGAATATGTTTCACCGTAATAATTCAGTAAATAACAAAGTATTTGCAGGTAAAAGTAAGTCTCAACATAATAATTAAATTAAAAAAATAATAAGGAAATTACCTAATGCTGATGCTAGTCGACCGTAGGTTGTAGTAGGTGATGATATACTTCTTAGTCAGCCAAAATGATGTTTCCACCCTACTGACCAGCTATTATCTTGATGGCCCTTGGAAATGCAAGGATTTCCAAGCCCCCCAGCCCACAAACTGATAATCCTCAGAGCAGTCTTCCTTTGGTTCTCCAAACCTTTTTCTGCACTTCCAGCTATCCCCCTTTACCTTCCACTTCATTCCCTCTATATACATTTTTCCCTACTCGAGAAGGCCTTGGGCTTACTCCACCGCCCCCAAACTCCCTTCTCGAGCCCCTCAACCATTAACTCCTTTCCTTTTGTATTTAATGTTATTAATGTAATTAATAAAATATTATATAACTAGTTGACCCTATTATGTCTAACTTAGAAATGGTAATAACCACACTTTAATAATTTATTAATCAATATTTAAATTTTACCTATTTTGCAATCATTGTGACATAGATAGTGATATTATTTAAAATAACATTAATTAAGTAATAATATTAATTAAACACCACAAGGTAACAGTAAATGGTGAATTTAATAAAGAATGTCTTTTAGATCATTTGTTTATCACATCGTTTACCAACAAGTAATACATAGCTTAATTGATTTGTTTTACACACCTTAAATAACTTTATATTCATTATCTGAGTTCGATCAATGCATGATTAGCATAATTACTTGCGGCAACTTATACATTTATTCAATATGTTAAGTATTTATTTATCGATACTAGTGTACATGTGCAAGGTGTGCATGTGTGGCCAGCGTATGCACAGATCATAAATGTACTATAGGAAAGCCCCATCCCGCCTATGCATACTTGCTAACTAATAGTAGTATTTACCATCATGTAGAAGAACCAGCATAATATATATATAGTACAATTACTTTAACGTCCTCAGTTATTTAACAGTTAATTATTTACGATTTCACATCATTATCTTTATCTTTACTTTAGTTTAATCAATCAGGTACAAGGAAGGGTACCTACTACCACTAACTCATAATCAAGGAATACCCAACCCTCAACAGTACTAACTAACACATCCTCTCTTCAGCATCCTCCCTATCCTTCCTCTGCTAGTACAAAAGTGGATGTCGGACTCACCGATCTGACCACATAGAACTTGAGAGTGATAGCATCGGTTGAACAACGGACCTATCCTCCCCTAGCAGGCATCCGACCATCGTCATCACAACTACATGGGGAGCGTGTCTCAGCACGGCACTCCCACGACCTCGGGTATCATAGGAACATAGGGTGGGAAACACATCCATCCCTCTCAACATCCTGGGCCTACGCCCTTATCGACTCGTACCTTGTTGCTATCAGGATTATCAGTTTGTGTTATCGTATCATCATTTTTGGCTGACTTAGGTTTACTGTACGAACAAGTTTTCTTTGTGTCCCATATATCAGTTCAAGTAACTGGCTATCCAGTAGCCCTTGTGTCCTGTAGGTTAGTATTTCGCAAAGTACAATTTATAGAAGCATTTCCCATTGATCACGAATTGATCCATGTTATCAAAATCATTTTATTTCATGTAACCCTTTTAGTTCATCATAGTTGCATATGACATATAATACTTCAATAATTCATATAAGAAGATGGTATCCACGTACCGAAAACATATAAACATATACTGTAATCGTAAAATAAGAAATCATATGATAATCTTGACATCGTAACCACATAACATAGCAACGTCTTAATCATAGTGAAATAATAAACCAAGTAACATCATATAATGAGGTCCATCATATCGTAATAAAGTTTACGCAATCGAGCTGAGTTCAACAGAGCGTATAAGAAAATAAAGCATGGTGTGTCTAACTAATAAATATGCCTAATCAAAATATGGGCATTACATACACCCACCCTTCGGGAAACTTCGTCCCGAAGTTATGGTCAAAATAGTGAGGGAAAATCTCGACGCATGGTCATTGCATCCTCCCAGGTAGCAGACCCTGGGCTATACTTGTCCCATTGGACCTTAACTTGGTCCACACGGCGACTACGGAGCTATCGAACCCTACGATCAAGTATACGTAATGGTTCGACCCTGAAGGTTCCCTCGTCCGAGACCTGCAATTCCTTCCAATGAATTTTGTGAGTCTCATCAGCTATGTAGTTTCGTAATACAGAAACATGAAATACATTATGAGTTTTATGCAAGTGGGGTGGTAGCGCAAGACGATAAGCAACTGGTCCGATTTTCTCAAGAATCTCAAATGGACCTATAAAGCAAGGTGACAACTGGTACCCTTCCCAAACCGAATGGTACTTTCATTTGGTCTGATGCGAACAAATACCCGATCCCCTACTTCATAACTTCTATCTGATCTATGTGCATCAGCGTAACTCTTTTTCCTATCCTGTGCTTCCTTCAACTGCTGCCTAATTTGTAACACTTGTTCCTCCATTTCCTGAATGAACTCAGGCCCAATTAGAACTCGATCCTCTAACCTGTCCCAACTGAGTGGTGTCCTACACCGCCTCCCATACAATGCTTGATATGGCGGCATACCAATGGCGCTGTGATGACTATTATTGTATGCAAACTCCACTAAAGGAAGATATTTCTCCCACTGTGTCTGTTGATCCATAACATACATCCTAAGCATGTCCTCCATCACTTGATTCACCCTCTCTGTCTGTCCATCCGTCTCGAGGTGATAAGCTGAGCTTAAGTTCAACTGTGTCCCTAATGCTGACTGCATGCTTGTCCAAAATATGGAGGTGAACTTAGGGTCCTTGTCAGAGATTATCTTTTTAGGAACTCCATGAAGACGTACAATCTCATTTATGAATACCCTTGCCACATCGGTCACATCATAGGTATCTCTGACTGGAATGAAGTGAGCGCTTTTGGTCAGTTTGTTGACTACCACCAAAATGGCATTATGTCTCATAGATGTGAGTGGTAATCCTACAACGAAGTCCATGGAAATGACTTCCCATTTAGTCATAGGAATATCATGTGGTTGTAAGAGACCGGCCGGGTGACGATGATCTGCCTTAACTTGTTGACACTCAAGGCACTTCAAAACAAAATCCACTACATCCATCTTCATACCTGGCCAGAAGAAGAGTTTCTTCATGTCAGTATACATCTTCTTCACCCCTGGGTGCACACAGTAATGCGATCTATGGGCCTCTCTAAGGATTGTTTCCCTGATATCACATTCCTTAGGAACATACATCCTTCCCTGATACTGCAACAATCCATCTCCCTCAAGGTGGTACCCATCATACTTCAATTCCTGTTCCTTTCCATTCTGAATAGCTGAGGTTACCTTTAGGTACCAACTATCGCTCAATAGTTGTCCTAGTACTCTTTCCCTCAAGTCCACCTTCAAGGGAATTAAGGAGAAAAGTATTGGTCTTCGGCTTAGAGCGTCTGCCACCACATTCTCCTTTCCTTTGATGTAAGAGATACCAAAGTCATACTCACTCATGAACTCACTCCATCGCCTTTGCCTAGCGTTCAAATCCCTTTGGGTAAAGATATACTGGAAGATCTGATGGTTTGTTTTAAGGGTGAAGCTTCTACCAACTAGGTAGTGCCTCCATAATTTTAGTGCCAACATTACTGCTGCCAATTCCAGATCATGCGTGGCATACTGCTCCTCATGAGGTTTCAATTTGCGAGATGCATAAGCTATTACCCCACCTTCCTGCATCAACACCGCTCCTAGTCCTTGCTTCGAGGCGTCGGTGCATACCATGAAATCTTTATCCATGTCTGGTACCCGCAAGATTGGTGCACTTGTCAACAATCTCTTTAACTCTGTAAAAGCGGCATCGCATTCATCGGTCCATTCATACCGGATTCCCTTGCGTTGCAAGGTGGTAATAGGTTTTGCAATTTTAGAAAATCCTTCCACAAACCTCCGGTAATAGCCCGCTAACCCCATGAAGCTGCACACCTCATGAGCATTCCTTGGAATTGGCCAATCTTCAATGGCCTTTACCTTTTCCGGGTCTACGGAGATCCCTTCACCTAAGATTATGTGCCCCAAGTAGTGAATCTCTTTTTGGAAGAAGGAACACTTTGATAATTTACCATAAAGTTTATGTTCCCTTAAGCATGTCAAGACTAATCGCAAGTGTTCCTCATGCTCCTTCTCATTCTTAGAATAGATAAGAATATCATCTAAGAATACCTGAACAAAACGGTCCAAGTATTTTCGGAAGACCCCATTCATGAGGCTCATGAATACAGCTGGAGCAATGGTCAAGCCAAATGGTACCACTACAAACTCGTAATGCCCAAATCGAGTTTGAAAGGCAGTCTTAGGAATGTCGCCTTCCTTGATCCTCAACTGGTGATACCCTGATCGTAAATCAATCTTTGAGAAGACTGACGCACCTTTCATTTGATCAAAGAGGTCATCAATTCTTGGTATGGGATACATGTTCTTAACTGTGGCTTTGTTCAAATCTCTGTAATCTATGCACAGTCGTAGAGATCCATCCTTCTTCTTAACGAAGATCACAGGTGCTCCCCATGGTGAGATACTAGGTCTAATTACTCCCAAATCTAGCAACCCTTTTAACTGGATCTGTAACTCACGAAGCTCTGGAGTCGTCATTCTATAAGGAGTTTTTGAGATAGGCTCCGCACCAGGTTTTAGTTCGATTGTGAAATCGAGCTCTCTTTGGGGAGGTAGTCCTGGAAATTCCTTAGGAAAGACATCCTTGAACTCGGAAAGTACTGGGTAAGAATTCAAGGAAGGTCCCTTACTATCGCTCACGGCCTCCACTACGAACAACTGGCATCCTTGTCTTAGGCATCGCTTAGCTTTCATCATAGAGATGAAACGGAGGGATACCTTCCTCTTCAAGCCTTGGATTTGAATTGTCCTACCCTCGTCATCTAGGCACAACACCTTCTTTGCATAGCAGTCTATGAAAGCTCTATGGCCTTCTAACCAATCCATGCCAATAATGAGGTCATAAGTCCCCATATTGGTGACATAAGCATCCAACTTAGTGATAGACACTCCTAAGTCAACCTCACAACTTCTCACTTTAAGACCTACTGTTTGCTTAGCTTCTGAAGCCATTTCAACCAGTTTGAACTCACCGTGCTCGTAGGCTACCAACCCACATTTATCTAATGCAAATGGTGAAATAAAACTATCAGTTGCTCCAGGATCAAACAAAATTTTAAGTTTGACATTGTTTACTTTACCAGTGGATTCTACTATGGTAGACTGATGTTCTGCTTGGTGGTTATGAACCGCTGCATGAATCCGATGATTGTTACCCGAACTATCCATGGGTGCTTTTCCTTCCCTGTTCCTACTGCTTGACTGACCCTTGGGACAGTCTCGTTGGAAATGAGGACCTCCACATTCCCAACAAGAGAGGTTGGGAGGGGCTTGCATGTTGCTCGGAGGAATCCTCTGAGATTAGTTCCTTCCCCTGGTTCCTCTAAAACCCCTTGATCCTCTATAGGAACTTCCTTGTGTACGTCCCTGGCTTTGGTGGGTTGCGGACGATGCCTGCGAGACTGAGTTAACTGAAGTATTACCCCTCGGTGTGAACCGGTTACCGTATGGAGGAGGTCTAGATTGTCCTCCCCTGAAGTAAGGGCGTGACACCTTCCCCGAAACATATTGATTGGTTCCTGTCAACTTACTACCCCCCTTTTCCATCTGACATATCAGCTGCATAACGAGCATACTCAACTGCCATGGCCACTGAAGTTGGCTTTCACATCCGCACAGCAGCCCTAATCTTGTAGTTAAGTCCATACACAAAACGCTCTACCTGACACTCATCTGCCTCAAGGTAAGGAACATATTTTACTAGTTCCATAAACCGAGATTCATACTCCTCCACTGTCCTGCCTCCTTGTACCAAAGCATGGAGCGCACCTGCCTGTTCTTCCTTGTAATAATTTGGCAAATACTTCTTGTGGAACCTCTCCTCGAACAGTTCCCAAGAAGTTGTAAGAGGAGTAAGGTGCAACTGCTTCTCGAGATTTGACCACCAATTCAAAGCATCACCTTTAAGCTGAAAGACGGCCATCCTAGCCTTGGAACTAGATGTGTACTCATTCAATGCGAAGCATCTCTTCATGCCTTCCAACCATGCTTCGGCATGCTTGCCGGTTCGTCCTCCTGAAAACTCTGAAACCTTTATCTTTTGCAACTCCCTCGATATGTGCTGAAGCGGTTCCTGTCTTGGGCCATGTGCCCTTTCAGAGTTCTCTCGACTCACCTGAGTGGTTTCCACCTCAACGGCCCTTTCCGCCTGCCTGTTCATCGTGGTCATAATAGCCTCCAGTGACCTCATTATGATCTGCATTTCTGGTGTTGAGGTTGGTCGTGGCGGTGTTGGCGGTGACGACGGTGGTGGAGGTGGCGGTGACGGTGGTCGGCCTCGACCTCGACCTCGACCCCGACCTCTGCGTGTTGTTACCATGATTGGTCCTAATTCATGGAGTAAAACACCACATCGTTTAGTTTCTAAGGAGCGTGTTAGTTGATCTTCAAATAGATGCATTTCAGAAAATAAGCTGTAGCTTACTGCGTTTTGATGAGGCCCTCTGCCACTAAATCTACTAAGGATTCTTACATAGATTCCATGAGTTCAATTTAAACTCTACGACCATTGACATTGGTTAACTAAATATTGTTAATATTAACCTCGATTTTCAATTTTAAATGGACCTTTGGAACAACATTCTATTTTGCAGCAACCCTAACATTTATTTAATTCTTACACGTTTTAGGGCTTAATCTTTATAAATCTCATACTTATTAACTTTATTAATTTATATGTTTTAATCTTCAATCTTACTATAATTAACCTTAAAATTTTAAATCTATGATGAACTCCCCTTCTTTTTTTTTCTTTTTTTTTTTAAGTCGGTAAGTGGCTTTATATATATATATATATTTTATATTAACTTTTAATTCTTATCAATAATTAAATTAAATTAAATTAAATTAAATTAAATTAAATTAAATTAAATAATAAATTAAATTAAATTAAATTAAATTGGATTAATTAAATTAAATTAATTACTTAAATGACATTAAATTAAATTAACATTAAAAGTCATTAAATTAAATTAATAAAACTAAATTAATATTAAAAGACATTCATTAAAAAAAAAATTTAAAACAATACAAAACAAAAAAAGACCTTTTCTTTTTCGCATGTGGGACTGGCGCCAAGGCTAAAATAAATAAAAGAAAAATAATAATAAAAAAATAATACGGTGAGCCAAAGCCCAAAATGCTCAAATATCGAGTCAGAGAATTGATAAGGGGACACGTGGCAGCACTAATGAGGCCAGTTCTCTTCACGTGAGAGATTTGACGTGGATGAAGGTGATTCAGATGTGGTAAAGTTCGTTTTGTTCTGGAGGTTTGCGAGTGCCGTAGAGGAAGATCGACGACTCCCTTTTATTTCGCGTTGGCAACTTGCACGCGCAATACGTGTGGTTGGTGGTTGCGGTAAGAATACCACCATCACACGTGTCCATTTCTCACTCGTCCGCATCAAGAAAAGCAGTATGGTAAACCACTTAAAGGGCCATGCGGAAATCGCCTTATGTGGCACCGACTCCACTCCCTATTTATGGAGGAAACGAGGTTTATTTTTTTTTTACATTGGGTAGACTGCGTCGGCACCTTTGGGCCCGACAGCCAGTTGCGCGATTTGCTCTCGGCTCTGGTAGGCTCTTAAGTGGGCTGGGCGCTTGGGTATAATGATGTGAGGTTTGGATGGTACTCGGCGCTCGGCTCCCCTATCCGTTTGTTTCTAAGCTCGGACAATTTTTTTTTTTGATTCAAGGCATTCACCAGATCTTTCCCAGTGGGACGGTGAGATATATTCTGTGGAAGTGTGCAGTGAGCTCAGATGTGCAGAGAAGGAAAGTTGTAGAGGATACTGCTGGTTGACGTTCGACATTATGCACAGAGAAATCTGGTAAGATTTTTGTCCCTTCCTAGCTTTGATTTTTTAGGGTTTTCGTTGGGCTTCTCTTGTTGGCTCTGGCTGTGAGGCGATCCCGGTGGTCTCTGTGTCGGGTTAATTTCGTTGTGGTTCTGTTATTGCGTTCAAGGGGAATTTCATTGGTTGTGAGACGGTCCTGGTGGCCTGTCTGTCTTTTATGTTTGATGCGGCTCTGTTATTGTGTGTTGAGTGTTTTTCCTTCTGTGAATAAGGAATCAAATCCTCTACTGCAGCCTTCAATACAGTAGAATGGACAGCCCCTCGAATTCAGGGTCCCTTGGAGGAGGACTGGATAAAATGGGTGAGGTCGAATTCATGATGCGCCACTTGAAATCTCAAAAGGATGGTGTAAAAGGGTCGATTAAGAGCATTGATGCTCTTATGGATGGCCTGTAAGGGCCCGTTGAGAGCATTATTGCTCCCGTCGCCAACCAAGATCATGCTAGACAGAAGGCCCTTGAGAAATACTGCATGAAATAGGGGAGATTTCCAGGGAGATCAAACGGATGATGTGGCATCTGAAATACCAAACGGATGGTCTGTTATGGTCAGTAGAGATGCGAATTCTCATTATTTTATATTATGGTTGTGTAATTTGTTTACAAAGAAAGGATTTTCGAAAAGTTTTACCTTAAGACAAAGCACTTACAGGGATTTCTTTTTAGGGTGTATGTAACAAATTTTTATTTATTTTCTTTATCCCCTAAATTTAGCTTAGAAGCCCTAGCGTTTTCAAACTTGATAAAAAAAATAATTTTTTTTGAAGCCTGCATGCTGTAGTCGTTGTTAAACGAAGCTAAAATAAGCTTATTAATGTTTTAATGCTCAAGGAAACTCAGTAAAATAAAATATTAATTTAAACATTCATATTCTAAAAATAGAATATTTTGATTTAGCTTTGAAATGGTTGGGTGGGATTCACAAGGATTTAAGTCAAGGGGAAGAGGGTAATAATGTTACTTCTTAAAGACATAATCGAAACCCTATTGTCCCAAAGAGATATTCCATATCTTATTTTCAATAGCATTTCACTTCTCTTTTTTTTATTTATAATTGCACAATTTTTAAATCCTTTGTTTTGCAAGTTACTTACCCTGTCTTTTGTTATATTGTGCAGGTAAATTAATGTTACAAAAATTTAGGGAAGAAGGTTTGGAAAGTCTTGAACATTAATTTCGGATTTCTACATGGAGTTCTACCTAGATTTACAGATATTTTGTTTAGGGATGCTTAGTTTCTATTTCCGGTAGGCCATTAGGTTCGAGAGTTCGAACCAGGCTCTGATACCATCTGTAATGCCCTGGTTTTTAAGCAGAGCAATGGGTAGAATTTATGAGTTACTTTTTCTATGTTTTAAACTTATTCAGGTATATGGGAGTAAATTCCAACCAATTTTCTAATCCTATTAATGAGATTTAGTTTACCATTTTTCCCTTATAATTCATACATGCGTATTTAAAAAAATAAACTAATCATATCAATACTTTCTTAGAACAATTGTTTTCAGCAAAGAATATGTTTCACCGTAATAATTCAGTAAATAGCAAAGTATTTGCAGGTAAAAGTAAGTCTCAGCATAATAATTAAATTAAATAAATAATAAGGAAATTACTTGATGCTGATGCTAGTCAACCGTAGGTTGTAGCAGGTGATGATATACTTCTTAGTCAGCCAAAACGATGTTTCCACCCTACCAACCAGCTATTATCTTGCTGGCCCTTGGAAATTCAAGGATTTCCAAGCACCCCAGCCCACAAACTGATAATCCTCAGAGCAGTCTTCCTTTGGTTCTCCAAACCTTTTTCTGCACTTCCAGCTATCCCCCTTTACCTTCCACTTCATACCCTCTATATACATTTTTCCCTACTCGAGAAGGCCTTGGGCTTACTCCACCGCCCACAAACTCCCTTCTCGAGCCCCTCAACCATTAACTCCTTTCCTTTTGTATTTAATGTTATTAATGTCATTAATAAAATATTATATAACTAGTTGACCCTATTATGTCTAACTTAGAAATGGTAATAACCACACTTTAATAATTTATTAATCAATATTTAAATTTTACCTATTTTGCAATTGTTGTGACATAGATAGTAATATTATTAAAATAACATTAATTAAGTAATAATATTAATTAAATCACCACAAGGTAACAGTAAATGGTGAATTTAATAAAGAATGTCTTTTAAATCATTTGTTTATCACATCGTTTACCAACAAGTAATACATAGCTTAATTGATTTGTTTTACACACCTTAAATAACTTTATATTCATTATCTGAGTTCGATCAATGCATGATTAGCATAATTACTTGCGGCAACTTATACATTTATTCAATATGTTAAGTGTTTATTTATCGATACTAGTGTACATGTGCAAGGTGTGCATGCGTGGCCAGCGTATGCACAGATCATAAATGTACTATAGGAAAGCCCCATCCCGCCTATGCATACTTGCTAACTAATAATAGTATTTACCCTCATGTAGAAGAACCAACATAATATATATATATAGTACAATTACTTTAACGTCCTCAGTTATTTAACAGTTAATTCTTTACGATTTCACATCATTATCTTTATCTTTACATTAGTTTAATCAATCAGGTACAAGGAAGGGTACCTACTACCACTAACTCAGAATCAAGGAATACCCAACCCTCAACAGTACTAACTAACACATCCTCCCTTCATAACCTACGTCCAACATCATCCCTATCCTTCCTCTGCTAGTACAAAAGTAGATGTCGGACTCACCAATCTGACCACATAGAACTTGAGAGCGATAGCGTCAGCTAAACAACAGACCTATCCTCCCCTAGCAGGCATCCGACCATCGTCATCACAACTACATGGGGAGCGTGTCTCAGAATGTCCCTCCCACGACCTCGGGTATCATAGGAACATAGGGTGGGAAACACATCCATCCCTCTCAACATCCTGGGCCTACGCCCTTATCGATTCGTACCTTGCTGCAATCAGGATTATCAGTTTGTGTTATCATATGATCATTTTTGGCTGACTTAGGTTTACTGTACGAACAAGTTTTCTTTGTGTCCCATATATCAGATCAAGTAACTAGCTATCCGGTAGCCCTTGTGTCCTATAGGTTAGTATTTCGCAAAGTACAATTTATAGAAGCATTTCCCATTGATCGCCAATTGATCCATGTTATCAAAATCATTTTATTTCATGTAACCCTTTTAGTTCATCACAGATGCATATGACATATAATACTTCAATAATTCATATAAGAAGATGGTATCCACGTACCAAAAACATATAAACATATACTGTAATCGTAAAATAAAGAAATCATATGATAATCTTGACATCGTAACCACATAACATAGCAACGTCCTAATCATAGTGAAATAATAAACCAAGTAACATCATATAATGAGGTCCATCATATCTTAATATAGCTTACGCAGTCGAGCTGAGTTCAATAGAGCATATAAGAAAATAAAGCATGGTGCGTCTAACTGATAAATATGCCTAATCAAAATATGGGCATTACAAAATTTCTATAGTTTTCGCATGCGTTCAGTAATAGGAAGTGCTTGGTTCCCCCCTTTTTTAAAATCACAGCTTCTAGAAGGATTACATGATTTCTTAAAAAACACGAGTTTTTAGAAAATGTGATTTATTTAATAAATGGAATCAACAAAGTATGAACATTCTACATCATAACAACTTTCTATAGTTTTCGCATGCATTCAGTAAAAGGAAGTGCTTAGTACCCCCCTTTTTTAAAATCACAACTTCGAGAAGGTTTACATGATTTCTTAAAAAAACACAAGTTTTTAAAAAATGTGATTTATTTAATAAATCGAATCACCAAAGTATGCATATTCTACATCATAACAACTTTTTATAGTTTGCGCATGCGTTCGACAAGAAGAATAGCTTCGTACCCCCCGTTTTTAAAAATCACAGCTTCTAGAAGGTTTACATGATTTGTTTAAAAAAATGAGTTTTTAAAAATATGTCATTTATTTAGTAAATGGAATCAACAATGCATACACATTCTAGATCATAATGACTTGCTATAGTTTGTGCATGCGGCCAAGAATAAGAAAATCTTACTTCCCCCATTTTTTAAAATCACATCTTCTAGAAGGTTTACATGAATTCTTAAAAAAACACGAGTTTATAAAAAATGTGATTTATTTAATAAATGGAATCACCAACTTATGCACATTCTATGTCATAATGACTCTCTATAGCTTGCGCATGCATCAGAGAATAAGTAAAGCTTACTTCCCGAAGTTTTTTAAAATCACAGCTTGTAGAAGCTTTACATGATTTCTTAAAAAACACGAGTTTTTAGAAAATGTGATTTATTTAATAAATGGAATCAACAAAGTATGAACATTCTACATCATAATAAATTTGATTAGTTTTCGTATGCATTCAGTAATAGGAAGTGCTAAGTAACCCCCTTTTTTAAAATCACAGCTTCTAGAAGGTTTACATGATTTCTTAAAAAAACACGAGTTTTTAGAAAATGTGATTTATTTAATAAATGCAATCACCAAATTATGCATATTCTACGTCATAACAAATTTTTATAGTTTGTGCATGCATTCGACAAGAAAAATAGCTTAGTACCCCCCGTTTTTAAAAATCACAACTTCTAGAAGGTTTACATGATTCCTAAAAAAAAAAGAGTTTTTAAAAAATTTGATTTATTTAATAAATGGAATCACCAAAGTATGCACATTCTACGTCATAACAACTTTCTATAGTTTGCGCATGCGTTTGACAAGAAGAATAGCTTAGTACCCCCCATTTTTAAAAATCACAGCTTCTAGAAGGTTTACATGATTTGTTTAAAAACATGAGTTTTTAAAATAATGTGATTTATTTAGTAAATGGAATCAACAAAGTTTCCACTTTCTACGCCATAAAGACTTGCTATAGTTTGCGCATGTGTCCAAGAATAAGAAAATCTTACTTCCCACATTTTTTAAAATCACACCTTCTAGAAGGTTTACATGATTTCTTAAAAAAAGATGAATTTTTAGAAAATGTGATTTATTTAATAAATGGAATCACCAAAGTATGCATATTCTATGTCATAACAACTTTTAATAGTTTGTGCATGCGTTCGACAAGAAGAATAGCTTAGTACCCCCCGTTTTTAAAAATCACAGCTTTTAGAAGGTTTACATAATTTCTTAAAAAAAACGAGTTTTTAGAAAATGTGATTTATTTAATAAATAGAATAACCAAAGTATGCATATTCTACGTCATAACAACTTTTAATAGTTTGTGCATGCGTTTGACAAGAAGAATAGCTTAGTACCCCCCGTTTTTAAAAATCACAGCTTCTAGAAGGTTTACATGATTTAAAAAAAAAAACGAATTTTTATAAAATTTGATTTATTTAATAAATGGAATCACCAAAGTATGCACATTCTATGTCATAACAACATGCTATAGTTTGCGCATGCCTTTGACAGGAAGAATAGCTTAGTACACCCCATTTTTAAAAATCACAGCTTCTAGAAGGTTTACATGATTTCTTAAAAAACACGAGTTTTTAGAAAATGTGATTTAGTTAATAAATGGAATCAACAAACTATGAACATTCTACGTCATAACAACTTTCTATAGTTTTCGCATGCATTCAGTAATAGGATGTCCTTAGTACCCCCCCTTTATCAAAATCAGAACTTCTAGAAGGTTTACATGATTTCTTAAAAAAACACAAGTTTTTAAGAAATGTGATTTATTTAATAAATGAATTCAACAAAGTATGCACATTCTACATCATAAAAACGTTTTATAGTTTACGCATGCATTCAACAAGAAGAATAGCTTAGTACCCCCCATTTTTAAAAATCACAGCTTCTGGAGGGTTTACCTGATTTGTTTAAAAACATGAGTTTCTGAAATAATGTCATTTATTTAATAAATGGAATCACCAACTTATACACATTCTACGTCATAACGACTCTCTATAGTTTGCGCATGCATCCGAGAATAAGAAAAGCTTTCTTCCCACCTTTTTTTAAAATCACAGCTTCTAGAAGCTTTACATGATTTCTTAAAAAACACGAGTTTTTAGAAAATGTGATTTATTTAATAAATGGAATCGACAAAGTATGAACATTCTACGTCATAAGAACTTTCTATAGTTTTCGCATGCATTCAGTAATAGGAATTGCTAAGTAACCCCCTTTTTTTAAATCACAGCTTCTAGACGGTTTACATGATTTCTTAAAAAAACACGAGTTTTTAGAAAATATGATTTATTTAATAAATGGAATCACCGAAGTATGCATATTCTACGTCATCAAAACTTTTTATAGTTTGTGCATGCGTTCGACAAGAAGAATAGCTTAGTACCGCTCGTTTTTAAAAATCACAGCTTCTGCAAGGTTTACATGATTTCTTAAAAAAAAGAGTTTTTAAAAAATGTGTTTTATTTAATAAATGGAATCACCAAAGTATGCACATTCTACATCATAACAACTTTCTATAGTTTGCGCATGCATTTGGCAAGAAGAATAGCTTAGTACCCCCCATTTTTAAAAATCACAGCTTCTAGAAGGTTTACATGATTTGTTTAAAAACATGAGTTTTTAAATTAATGTCATTTATTTAGTAAATGGAATCAACAAAGTATGCACATTCTACGTCATAACTACTTTCTATAGTTTGCACATGCACCAGAGAACGAGAAAATCTTACTTCCCCGCGTTTTTTAAAATCACAGCTTCTAGAAGGTTTACATGATTTCTTAAAAAACACGAGTTTTTAGAAAATGTGATTTATTTAATAAATGTAATCAACAAACTATGAACATTCTATGTCATAACAACTTTCTATATTTTTCGCATGCATTCAGTAATAGGAAGTCCTTAGTACCCCCCTGTATCAAAATCACAACTTCTAGAAGGTTTACATGATTTCTTAAAAAAACACGAGTTTTTAAGAAATGTGATTTATTTAATAAATGGATTCAACAAAGTATGTACATTCTACGTCCTAAAAACATTTTATAGTTTACGCATGCATTCAACAAGAAGAATAGCTTAGTACCCACCATTTTTACAAATCACAGCTTCTAGAAGGTTTACATGATTTGTTTAAAAACGTCAGTTTTTAAAATAATGTCATTTATTTAATAAATGGAATGAACAAAGTATGCACATTCTACGTCAGAACGATTTTTTATAGTTTGCGCATGCATCCGAGAATAAGAAAAGCTTACTTCCCCCCGTTTTTTAAAATCATAGCTTCTAGAAGGCTTATATGATTTCTTAAAAAACATGAGTTTTTAGAAAATGTGATTTATTTAATAAATGGAATCAACAAAGTATGCACATTCTACGTCATAAAAACTTTTTATAGTTTACGCATGCATTCAACAAGAAGAATAGCTTAGTACCCCCCATTTTTAAAAATCACAGCTTCTAGAAGGTTTACATGATTGGTTTAAAAACATGAGTTTTTAAAATAATGTCATTTCTTTAATAAATGGAATCAACAAAATATGCACATTCTACGTCATAACGACTCTCTCTAGTTTGCGCATGCATCCAAGACTATGAAAAGCTTACTTCCCCCCGTTTTTTAAAATCGTAGCTTCTAGAAGGCTTACATGATTTCTTAAAAAAAACGAGATTTTAGATAATTTGATTTATTTAATAAATTGAATCAACAAAGTATGAACATTCTACGTCATAACAAATTTCTATAGTTTTTTTGCATGCGTTCAGTAATAGGAAGTGCTTAGTACCCCCCTTTTTTAAAATCACAGCTTCTAGAAGGTTTACATGATTTCTTAAAGAAACACAAGTTTTTAAAAAATGTGATTTATTTAATAAATGGAATCACCAAAGTATGCATATTCTACGTCATAAAAACTTTTTATAGTTTGTCTATGCGTTCGACAAAAAGAATTGCTTAGTACCCCCCATTTTTAAAAATCACAGCTTGTAGAAGGTTTACATGATTTCTTAAAAAAAAATGAGTTTTTAAAAAATGTGATTTATAAAATAAATGGAATCATGAAAGTATGCACATTCTACGTGATAACAACTTTCTAAAGTTTGTGCATGCGTTTGACAAGAACAATAGCTTAGTACCCCACATTTTCTAAAAATCAAAGTTTCTAGAAGGTTTACATGATTTGTTTAAAAACATGAGTTTTTAAATTAATGTCATTTATTTAATAAATGGAATCAACAAATATTGCGCATTCTACGTCATAACGACTTTCTATAGTTTGCACATACACCCAAGAAGAAGAAAAGCTTACTTACCCTTGTTTTTTTAAATCATAGCTTCTAGAAGGTTTACATGATTTCTTAAAAAACACGAGTTTTTAGAAAATTTGATTTACTTAATAAATGGAATCACCAAAGTATGCATATTCTACATCATCACAACTTTCTATAGTTTTCGCATGCATTCAGTAATAGGAAGTGCTAAGTAACCCCCTTTTTTTAAATCACAGCTTCTAGACGGTTTACATGATTTCTTAAAAAAACAAGAGTTTTTAGAAAATGTGATTTATTTAATAAATGTAATCACCAAAGTATGCATATTCTATGTCATCACAACTTTTTATAGTTTGTGCATGCGTTCGACAAGAAGAATAGATTAGTACCCCCCGTTTTTAAAAATCACAGCTTCTGGAAGGTTTTAATGATTTCTTAAAGAAAAAGAGTTTTTAAAAAATGTGATTTATTTAATAAATGGAATCACCAAAGTATGCACGTTCTACGTCATAACAACTTTCTATAGTTTGCGCATGCATTTGTCAAGAAGAGTAGCTTAGTACCCCCCATTTTTAAAAATCACAGCTTCTAGAAGGTTTACATGATTTGTTTAAAAACATGAGTTTTTGAATTAATGTCATTTATTTAATAAATGGAATCAACAAAGTATGTGCATTCTACGTCATAACGACTTTCTATAGTTTGTGCATACACCCAAGAACAATAAAATCTTACTTCCCCTCGTTTTTTAAAATCACTGCTTCTAGAAGGTTTACATGATTTCTTAAAAAAACACGACTTTTTAAGAAATGTGATTTATTTAATAAATGGATTCAACAAAGTATGCACAGTCTACGTCATAAAAACTTTTTATAGTTTATGCATGCATTCAACAAGAAGAATAGCTTAGTACCCACCATTTTTAAAAATCGTAGCTTCTAGAAGGTTTACATGATTTGTTTAAAAAAATGAGTTTTTAAAATAATGTCATTTATTTAATAAATGGAATCAACAAAGTATGCAAATTCTACGTCATAACGATTTTCTATAGTTTGTGCATGCATCCGAGAATAAGAAAAAGCTTACTTCCCCCCGTTTTTTAAAATCATAGCTTCTAGAAGGCTTATATGATTTCTTAAAAAACACGAGTTTTTAGAAAATGTGATTTATTTAATAAATAGAATCAACAAAGTATGCACATTCTACGTCATAAAAACTTTTTATAGTTTACGCATGCATTCGACGGGAAGAATAGTTTAGTACCCCCCATTTTTAAAAATCACAGCTTCTAGAAGGTTTACATGATTTCTTAAAAAACACGAGTTTTTAGAAAATGTGATTTAGATAATAAATGGAATCAACAAACTATGAACATTCTATGTCGTAACAACTTTCTATAGTTTTCACATGCATTCAGTAATAGGAAGTCCTTAGTACCCCCCTTTATCAAAATCACAACTTCTAGAAGGTTTACATGATTTCTTAAAAAAACACAAGTTTTTAAGAAATGGGATTTATTTAATAAATGAATTCAACAAAGTATGCACATTCTACGTCATAAAACCTTTTATAGTTTACGCATGCATTCAACAAGAAGAATAGCTTAGTACCCCCCATTTTTAAAAATCACAGCTTCTAGAGGGTTTACCTGATTTGTTTAAAAACATGAGTTTATGAAATAAGGTCATTTATTTAATAAATGGAATCACCAACTTATGCACATTCTACATCATAACGACTCTCTATAGTTTGCGCATGCATCCGAGAATAAGAAAAGCTTTCTTCCCACCTTTTTTTAAAATCAAAGCTTCTAGAAGCTTTACATGATTTCTTAAAAAACACGAGTTTTTAGAAAATGTGATTTATTTAATAAATGGAATCAACAAAGTATGAACATTCTACGTCATAAGAACTTTCTATAGTTTTGGCATGCATTCAGTAATAGGAATTGCTAAGTAACCCCCTTTTTTTAAATCACAGCTTCTAGACGGTTTACATGATTTCTTAAAAAAACACGAGTTTTTAGAAAACGTGATTTATTTAATAAATGGAATCACCAAAGTATGCATATTCTACGTCATCACAACTTTTTATAGTTTGTGCATGCGTTCGACAAGATGAATAGCTTAGTACCCCTCGTTTTTTAAAATCACAGCTTCTGCAAGGTTTACATGATTTCTTAAAAAAAAAGAGTTTTTCAAAAATGTGTTTTATTTAATAAATGGAATCACCAAAGTATGCACATTCTACATCATAACAACTTTCTATATTTTGCCTATGGATTTGGCAAGAAGAATAGCTTAGTACCCCCCATTTTTAAAAATCACAGCTTCTAGAAGGTTTACATGATTTGTTTAAAAACATGAGTTTTTAAATTAATGTCATTTATTTAGTAAATCGAATCAACAAAGTATGCGCATTCTACGTCATAACTACTTTCTATAGTTTACGCATGCACCAGAGAACGAAAAAATCTTACTTCCCCCCGTTTTTTAAAATCACAGCTTGTATAAGGTTTACATGATTTCTTAAAAAACACGAGTTTTTAGAAAATATGATTTATTTAATAAATGGAATAAACAAACTATGAACATTCTATGTCATAACAACTTTCTATAGTTTTCGCATGCATTCAGTAATAGGAAGTCCTTAGTACCCCCCTTTCTCAAAATCACAACTTCTAGAAGGTTTACATGATTTCTTAAAAAAACACGAGTTTTTAAGAAATGTGATTTATTTAATAAATGGATTCAACAAAGTATGCACATTCTACGTCATAAAAACATTTTATAGTTTACGCATGCATTCAACAAGAAGAATAGCTTAGTACCCACCATTTTTACAAATCACAGCTTCTAGAAGGTTTACATGATTTGTTTAAAAACATCAGTTTTTAAAATAATGTCATTTATTTAATAAATGGAATCAACAAAGTATGCACATTCTACGTCATACCGATTTTCTATAGTTTGCACATGCATCCGAGAATAAGAAAAGCTTACTTCCCCCCGTTTTTTAAAATCATACCTTCTAGAAGGCTTATATGATTTCTTAAAAAACACGAGTTTTTAGAAAATGTGATTTATTTAATAAATGGAATCAACAAAGTATGCACATTTTATGCATAAAAACTTTTTATAGTTTACGCATGCATTCAACAAGAAGAATAGCTTAGTACCCCCCATTTTTAAAAATCACAGCTTCTAGAAGGTTTACATGATTGGTTTAAAAACATGAGTTTTTAAAATAATGTCATTTATTTAATAAATGGAATCAACAAAATATGCACATTCTACATCATAACGACTCTCTATAGTTTGTGCATGCATCCAAGACTAAGAAAAGCTTACTTCCCCCTGTTTTTTAAAATCGTAGCTTCTAGAAGGCTTACATGATTTCTTAAAAAAAATGAGATTTTAGAAAATTTGATTTATTTAATAAATTGAATCAACAAAGTATGAACATTCTACGTCATAACAAATTTCTATAGTTTTTTCGCATGCGTTCAGTAATAGGAAGTGCTTAGTACCCCGCTTTTTTAAAATCACAGCTTCTAGAAGGTTTACATGATTTCTTAAAGAAACACAAGTTTTTAAAAAATGTGATTTATTTAATAAATGGAATCACCAAAGTATGCATATTCTACGTCATAACAACTTTTTATAGTTTGTCCATGCGTTCGACAAAAAGAATTGCTTAGTACCCCCCGTTTTTAAAAATCACAGTTTGTAGAAGGTTTACATGATTTCTTAAAAAAAAATGAGTTTTTAAAAAATTTGATTTATAAAATAAATGGAATCATGAAAGTATGCACATTCTACGTGATAACAACTTTGTAAAGTTTGCGCATGCGTTTGACAAGAACAATAGCTTAGTACCCCACATTTCTAAAAATCAAAGTTTCTAAAAGGTTTACATGATTTGTTTAAAAACATGAGTTTTTAAATTAATGTCATTTATTTAATAAATGGAACCAACAAAGTATGCGCATTCTACATCATAACGACTTTCTATAGTTTGCGCATACACCCAAGAACAAGAAAAAGCTTACTTCCCCCTGTTTTTTAAAATCACAGCTTCTAGAAGGTTTACATGATTTCTTAAAAAACACGAGTTCTTAGAAAATGTGATTTATTTAATAAATGGAATCACCAAAGTATGCATATTCTACGTCATCACAACTTTCTATAGTTTTCGCATGCATTCAGTAATAGAAAGTGCTAAGTAACCCCCTTTTTTTAAATCACAGCTTCTAGACGGTTTACATGATTTCTTAAAAAAACACGAGTTTTTAGAAAATGTGATTTATTTAATAAATGCAATCACCAAAGTATGCATATTCTACATCATCACAGCTTTTTATAGTTTGTGCATGCGTTCGACAAGAAGAATAGATTAGTACCGCCCGTTTTTAAAAATCACAGCTTCTGGAAGGTTTAAATGATTTCTTAAAAAAAAAGAGTTTTTAAAAAATGTGATTTATTTAATAAATGGAATTACCAAAGTATGCACGTTCTACGTCATAACAACTTTCTATAGTTTGCGCATGCATTTGTCAAGAAGAGTGGCTTAGTACCCCCCATTTTTAAAAATCACAGCTTCTAGAAGGTTTACATGATTTGTTTAAAAACATGAGTTTTTAAATTAATTTCATTTATGTAATAAAAGGAATCAACAAAGTATGTGCATTCTACATCATAATGACTTTCTATAGTTTGCGCATACACCCAAGAACAATAAAATCTTGCTTCCCCCCGTTTTTTAAAATCACTGCTTCTAGAAGGTTTACATGATTTCTTAAAAAAACACGAGTTTTTAAGAAATCTGATTTATTTAATAAATGGATTCAACAAAGTATGCACATTCTACGTCATAAAAACATTTTATAGTTTATGCATGCATTCAAGAAGAAGAATAGCTTAGTACCCACCATTTTTAAAAATCGCAGCTTCTAGAAGGTTTACATGATTTGTTTGAAAACATGAGTTTTTAAAATATTGTCATTTATTTAATAAATTTAATGAACAAAGTATGCACATTCTACGTCATAACGATTTTCTATAGTTTGCGCATGCATTCGAGAATAAGAAAAAGCTTACTTCCCCCCGTTTTTTGAAATCATGGCTTCTAGAAGGCTTATATGATTTCTTAAAAAACACGAATTTTTAGAAAATGTGATTTATTTAATAAATGGAATTAACAAAGTATGCACATTCGACGTCATAAAAACTTTTTATAGTTTACGCATGCATTCGACGGGAAGAATAGCGTAGTACCCCCCATTTTTAAAATCACAGCTTCTAGAAGGTTTACATGATTTCTTAAAAAACACGAGTTTTTAGAAAATGTGATTTAGTTAATAAATGGAATCAACAAACTATGAACATTCTACGTCATAACAACTTTCTATAGTTTTCGCATGCATTGAGTAATAGGAAGTCCTTAGTACCCCCCTTTATCAAAATCACAACTTCTAGAAGGTTTACATGATTTCTTAAAAAGACACAAGTTTTTAAGAAATGTGATTTATTTAATAAATGAATTCAACAAAGTATGCCCATTCTACGTCATAAAAACTTTTTATAGTTTACGCATGCATTCAACAAGAAAGGTAGCTTAGTACCCCCCATTTTTAAAAATCACAGCTTCTAGAGGGTTTACCTGATTTGTTTAAAAACATGAGTTTTTGAAATAATGTCATTTATTTAATAAATGGAATCACCAACTTATGCACATTCTACGTCATAACGACTCTCTATAGTTTGGTCATGCATCCGAGAATAAGAAAAGCTTTCTTCCCCCCTTTTTTTAAAATCGTAGCTTCTAGAAGGCTTACATGATTTCTTAAAAAAAATGAGATTTTAGAAAATTTGATTTATTTAATAAATTGAATCAACAAAGTATGAACATTCTACGTCATAACAAATTTCTATAGTTTTTTCGCATGCGTTCAGTAATAGGAAGTGCTTAGTACCCCCCTTTTTAAAATCATAGCTTCTAGAAGGTTTACATGATTTCTTAAAGAAACACAAGTTTTTAAAAAATGTCATTTATTTAATAAATGGAATCGCCAAAGTATGCATATTCTACGTCATAATAACTTTTTATAGTTTGTCCATGCGTTCGACAAAAATAATTGCTTAGTACCCCCCGTTTTTAAAAATCACAGCTTGTAGAAGGTTTACATGATTTCTTAAAAAAAATGAGTTTTTAAAAAATGTGCTTTATAAAATAAATGGAATCATGAAAGTATGCACATTCTACGTGATAACAACTTTGTAAAGTTTGCGCATGCATTTGACAAGAACAATAGCTTAGTACCCCACATTTCTAAAAATCAAAGTTTCTAGAAGGTTTACATGATTTGTTTAAAAACATGAGTTTTTAAATTAATGTCATTTATTTAATAAATGGAATCAACAAAGTATGCGCATTCTACGTCATAACGACTTTCTATAGTTTGCGCATACACCCAAGAACAAGAAAAAGCTTACTTCCCCCTGTTTTTTAAAATCACAGCTTCTAGAAGGTTTACATGATTTCTTAAAAAACACGAGTTCTTAGAAAATGTGATTTATTTAATAAATGGAATCACCAAAGTATGCATATTCTACGTCATCACAACTTTCTATAGTTTTCGCATGCATTCAGTAATAGGAAGTGCTAAGTAACCCCCTTTTTTTAAAACACAGCTTCTAGACGGTTTACATGATTTCTTAAAAAAACATGAGTTTTTAGAAAATGTGATTTATTTAATAAATGTAATCACCAAAGTATGCATATTCTACATCATCACAACTTTTTATAGTTTGTGCATGCGTTCGACAAGAAGAATAGATTAGTACCCCCCGTTTTTAAAAATCACAGCTTCTGGAAGGTTTAAATGATTTCTTAAAAAAAAAGAGTTTTTAAAAAATGTGATTTATTTAATAAATGGAATTACGAAAGTATGCACGTTCTACGTCATAACAACTTTCTATAGTTTGCGCATGCATTTGTCAAGATGAGTGGCTTAGTACCCCCAATTTTTAAAAATCACAGCTTCTAGAAGGTTTACATGATTTGTTTAAAAACATGAGTTTTTAAATTAATGTCATTTATCTAATAAAAGGAATCAACAAAGTATGCACATTCTACGTCATAACGACTTTCTATAGTTTGCGCATACACCCAAGAACAATAAAATCTTGCTTCCCCCCGTTTTTTAAAATCACTGCTTCTAGAAGGTTTACATGATTTCTTAAAAAAACACGAGTTTTTAAGAAATGTGATTTATTTCATAAATGGATTCAACAAAGTATGCACATTCTACGTCATAAAAACATTTTATAGTTTATGCATACATTCAACAAGAAGAATAGCTTAGTACCCACCATTTTTAAAAATCGCAGCTTCTAGAAGGTTTACATGATTTGTTTAAAAATATGAGTTTTTAAAATAATGTCATTTATTTAATAAATTTAATGAACAAAGTATGCACATTCTACGTCATAACGATTTTCTATAGTTTGCGCATGCATCCGAGAATAAGAAAAAGCTTACTTCCCCCCGTTTTTTGAAATCGTGGCTTCTAGAAGGCTTATATGATTTCTTAAAAAACACGAGTTTTTAGAAAATGTGATTTATTTAATAAATGGAATCAACAAAGTATGAACATTCTACGTCATAACAACTTTCTATAATTTTCACATGCGTTCAGTAGTAGGAAGTGCTTACCTCCCTTTTTTAAAATCACAACTTCTAGAAGGTTTACATGATTTCTTAAAAAAACACAAGCTTTTAAAAAATGTGATTTTTTTAATAAATCGAACCACCAAAGTATGCATATTCTACGTCATAACAGCTTTTTATAGTTTGCGCATGCATTCAACAAGAAGACTAGCCTAGTACCGCCTGTTTTTAAAAATCACAGCTTCTAGAAGGTTTACATGATTTGTTTAAAACAATTTGTTTTTAAAATAATGTCATTTATTTAGTAAATGGAATCAACAAAGTATCGACTTTCTACGTCATAAAGACTTTCTATAGTTTGTGCATGTGTCCAGGAATAAGAAAATCTTCCCTCCCACATTTTTTAAACTCACAGCTTCTAGAACGTTTACATGATTTCTTAAAAAAACACGAGTTTTTAGAAAATGTGATTTATTTAATAAATGCAATCACCAAAGTATGCATATTCTACGTCATAACAACTTTTTATAGTTTGTGCATGCGTTCGACAACAAGAATAGCTTAGTACCCCCCATTTTTAAAGATCACAGCATCTAGAAGGTCTACATGATATCTTAAAAAAAATGAGTTTTTAAAAAATGTGATTTATTTAATAAATGGAATCACCAAAGTATGCACATTCTACGTCATAACAACTTTCTATAGTTTGCGCATGCGTTTGACAACAAGAATAGCTTAGTACCCCCGATTTTTAAAAATCACAGCTTCTAGAAGGTTTACATGATTTGTTTACAAACATGAGTTTTTAAAATAATGTCATTTATTTAAAAAATGGAATCAACAAAGTACCCACATTCTACGTCATAACGAATCTCTATAGTTTGCGCATGCATCCGAGAATAAGAAAAGCTTACTTCCCGCCATTTTTTAAAATCACAGCTTCTAGAAGGTTTACATGATTTCTTAAAAAAAAACGAGTTTTTAAAAACTGTGATTTATTTAATAAATGGAATCACCAAAGTATGCACATTCTATGTCATAACAACTTTCTATAGTTTTCGCATGTGTTCAGTAATAGGAAGTACTTAGTACCCCCCTTTTTTAAAATCACAGCTTCTAGAAGGTTTACATGATTTCTTAAAAAAAATGAGTTTTAAAAAAATGTGATTTATTTAATAAATGGAATCACCAAAGTATGCACATTCTATGTCATAACAACTTTCTATAGTTTTCACATGCGTTCAGTAATAGGAAGTGCTTAGTAAGCCCCTTTTTTAAAATCATAGCTTCTAGAAGGATTACATGATTTCTTAAAAAAACACAAGGTTTTAAAAAATGTGATTTATTTAATAAATTGAATCACCAAAGTATGCATATTCTACGTCACAACAACTTTTTATAGTTTGCGCATGCGTTCGACAAGAAGAAGAGCTTAGTACCCCCCATTTTTAAAAATCATAGCTTCTAGAAGGTTTACATGATTTGTTTAAAAACATGAGTTTTTAAATTAATGTCATTTATTTAATAAATGGAATCAACAAAGTAAGCACATTCTACGTCATAACGAATTTCTATAGTTTTCGCATGCATTCAATAATAGGAAGTCCTTAGTACCCCCCTTTATTAAAATCACAACTTCTAGAAGATTTATATGATTTCTTAAAAACCCAAGAGTTTTAAGAAATGTGATTTATTTAGTAAATGCATTCAACAACGTATGCACATTCTACGTCATAATTTTTTTTTTTAGTTTATGCATGCATTCAAGAAGAAGAATAGCTTAGTACCCCCCATTTTTAAAAATCACAGCTTTTAGAAGGTTTACATGATTTGTTTAAAAACATGAGTTTTTAAAATAATGTCATTTATTTAATAAATGGAATCAACAAAGTACACACATTCTACGTCATAAATATTTTCTATGGTTTGCGCATGCGTCAGAGAATAAGAAAAGCTTACTTTCCCCCGTTTTTTAAAATCATAGCTTCTAGAAGGCTTAAATGATTTCTTAAAAAACACGAGTTTTTAGAAAATGTGATTTATTTAATAAATGGAATCAACAAAGTATGAACATTCTACGTCATAACAACTTTCTATAGTTTTCGCATGCGTTCATTAATAGGAAGTGCTTAGTACCCCCCTTTTTTTAAATCACAGCTTCTAGAAGGTTTACATGATTTCTTAAAAAACACGAGGTTTTAGAAAATGTGATTTATTTAATAAATGGAATCAACAAAGTCGGAACATTCTACGTCATAACAACTTTCTATAGTTTTCGCATGCATTCAGTAATACGAAGTGCTTAGTACCCCCCTTTTTTTAAATCACAGCTTGTAGAAGGTTTACATGATTTCTTAAAAAAACACAAGCTTTTAAAAAATGTGATTTATTTAATAAATCGAATCACCATTATGCATATTCTATGTGATAACAACTTTTTATAGTTTGTGCCTGCGTTCGGCAAGAAGAATAGCTTAGTACCCCCCGTTTTTTAAAATCACTGCTTCTAGAAGATTTACATGATTTGTTTAAAAAAAATTGTTTTTAAAATAATGTCATTTGTTTAGTAAATGGAATCAACAAAGTATACACTTTCTAACTCATAAAGACATGCTATAGTTTGCGCATGCGTCCGAGAATAAGAAAATCTTACTTCCCCCGTTTTTTAAAATCACAGCTTCTAGAAGGTTTACATGATTTGTTAAAAAAACAAGAGTTTTTAGAAATGTGATTTATTTAATAAATGGAATCACCAAAGTATGCATATTCTACGTCATCAAAAATTTTAATAGTTTGTGCATGCATTTGACAACAACAATAGCTTAGTACCGCCCATTTTTAAAAATCACCGTTTCTAGAATGTTTACATGATTTGTTTAAAAACATGAGTTTTTAAATTAATGCCATTTATTTCATAAATGGAATCAACAAAGTATGCACATTCTACGTCATAGTGAATTTCTATAGTTTGCGCATGCACCCGAGAACAAGAAAAGCTTACTTCCCCCTGTTTTTTAAAATCACAGCTTCTAGAAGGTTTACATGATTTCTTAAAAAACACGAGTTTTTAGAAAATGTGATTTATTTAATAGATGCAATTAACAAACTATGAAAATTCTACGTCATAACAACTTTCTATAGTTTTCGCTTGCATTCAGTAATAGGAAGTCCTTAGTACCCGCCTTTATTAAAATCACAACTTCTAGAAGGTTTATATGATTTCTTAAAAAAACACGAGTTGTAAGAGATGTGATTTATTTAATAAATGGATTCAACAAAGTATGCAGATTTTACGTCAGAAAAAACTTTTTATTGTTTATGCATGCATTCAACAAGAACAATAGCTTAGTACCCCCCATTTTTAAAAATCACAGCTTCTAGAAGGTTTACATGATTTGTTTAGAAACATAAGTTTTTAAAATAATGTCATTTATTTAATAAATGGAATAAAAAAAGTATGCACATTCTACGTCATAAATATTTTCTATAGTTTGCGCATGCGTCAGAGAATAAGAAAAGCTTACTTCCCCCCATATTTTAAAATCACAGCTTCTAGAAGGCTTGCATGATTTCTTAAAAAAGACGAGGTTTTAGAAAATGTGTTTTGATTAATAAATGGAATCAACAAAGTAGGAACATTCTACGTCCTAACAACTTTCCATAGTTTTAAGATGCGTTCAGTAATAGGAAGTCCTTAGTACCCCCCTTTTTTTAAATCACAACTTCTAGAAGGTTTACATGATTTGTTAAAAAAACACAAGCTTTTAAAAAATGTGATTTATTTAATAAAAGGAATCACGATTATGCATATTCTACGTGATAACAGCTTTTTATAGTTCTTGCATGCGTTCGACAAGAAGAATTGCTTAGTACCCCCCGTTTTTAAAAATCACTGCTTCTAGAAGGTTTACATGATTTGTTTTAAAAAATTTGTTTTTAAAATAATGTCATTTATTTTGTAAATGGAATCAACAAAGTATACACTTTCTAACTCATAAAGACTTGCTATAGTTTGCGCATGCGTCCAAGAATTAGAAAATCTTACTTCCCCCGTTTTTTAAAATCACAGCTTCTAGAAGGTTTACATGATTTCTTAAAAAAACACGAGTTTTTAGAAAATGTGATTTATTTAATAAATGGAATCACCAAAGTATGCATATTCTACGTCATAAAAACTTTTAATGGTTTGTGCATGCGTTCGACGAGAAGAATAGCTTAGTACCCCCCGTTTTTAAAAATCACAGCTTCTAGAAGGTTTACATGATTTCTTAAAAAAAACGAGTTTTTAAAAAATGTGATTTATTTAATAAATGGAATCACCAAAGTATGCACATTCTACGTCATAACAACTTTCTATAGTTTTTGCATGCGTTCAATAATAGGAAGTGCTTAGTACCCCCCTTTTTTAAAATCACAACTTCTAGAAGGTTTACATGATTTCTTAAATAACACGAGTTTTTAGAAACAAAGATTTATTTAATAAATGGAATCAACAAAGTATGAACATTCTACATCATAAAAACTTTCTATAGTTTTTGCATGCGTTCAGTAATAGGAAGTGCTTAGTACCCCGCTTTCTTAAAATCACAGCTTCTAGAAGGTTTACATGATTTCTTAAAAAACACGAGCTTTTAGAAAATGTGATTTTTTTAATAAAAAGAATCAACAAAGTATGAACAATCTATGTCATAACAACTTTCTATAGTTTTCGCATGCGTTCAGTAATACGAAGTGCTTACTTCCCCCGTTTTTTAAAATCACAGCTTCTAGAAGGTTTACATGATTTCTTAAAAAAACACAAGCTTTAAAAAAATGTGATTTACTTAATAAATCGAATCACCAAAGTATGCATATTCTACGTCATAACAACTTTTTATAGCTTGCGCATGCGTTCGACACGAAGAATAGCTTAGTACCCCCTGTTTTTAAAAATCACAGCTTGTAGAAGGTTTACATGATTTGTTTGCGCATGCATCCAAGAATAACACAATATTACTTCCCCCATTTTTTAAAATCACAGCTTCTAGAAGCTTTACATTATTTCTTAAAAAACATGAGTTTTTAGAAAATGTGATTTATTTAATAAATGGAATCAACAAAGTATGAAAATTCTACGTCGTCTTAAAAACTTTCTATCGTTTTCACATACATTAAGTAATAGGAATTTCTATGTAACTCCCTTTTTTAAAATCACAGCTTCTAGAAGGTTGACATGATTTGTTAAAAAAACACGAGTTTTTAGAAGATGTGATTTATTTAATAAATGGAACCACCAAAGTATGCAAGTTCAACGTCATAACAACTTTTTATAGTTTGTTCATGCATTCAACAAGAAGAATAGCTTAGTACCATTTCTAAAAATCACAGCTTCTAGAAGGCTTACATGATTTCTTAAAAAAAAATGAGTTTTTAAAAAATGTGATTTATTTAATAAATGGAATCACCAAAGTATGCACATTCTACGTCATACAAACTTTCTATAGTTTGCGCATGCGTTTGACAAGAAGAGTAGCTTAGTACCACCCATTTTTAAAAATAACAGCTTCTAGAAGGTTTACATGATTAATTAATTTAAAAATCATTAATTTAATAAATGGAATCAACAAAGTATGCGCATTCTACGTCATAACGACTTTCTATAGTTTGAACACGCACCCGAGAACAAGGAAAGCTTACTTCCCCCTGTTGATAAATGGAATCAACAAACTATGAACATTATAAATCATAACAACTTTCTATTGTTTTCGCATGCATTCAATAATAGGAAGTCCTTATCACCCCCCTTTATTAAAATCACAACTTCTAGAAGGTTTACATGATTTCTTAAAAAAACATGAGTTTTTAAGAAATGCGATTTATTTAATAAATGGATTAACCAAAGTATGCACATTCTACGTCATAACGATTTTGTATAGTTTGTGCATGCATCCGAGAATAAGGTTTACATGATTTCTTAAAAAAACACAAGTTTTTAAAAAATGTGATTTATTTAATAAATCAAGTCACCAAAGTATGCATATTCTACGTCATACCAACTTTTTATAGTTTGTGCATATGTTTGACAAGAAGAATAGCTTAGTACCCCCGGTTTTTAAGAATCACAGCTTCTAGAAGGTTTACATGATTTGTTTAAAAAAATGAGTTTTTAAAATAATGTCATTTATTTAGTAAATTGAATCAACAAAGTATACACATTCTACGTCATAACGACTTGCTATAGTTTGTGTATGCGTCCAAGAATAAGAAAAGCTTACTTCCCTCGTTTTTTAAAATCAGAGCATCTAGAAGGTTTACATGATTTCTTAAAAAAACACGAGTTTATAAAAAATGTGATTTATTTAATAAATGGAATCACCAACTTATTCACATTCTATCTCATAATGACTTTCTATAGTTTACGCATGCATCCGCGAATAAGAAAAGCTTACTTCCCGCCGTTTTTTAAAATCACAGCTTCTAGAAGGTTTACATGATTTCTTAAAAAACATTTGTTTTTAGAAAATGTGATTTATTTAATAAATGGAATCAACAAAATATGAACATTCTATGCCACAACAACTTTTTATAGTTTGCGCATGCGTTCGACAAGAAGAATAGATTAGTACCCCTCGTTTTTTAAAATCACAGCTTCTAGAAGGTTTACATGATTTCTTAAAAAAACACGATTTTTTAAAAAATGTGATTTATTTAATCAATGGAATCAGCATAGTATGCACATTCTATGTCACAACAACTTTTTATAGTTTGCGCATGCATTCGATAAGAAGAATAGCTTAGTACCCCCCGTTTTTAAAAATCGCAGCTTCTAGAAGGTTTACATGATTTCTTAAAAAAACACGATTTTTTAAAAAATTTGATTTATTTAATAAGTGGAATCACCAAAGTATGCACATTCTACGTCATAACAACTCTCTATAGTTTGAGCATGCGTTCCACAAGAAGAATAGCTTAGTAACCCCCATTTGTGAAAATCACAGCTTCTCGAAGGTTTACATGATTTGTTTCAAAACAGGAGTTTTTAAATTAATGTCATTTATTTAATAAATGGAATCAACAAAGTATGCACATTCTATGTCATAATGAATTTCTATAGTTTGAGCATGCGTTCGACAAGAAAAATAGCTTAGTACCCCCCGTTTGTAAAAAACACAGCTTCTCGAAGGTTTACATTATTTGTTTCAAAACATGAGTTTTTAAATTAATGTCATTTATTTAATAAATGGAATCAACAAAGTATGCACATTCTATGTCATAACAACTTTCTACAGTTTGAGCATGCGTTCGAGAAGAAGAATAGCTCAGTACCCCCCGTTTTTAAAAATCACAGCTTCTAGAAGGTTTACATGATTTGTTTAAAACGTGAGTTTTTAAATTAATTTCATTTTTTTAATAAATGGAATCAACAAAGGATGCACATTTCTACGTCATAACGACTTTTTAAAATTAGCGCATGTGTCCGAGAATAAGAAAACCTTACTTCCCCCCGTTTTTAAAAATCACAGCTTCTAGAAGGTTTACATGATTTCTTAAAAAATGTGAGGATTTAAAAAATGTGATTTATTTAATAAATGGAATCAACAAAGTATGCACATTCTACGTGATAACAAATTTTTATTGTTTATGCATGCGTTCGACAAGAAGAATAGATCAGTACCAAACCGTTTTTAAAAATCACAGCTTCTACAAGGTTTACATGATTTATTTAAAACATGAGTTTCCGCATGCGTCCAAGAATAAGAAAAGCTTACTTCCACCCGTTTTTTAAAATCACAACTTCTAGAAGGTTTACATGATTTCTTAGAAAACACGAGTTTATAGAAAATGTGATTTATTTAATAATTGAAATCAACAAAGTATGCACATTCTACGACATAACAACTTTCTATAGTTTTCGCATGCGTTCAGTAATATGAAGTGCTTAGTACCCCCCTTTATTAAAATCACAGCTTCTAGAAGGTTTACATGATTTCTTAGTAAAACACGAGCTTTTAAAAAATGTGATTTATTTAATAAATGGAATCACCAAAGTATGCACATTCTACGTCATAACTAATTTCTATAGTTTGCGCATGCGTTCGATAAGAAGAATAGCTCAGTACCGCTTGTTTTTAAAAATCACAACTTCTAGAAGGTTTACATGATTTGTTTAAAAACGTGAGTTTTTAAATTAATGTCATTTATTTAATAAATGGAATCAACAAAGTATGCACATTCTATGTCATAAGGACTTTCTATATTTTGTGCATGCATTCGAGAATAAGTAAAGCTTACTTCCCCCCATTTTTTAAAATCACGGCTTCTAGAAGGTTTACATGATTTTAAAAAAACATGAGTATTTAAAAAAAGTGATTTATTTAATAAATGGAATCAACAAAGTATGCACATTCTACGTCATATCAACTTTCTATAGTTTGCTTATGCGTTCGACAAGAAGAATAGCTCAGTACCCCCCGTTTTTAAAAATCACAGCTTCTAAAAGGTTTACATGATTTGTTTCAAAACATGAATTTTTAAATTAATGTCATTTATTTAATAAATGGAATCAACAAAGTATGCACATTGTATGTCATAACGACTTTCTATAGTTTGAGCATCCGTTCGACAAGAATAATAGCTTAGTACCCCCCGTTTTTAAAAATCACAGCTTCTAGAAGGTTTACATGATTTGTTTCAAAACATGAGTTTTTAAATTAATGTCATTTATTTAATAAATGGAATCAACAAAGTATGCACATTCTATGTCATAACGGCTTCTAGAAGGTTTACATGATTTCTTAAAAAAACATGATTATTTAAAAAATGTGATTTAGTTAATAAATGAAATTACCAAAGTATGCACTTTCTATGTCATAACAACTTTCTATAGTTTGAGCATGCGTTCGACAAGAAGAATACCTCAGTACCCCCCGTTTTTAAAAATCACAGCTTCTAGAAGGTTTACATGATTTGTTTAAAAATGTGAGTTCTTAAATTAATTTCATTTATTTAATAAATAGAATCAACAAAGTATGCACATTCTACGTCATAACGACTTTTTAAAGTTAGTCCATGTGCCCGAAAATAAGAAAACCTTACTTCCCCTCGTTTTTAAAAATCACAGCTTCTAGAAGGTTTACATGATTTCAGAAAAAAAAAAAAATGAGTATTTAAAAAATGTGATCTATTTAATAAATGGAATCAACAAACTATGCACATTCTATGTCAGAACAATTTTTTATTGTTTATGCATGCGTTCGACAAGAAGAATAGATCAATACCAAACCATTTTTAAAAATCACAGCTTCTAGAAGGTTTACATGATTTGTTTAAAAACATGAGTTTTTAAAGTAATATCATTTATTTAATGAATGGAATCAACAAAGTATGCACATTGTACGTGATAACAACTTTCTATAGTTTGCTCAAGTGTCTGAGATTATGAAAAGCTTACTTCCTGCCGTTTTTTATAATCATCGCTTCTAGAGGGTTAACATGATTTCTTAAAAAAAAAGAGTTTTTAGAAAACGTGATTTATTTAATAGATGGAATCAACAAAGTATGCACATTCTATGTCATAACAACTTTCTATAGTTTTCGCATGTGTTTAGTAATAGGAAGTGCTTAGTACCCCCCTTTATTAAAATCACAACTTCTAGAAGGTTTACATGATTTCTTGAAAAAACACGAGTTTTTAAAAAATGTAATTTATTTATTAAATGGATTCAACAAGGTATGCACATTCTACGTCATAATGAATTTCTATAGTTTGCCCATGCATCCGAAAATAATAAAAGCTGACTTCCCCCCGTTTATTAAAATCACAGGTACTAGAAGGTTTACATGATTTCTTAAAAAACACGAGTTTTTAGAAAAGGTGATTTATTTAATAAATGGAATCAACAAAGTATGCACATTCTACATCATAACAACTTTCTATAGTAACGACTTCCCCCTATTTTTTAAAATCAAAGCTTCTAGAAGGTTTACATGATTTCTTAAAAAAACATGAGTATTTAAAAAATGTCATTTATTTAATAAATGAAATCAACAAAGTATGCACATTCTACGTCATAACAAATTTTTATGGTTCACACATGCGTTCGACAAGAAGAATAGATTAGTACCCCCCATTTTTAAAAATCACAACTTCTAGAAGGTTTACATGATCTGTTTAAAACCATGAATTTTTAAAATAATATCATTTATTTATTCAATGTAATCAACAAAGCATGCGTACTCTACATCATAATGACTTTCTATAGTTTGCACATGCGTCCGAGAATAAGAAACGCTTACTTCCCCCCGTTTTTTAAAATCATCGCTTCTAGACATGATTTCTTAAAAAACACGATTTTTTAGAAAATGTGAGTTATTTAATAGATGGAATCAACAAAGTATTCAAATTCTAGGTCATAACAACTTTCTTCATTTTTTGCATGCGTTTAGTAATAGGAAGTGCTTAGTACCCCCCTTTTTAAAAATCACAGTTTCTACAAGGTTTACATGATTTCTTAAAAAAACACGAGTTTTAAAAAAAATTGATTTATTTAATCAATGGATTCAACAAAGTATGCACATTCTACGTCATAACAACTATTTATAGTTTGCGCATGCGTTCGACAAGAAGGATAGCTTAGTACCGCCCATTTTTAAAAATCACAGCTTTTAGAAGGTTTACATGATCTATTTAAAAACATGAATTTTTAAAATAATATTATTTATTTAATCAATGGAATCAACAAAGCATGCATATTCTACGTCATAACGACTTTCTATAGTTTGCACATGCGTCCGAGAATAAGAAAAGCTTACTTCCCCCCGTTTTTTAAAATCACAACTTCTAGAAGTTTTATATGATTTCTTAAAAAAACATGAGTATTTAAAAAATGAAATTTATTTGATAAATGGAATCAACAAAGTATGCACATTCTACATCATAACAACTTTTTATTGTTTACGCAAGCATTCGACAAGAAGAATAGATCAGTACCCCCCGTTTTTAAAAATCACAGCTTCTAAAAGGTTTACATGATTTGTTTAAAAACATGATTTTTTAAAATAATATCATTTCTTTAATCAATGTAATCAACAAAGTATGCACATTCTACGACATAACGACTTTCTATAGCTTTCCCATGCGTCCGAGAATAAGAAAAGCTTACTTCCCCCCGTTTTTTAAAATCACAGGTTCTAGAAGGTTTACATGATTTCTTAAAAAAACACGAGTTTTTAAAAAATCTGATTTAGTTAATAAATGGAATCACTAAAGTATGCACATTCTACGTCATAACAACTTTCTATAGCTTGAGCATGCGTTCGATAGGAAGAATAGCTCAGTACCCCCCGTTTTTAAAAATCACGGCTTCTAGAAGGTTTATATGATTTGTTTAAAAATGTGATTTTTTAAATTAATGTCATTTATTTTATAAATGGAATAAAAAAAGAATGCACTTTCTACGTCATAACGACTTTTTAAAGTTAGCGTATGTGTCCGAGAATAAGAAAAGCTTACTTCGCCCCGTTTTTAAAAATCACAGCTTCTAGAAGGTTTACATGATTTCTTAAAAAAACACGAGCTTTTAAAAAATGTGATTTATTTAATAAATGGAATCAGCATAGTATGCACACTCTACATGACAACAACTTTTTATAGTTTGCGCATTCGTTCGACAAGAAAAATAGCTTAGTACCCGACGTTTTTAAAAATCATAGCTTCTAGAAGGCTTACATGATCTATTTAAAAACATGAATTTTTAAAATAATATCATTTATGTAATCAATGGAATCAACAAAGAATTCATATTCTATGTCATAACGACTTTCTATAGTTTGCGCATGCGTTCGAGAATAAGAAAATCTTACTTCCCCCCGTTTTTTAAAATCACAGCTTCTAGAAGGTTTACATGATTTCTTAAAAAAACATGAGTATTTAAAGATGTGATTTATTTAATAAATGGAATCAACAAAGTATGCACATTCTACGTCATATCAACTTTCTATAGTTTGCTTATGCGTTCGACAAGAAGAATAGCTCAGTACCCCCCGTTTTTAAAAATCACAGCTTCTAGAATGTTTACATGACTTCTTAAAAAACACTAGTTTTTAAAAAATGTGATTTATTTAAAGAATCATCGCTTAGTACCCCCCATTTTTGAAAATCACAGCTTCTAGAAGGTTTACATGATTTGTTTCAAAACATGAATTTTTTAATTAATGTCATTTATTTAATAAATGGAATCAACAAAGTATGCACATTCTATGCGATAACGGCTTCTAGAAGGTTTACATGATTTCTTAAAAAAACACGATTTTTTAAAAAATGTGATTTAGTTAATAAATGAAATAACCAAAGTATGCACTTTCTACGTCATAACAACTTTCTATAGTTTGAGCATGCATTCGACAAGAAGAATACCTCAGTACCCCCCGTTTTTAAAAATCACAGCTTCTAGAAGGTTTACATGATTTGTTTAAAAATGTGAGTTTTTAAATTAATTTCATTTATTTAATAAATAGAATCAACAAAGTATGCACATTCTACGCCATAACAACTTTTTAAAGTTAGCGCATGTGCCCGAGAATAAGAAAACCTTACTTCCCCCCGTTTTTAAAAATCACAGCTTCTAGAAGGTTTAAATGATTTCTTAAAAAAACATGAGTATTTAAAAAATGTGATCTATTTAATAAATGGAATCAACAAAGTATGCACATTCTATGTCAGAACAAATTTTTATTGTTTATGCATGCATTCGACAAGAAGAATAGATCAGTACCAAACCGTTTTTAAAAATCACAGCTTCTAGAAGGTTTACATGATTTGTTTAAAAACATGAGTTTTTAAAATAGTATCATTTATTTAATCAATGGAATCAACAAAGTATGCACATTCTATGTCATAACAACTTTCTATAGTTTGCTCAAGTGTCTGAGAATAAGAAAAGCTTACTTCCCGCCATTTTTTAAAATCATCGCTTCTAGAGGGTTAACATGATTTCTTAATAAAAATGAGTTTTTAGAAAACGTGATTTATTTAATAGATGGAATCAACAAAGTATGCACATTCTATGTCATAACAACTTTCTATAGTTTTCGCATGCATTCAGTAATAGGAAGTGCTCAGTACCCCCCTTTATTAAAATCACAACTTCTAGAAGGTTTACATGATTTCTTGAAAAAACACGAGTTTTAAAAAAATGTGATTTATTTAATAAATGGATTCAACAAGGTATGCACATTCTACGTCATAACAAATTTCTATAGTTTTCCCATGCATCCGAAAATAATAAAAGCTGACTTCTCCCCGTTTATCAAAATCACAGGTTCTAGAAGGTGTACATGATTTCTTAAAAAACACGAGTTTTCAAAAAAGGTGATTTATTTAATAAATGGAATCAACAAAGTATGCACATTCTACGTCATAACAACTTTCTATAGTAACGACTGCCCCTATTTTTTAAAATCAAAGCTTCTAGAAGGTTTACATGATTTCTTAAAAAAACATGAGTATTTAAAAAATGTCATTTATTTAATAAATGGAATCAACAAAGTATGCACATTCTACGTCATAACAAATTTTTATTGTTTACACATGCGTTCGACAAGAAGAATAGATCAGTACCCCCCGTTTTTAAAAATCACAGCTTCTAGAAGGTTTACATGATTTGTTTAAAAACATTATTTTTTAAAATAATATCATTTCTTTAATCAATGTAATCAACAAAGTATACACATTCTACGACATCACGACTTTCTATAGTTTTCCCATGCGTCTGAGAATAAGAAAAGCTTGCTTCCTCCCGTTTTTTAAAATCACAACTTCTAGAAGGTTTACATGATTTCTTAAAAAAACACGAGTTTTTAAAAAATCTGATTTAGTTAATAAATGGAATCACTAAAGTATGCACATTCCAGGTGATAACAAATTTTTATAGTTTGAGCATGCGTTCGATAAGAAGAATAGCTCAGTACCCCCCGTTTTTAAAAATCACAGCTTCTAGAAGGTTTAGATGCTTTGTTTAAAAACGTGAGTTTTTAAATTCATTTCATTTATTTTAAAAATGGAATAAAAAAAGAATGCACATTCTACGTCATAACGAATTTTTAAAGTTAGCGTATGTGTCTGAGAATAAGAAAAGCTTACTTCGCCCCGTTTTTAAAAATCACAGCTTCTAGAAGGTTTACATGATTTCTTGAAAAAACATGACTATTTAAAAAATGTGATTTATTTAATAAATGCAATCAACAAAGTATGCGCATTCTATGTCATAACAAATTTTTATTGTTTATGCATGCGTTCGACAAGAATAATAGATCAGTACCAAACCGTTTTTAAAAATCACAGCTTCTAGAAGGTTTACATGATTTGTTTAAAAACATGAGTTTTTAAAATAATATGATTTATTTAATCAATGGAATCAACAAAGTATGCAATTCTACGTCATAACGACTTTCTATAGTTTGCGCATGCGTCCGAGAATAAGAGTATTTAACGTCATAACGACTTCCCCCCATTTTTTAAAATCACAACTTCTAGAAGGTTTACATGATTTCTTAAAAAAACATGAGTATTTAAAAAATGAAATTTATTTGATAAATGGCATCATCAAAGTATGCACATTCTATGTCATAACAACTTTTTATTGTTTACGCATGCATTCGACAAGAAGAATAGATCAATACCCCCCGTTTTTAAAAATCACAGCTTCTAGAAGGTTTACATGATTTGTTTAAAAACATGATTTTTTAAAATAATATAATTTCTTTAATCAATGTAATCAATGATGTATGCACATTCTACGACATAACGAATTTCTATAGTTTGCCCATGCGTCCGAGAATAAGAAAAGCTTACTTCCCTGCGTTTTTTAAAATCACAGCTTCTAGAAGGTTTACATGATTTCTTAAAAAAACACGAGTTTTTAAAAAATCTGATTTAGTTAATAAATGGAATCACTAAAGTATGCACATTCTATGTCATATACACTTTCTATAGTTTGAGCATGCGTTCGATAAGAAGAATAGCTCAGTACCCCCCGTTTTTAAAAATCACAGCTTCTAGAAGGTTTAGATAATTTCTTTAAAAACGTGAGTTTTTAAATTAATGTCATTTATTTTATAAATGGAATAAAAAAAGAATGTTCATTCTACGTCATAACGACTTTTTAAAGTTAGCGTATGTGTCCAAGAATAAGAAAAGCTTACTTAGCCCCGTTTTTAAAAATCACAGCTTCTAGAAGGTTTACATGATTTCTTAAAAAAACACGAGCTTTTAAAAAATGTGATTTATTTTATAAATGGAATCAGCATAGTATGCACATTCTACATGACAACAACTTTTTATAGTTTGCGCATTCGTTCGACAAGAAGAATAGCTTGGTACCCGTCGTTTTTAAAAATCGTAGCTTCTAGAAGGTTTACATGATCTATTTAAAAACATGATTTTTTAAATTAATATAATTTATTTAATCAATGGAATCAACAAAGCATTCATATTCTACGTCACAATGACTTTCTATAGTTTGCGCATGCGTCTGAGAATAAGAAAAGCTTACTTCCCCCCGTTTTTTAAAATCACAGCTTCTAGAAGGTTTACATGATTTCTTAAAAAAACATGAGTATTTAAAAAAAGAAATTTATTTGATAAATGGAATCATCAAAGTATGCACATTCTATGTCATAACAACTTTTTATTGTTTACGCATGCATTCGACAAGAAGAATAGATCAGTACCCCCCGTTTTTAAAAATCACAGCTTCTAGAAGGTTTACATGATTTGTTTAAAAACATGAGTTTTAAAATAATATCATTTCTTTAATCAATGCAATCAACAAAGTATACACATCCTACGACATAACGACTTTCTATAGTTTGCCCATGCATCCGAGAATAAGAAAAGCTTACTTCCCCCCGTTTTTTAAAATCACAGCTTCTAGAAGGTTTACATGATTTCTTAAAAAAACACGAGTTTTTAAAAAATGTGATTTAGCTAACAAATGGAATCACCAAAGTATGCACATTCTACGTCATAACAACTTTCTATAGTTTGCGTATGCGTTCGACAAGAAGAATAGCTCAGTACCCCCTGTTTTTAAAAATCACAACTTCTAGAAGGTTTACATGATCTGTTTGAAAACGTGAGTTTTTAAAATAATATCATTTATTTAATAAATGGAATCAACAAAGTATGCACATTCTACGTCATAACGACTTTCTATAATTTGTGCATGCGTCCAAGAATAAGAAAAGCTTACTTCCCGCCGTTTTTTAAAATCATCGCTTCTAGAAGGTTTACATGGTTTCTTAAAAAGCACCCGTTTTTAGAAAACGTGATTTATTTAATAAATGGAATCAACAAATTATGCACATTCTACGTCATAATAACTTTCTATAGTTTTCGCATGCGTTCAGTAATAGGAAGTGCTTAGTACCCCACTTTATTAAAATCACAACTTCTAGAAGGTTTACACGATTTCTTAAAAAATCACGAGTTTTTAAAAAATGTGATTTATTTAATAAATGGATTCAACAATGTATGCACATTCTATATCATAACAACTTTCTATAGTTTGCGCATGCGTTCGACAAGAACAATAGCTTAGTACCCCCCATTTTTAAAAATCACACCTTCTAGAAGGTTTACATGATTTCTTAAAAAAACCGAGTTTTTAAAAACTATGATTTAATTAATAAATGGAATCACCAAAGTATGCACATTGTACATCATAACAAGTTTATATAGTTTTCCCATGCGTTCGACAAGAAGAATAGCTTAGTAAACCCCGTTTTTAAAATTCAAAGCTTCTAGAAGATTTTCATGATTTCTAGAAGATTTTCATGATCAACAAGTATGCACATTCTATGTCATAACCACTTTTTATAGTTACCACATGTGTCCGAGAATAAGAAAAGCTTACTTCCCCCCATTTTTTAAAATCACAGCTTCTAGAAGGTTTACATGATTTCTTAAAAAAACATGAGTATTTAAAGATGTGATTTATTTAATAAATGAAATCAACAAAGTATGCACATTCTAAGTCATAACAACTTTTTATTGTTTATGCATGTGTTCGACAAGAAGAATAAATTAGTACCCCCCGTTTTTAAAAATCACAGCTTCTAGAAGGTTTACATGATCTGTTTGAAAACATGAGTTTTTAAAATAATATCATTTATTTAATCAATGGAATCAACAAGGTATGCACATTCTATGTCATAACGACTTTCTATAGTTTGTGCATGTGTCCGAGAATAAGAAAAGCTTACTTCCCACCGTTTTTTAAAATCATCGCTTCTAGAAGGTTTACATGATTTCTTAAGAAGCACGGGTTTTTAGAAAATGTGATTTATTTAATAAATGGAATCAACAAAGTATGCACATTCTACGTCATAACAACTTTCTATAGTTTTCGCATGCATTCAGTAATAGGAAGTGCTTAGTACCCCCCTTTATTAAAATCACAACTTTTAGAAGGTTTACATGATTTCTTAAAAAAACACGAGTTTTTAAAAAATGTGATTTATTTAATAAATGGATTCAACAAAGTATGCAGATTATGCATCATAATAACATTCTATAGTTTGCGCATGTGTTCAACAAGAACAATAGCTTAGTACCCCCCATTTTTAAAAATCACAGCTTCTAGAACGTTTACATGATTTCTTAAAAAAAACGAGTTTTTAAAAAATATGATTTATTTAATAAATGGAATAACCAAATTATGCACATTGTACGTCATAACAACTTTCTATAGTTTTCCCATGCGTTCGACAAGAAGAATAGCTTAGTAAACCCCGTTTTTAAAAATCACAGCTTCTAGAAGATTTTCATGATTTCTTTAAAAGCATGAGTTTTTAAATTAATGTCATTTATTTAATAAATGCAATCAACAAATTATGCACATTCTACATCATAACGACTTTCTATAGTTTGTGCATGCGTCCGAGAATAAGAAAAGCTTACTTCCGCTCGTTTATTAAAATCACAACTTCTAGATGGTTTACATGATTTCTTAAAAAACACGAGATTTTAGAAAATGTGATTTATTTAATAATTGAAATCAACAAAGTATGCACATTCTACGTCATAAGAACTTTCTATAGTTTTTACATGTGTTCAGTAATAGGAAGTGGTTAGTACCCCCCTTTATTAAAATCACAACTTCCAGAAGGTTTACACGATTTCTTAAAAAAACACGAATTTTTAAAAAATGTGATTTATTTAATCAGTGGAATCAACATAGTATGCACATTCTACATCACAACAACTTTTTATAGTTTTTGCATTCGTTCAACAAGAAGAATAGCTTAGTACCCGCCGTTTTAAAAAATCATAGCTTCTAGAAGGTTTACATGACTTCTTAAAAAAACACGAGTTTTTAAAAATGTGATTTATGTAATCAATGGAATAACAAAAGTATGCACATTCTACGTCATATCAACTTTCTATAGTTTGCGCATCCGTTCGATAAGAAGAATACCTCAGTACCCCCCGTTTTTAAAAATCACAGCTTCTAGAAGGTTTACATGATTTGCTTAAAAACATGAGTTTTTAAAATAATGTCATTTATTTAATAAATGGAATCAACAAAGTATGCACATTCTACGTCATAACGACTTTCTATAGTTTGCGCATGTGTCCGAGAATAAGAAAAGCTTACTTCCCCCTGTTTTTAAAAATCATAGCTTTTAGAAGGTTTACATGATTTCTTAAAAAAACATGAGTATTTAAAAAATGTCATTTATTTAATAAATGGAATCAACAAAGTATGCACATTCTACGTCATAACAAATTTTTATTGTTTATGCATGCATTCGACAAGAAGAATAGATTAGTACCAAACCGTTTTTAAAAATCACAGCTTCTAGAAGGTTTACATGATTTGTTTAAAAACATGAGTTTTTAAAATAATATCATTTATTTAATCAATGGAATCAACAAAGTATGCACATTCTACAATATAACGACTTTCTATAGTTTGCGCATGCGTCCGAGAATAAGAAAAGCTTACTTCCCCCCGTTTTTTAAAATCACAACTTCTGGAAGGTTTACATGATTTCTTAAAAAACATGAGTTTTTAGAAAATGTGATTTATTTAATAATTGAAATCAACAAAGTATGCAAATTCTACGTCATAACAAATTTCTATAGTTTTCTCATGCGTTTAGTAATATGAAGTGGTTAGTACCCCCCCTTTATTAAAATCACAGCTTCTAGAAGGTTTACATGATTTCTTAAAAAAAACACGAGTTTTTAAAAAATGTGATTTATTTAATCAATGGAATCAGCATACTATGCACATTCTACATGACAACAAATTTTTATAGTTTGCGCATTCGTTCGACAAGAAGAATAGCTTAGTACCTGCCGTTTTTAAAAATCAAAGCTTCTAGAAGGTATACATGACTTCTTAAAAAAACACGAGTTTTTCAAAAATGTGATTTATTTAATCAATGGAATCACTAAAGTATGCACATTCTACGTCATATCCACTTTGTATAGTTTGCGCATGCATTCGACAAGAAGAATACCTCAGTACCCCCCGTTTTTAAAAATCACGGCTTCTAGAAGGTTTACATGATTTGTTTAAAAACATGAGTTTTTAAATTAATGTCATTTATTTAATAAATGGAATCATCAAAGTATGCACATTCTACGTTATAACGACTTTCTATAGTTTGCGCATGCGTCCGAGAATAAGAAAATCTTACTTCCCCCCGTTTATTAAAATCATCGCTTCTAGAAGGTTTACATGATTTCTTAAAAAACACAAGTTTTTAGAAAATGTGAGCTATTTAATAAATGGAATCAACAAAGTATGCGAATTCTAGGTCATAACAACTTTCTTTATTTTTTGCATGCGTTTAGTAATAGGAAGTGCTTAGTACCCCCCTTTTTTTAAATCACAGCTTCTAGAAGGTTTACATGATTTCTTAAAAAAACACGATTTTTTAAACAATATGATTGATTTAATCAATGGAATCAGCAAAGTATGCACATTCTACATCATAACAACTTTTTATAGTTTGCGCATGCGTTCGAGAAGAAGAATAGCTTAGTACACCCCGTTTTTAATAATCACAGCTTCTAGAAGGTTTACATGATTTCTTAAAAAAAGACGAGTTTTCAAAAAATGTGATTTATTTAATAAATGGAATCACCAAAGTATGCACATTATACGTCATAACAACTTGCTATTGTTTGCACATGCGTTCGACAAGAAGAATACCTCAGTACCCCCGCGTTTTTAAAAAACACAGCTTCTAGAAGGTTTAAATGATTTGTTTAAAAACGTGTGTTTTTAAATTAATGTCATTTATTTAATAAATGGAATCAACAAAGTATGCACATTCTACGTCATAACGACTTTCTATAGCTTGCGCATGCGTTCGACAAGAAGAATAGCTTAGTACCCCCCGTTTTTAAAAAGCACAACTTCTAGAAGGTTACATGATTTGTTTAAAAAATTGTGTTCGGTTACACAGGGTACTACCAAAGGACCGAACACCAAGAGCAACCACTTCACACAAACATATCACAGATTAACACACCGATGTTTTGACGTGGTTTAAACCCTCTTGAGGGAAACACTCCACGGCCCTGGCTAAATAGCTTCTATGGGACAATTTATTATGCAAAGAAAGAAAGTTACAAATCATCTTCTCATAATTGATCAACTAAACAATGACCCTCCATGCTCTTTAAATAGAGATCATGGACCAATCGGGTGCTAAGCCACGGATCAAGGTTAGGTTTGATCTAAGAGAAGTTGAGCCGTCGGATCACTCTATGTCGGGAACATATCGTGACCGTCGGATTAAGTATTTACAAATGCATACTAATGCATACTAAAGAAACGCACTATCCCTAACGGATATATTACACAAGTTGATTTTAACTAACTCCTAAGTGTCTAAATATCCTAACATCCCCCCTTAAGAACAACTTGGGATATGATTGAAGGATTTACAAAAGTGACACTATTAGGAGAAGGAAGGAGGCATTAGAGCCTATCCCCCCTTAATGACAAGTTCCTGAACTCCTAACATAGATCGAAGTTTATAAAGCTTCGCTTCTGTAAGAGACTTGGTGAAGATGTCTGCAACTTGATCATCTGTAGGGCAAAAGAGCACTTCAAGAACACAATCATGAACAAGATTTCTGATGAAGTGCATATGTAGCTCAATGTGTTTGTTGCGTTGATGTAGAACTGGATCTTTGGCAAGCTTGATGGCACTTTGATTGTCGCACCAAAGTGGAGTAGGCTGCTGCTGCTCAAATCCAAACTCTGAAAGGATCTGTCGAAGCCATAAAGCTTCCTGACTAGCATTAACTGCTGCTTGATATTCTGCCTTTGCTGAAGAAAGAGCAAGAGCTTGTTGTTTCTTACAAGCCCAAGTAGTAGGTCCAGATACCAGACTGAAAACATAACCTACAGTAGACTTTATATCATCAGGATGGCCGGCCCAATCTGAATCAGTGAAACCAACCAACAAAGGTTCCCCCCCTTTACTGTAATGAATCCCAAACTGAACTGTACCTCTAATATATCGAAGTATTCTTTTAGCTGCTTTCCAATGACTTTCATGAGGTGTCTGCATATAACGGGCAACATGACCAACAACAAAGGAAAGGTCAGGATGCGAATGAGTCAAGTATAAAAGACTACCAACAAGCTGACGATATAAGGTGGCATCGATTTCAGGTGAAGTACAAGTGGCAGAAAGTTTGACTCCAGACTGGAAGGGAGAAGGGGCTGGTGTACAATCTTCCATGTGAAAGTGATGAAGAAGGTCACAAGCATACTTAGACTGAGAAAAAAAGATTCCTTCTTGGGTTTGCAAGACTTGGAGACCAAGAAAATAATGCAAATGTCCTAAGTCTAATATTTCAAAATTTTGTTTAAGACTGGATTTCACATGGGTTATAAGGTTAGGGTCACTACCAGTAAGAATAAGGTCATCAACATATAGAACAAGTATGATGAGATGGTTTCCTACTTTCTTGGTATAGACATTGGGGTCAGAATGGCATCTAGAAAAACCAGTGTCAAGGAGAAAGTTATCCATTTTGGCATACCAAGCTCGAGGAGCTTGCTTAAGGCCATATAAGTATTTCTTAAGGCGACAGACAAGGCTAGAGTTATTCTGAACATAGCCAGGAGGTTGTTCCATGTAAATTTCCTCCTGCAAATCACCATGTAAGAAGGCAGACTTGACATCCATTTGATGGACTTCCCAGTTGTGTAAGGCTGCAAGGGAAAGAACAAGGTGGATGGAGTTCATTTTTGCGACGGGAGCAAAGGTTTCATTGTAGTCAATTTCTTCAACTTGGGAAAAACCTTTGGCAACTAACCTTGCCTTAAGTTTTTCAACACTTCCATCTAATGCATACGTAGACCCATTTACATCTGACAAGTTTTCTTCCTTTTGGAAGAGGTACAAGATCCCAAGTATCGTTCGCCAGTAATGAACGATATTCTTCATCCATGGCTGCATCCCAATATGGATTCCCTGAAGCTTCTGCAAAAGTTTCTGGATCATGATTCTTGGAAACATGAGCCAAAAGAGAAGAGGCTCACTGAAATTGAGAACGTGTTCGACGTTGATCTTTAGGATCACCGGCAAGATCACCAGCTGCTTCACATGTTGAACAAACCCATCGAGGAAGCACTTGTGCTGGTGCAACTGGAGGAACATGAGCAGGCGGAGGTGGATTTTCATCCTCACTATCATTATCAGAAACTGGAGTTGGAAACCTGTCAAGGAAGTTGGAAGAAGAAGAAGAAGGCACAAACGCCGAATCAGGCTCGCAGGACAAAGATGGCACAATCGCTGAGTTAGGCTCGCAGGCCAAGAGATTTTCATCAAATTTAACATCTCTTCTAATGATTATATCATGAGAATGTGGTTGAAGAAGTCTATAACCTTTTACATCTTCAGAATATCCAACAAATATGCACTTTTCACTTTTAGGCTGCAATGCTTTCCGTTTTTCATCCAGAATGTGAGCCCATGCTTCACTACCAAACACACGAAAGTGACTTACATCAGGTTTAGTTTTACTCCATGCTTCTTCCAGTGTTATACCTTGTAATTCTTTTGTGGGGGTGCGATTAACTATGTAATTTGCACAATTTATGGCTTTAGCCCAAAATTGAAGACTTAGTCCCTTAGATTGGATCATACAATTAGCCATTTCTTTTAAAGTGCGGTTCTTCCGCTCAGCTACACCATTTTGTTGTGGTGTATATGGAACAGTGTGCTATTGTTGGATGCCTTGTTCAGTGCAGAAAGTAGTGAACTGTTTGTTAACATATTCTCCTCCATTGTCATATCTTAACTTAATAATTTGATGACCAGATTGTTTTTCAACAAGGGCCTTGTAGGCCAAGAACATGTTAAATACTTCGCTCTTAAGTTTTAGGAAATAAACCCAAGTGCGTCTGGTGTAATCATCAATGAAAGTTAAGAAATATTTGAAACCAGAAAAGGAAGCAGATGGAAGAGGACCACGCAAGTCACTATGCACAAGCTCCAAGGGAACCGAGGCGTGCCAAGAGGCACATTTGTCAAAACTGTCCTGATGATGTTTTCCGAGTACACAACCGGAACAAACACCATCTCTGCAAGATACCATCGGAAGACCTGTCACCATATTTTCTTTACATAGTTGTTGCAATGAGCGATAATTTAAGTGACCAAATCGTTCATGCAAAAGTTTGCTCAAGTTATCACTATGAGCAACAAAAACTGAAGGGAAAGGTGATGACCCAAAGTTGTTAAACTTGTACAACCTGGTAATATCATCAACAATTTCGGTAGCTAGGACCTGTTGAGGATCTTTAAAATCCATGACTACAACTTGGTGAGGTGTAAAGGTCACAGTTTTACCTTCACCAGAATGAGTGATCTGATAGACTGATAACAAATTGTAGGAAATTCTTGGAACACATAGTACATCACTAAAATGACCATTATCTACTGGAACTGTTTTAGCTCCTACAACACTTAGAGATCTATCATCACCAACAAATATTGTTTGGTGTTACATTCATGCATAGTAGAAAAGATGGCTTGATCCTTAGCCATATGATAAGATGCTCCAGAATCAATGAGCCATTCATTTGAAGTAGAAGAAGAAGATGCATTATAAGAATAACCAGAAGAACAAAGTGCATGTCCATGAGAGGCAGATTCTGAAGGCGAATGTAGGCTGATGTGGTGCTTCTTCATTTCTGCTTCCAAGGCTGCCATCTTCTTGAAACACTTAGATTCATCATGATTATCTTTCCCGCAATAGTTGCAATGACGATCAGTCTTCTTGCCTTTTGGCTTGGATCCTTTGTCATTTTTTAGAGAAGGAGCTGACTGAGAGGGTTTTGGACCCTTGTTTGACTTATTATTTCAAAAATTTAGTTTCTTGGGAGGCTTCGACTTTTCTTTCTATTGGGACAATAAGGCTTTCCCAGATGTATCTGCATTGTTAATTATTCCAAGATGAATGAGTTTATCTTGTTCTCTAATCAAGGAATCACAAAAGGATTCAATACTAGGTTCTTGATAGCTAGCTACATTCAAGGATGCTTTCATGGAGTAAAATGTAGATACAACAACAGAATATGCAAGTCCAAGTTTGGAAAGAATATGATAAATGCATTATTTGTCTTCCCTCTCAATCTTACATTCTGCACATAAAAGTTTAAGAGTTTTGTACATAGATAAATAATCTTGAATGCATGAAAAGTCACTTGGATTTAAAGAAAGCAACTCATTTTCAAGTTGGTGACCTCGAATTTCATTGTGTTTACCAAACACAGATTCCAACTTGTCCCAAGCAGCATTAGGTTCATCAATTCCATATATGTGGAATCGCAAATCAGTAGAGATTGACATCCCAATCAATCCACAAGCTTCATCACATCTATTTGCCCATTTTATTATCTTATCATCATCAGTGGGTTCTTTTTCTTTTCATGAGGTAATTCTGAAAAGTCCCCTACTTCGTAGAACATCCTCCATATGAGATTTCCATGAGAAATAGTTGGAACTGTTAATTAGAATATCACAAGGGGCAGCCATATTTGTAAATTAATGGCTGTAAAAGCAGAAACCAATAGTTTGGATGTGAAGAGCTCGAAAAAATAGGAGCTTTAAAAAAAACAGCACTGAAAACTGACTGTGTATGATGAAGTTATGCTTGAACAAAGAAACTGTTGAAGATGTCCCCAATAGTGACGTGGCAGCTAGAGAATGTCCAGAAAAAAAAAGAACCCCCCTCTTCCCAAGATGAACCTTTTGACAATCACTTTACAAGAAAGTCGCTTTAAGTGAACCACTTTTGTAAAATAAGTGATTTCACTTTTACAATGATATTACTTTTAAATAGTGCAACAAAAAAAACTTGAGTGACTCACTTATATTTTTATTTTTTATTATTTAAGTGAGATGCACTTTTACAATAGAATAACTTGAAAATATAAATTACATGCACTTTTTCTTTTAAAATTAACTTCCTAAGACTTGAACTCAAGACCTATTAAGGAATAAAACAACTTTGAACCAAGTGAGCTAGATTAAAAGGTATGTAAAATATGGGAATGAGGAAGGGGGCTTTTTTTTTTTACTCTTCTTGCTCGGTTTGCGTGCTTTCCCTTTTTCCTGCAAAACACACCACAAATCGAAACAAAAAAACTTTTCCACACTTGTGGAGTTAGATCTTGTTAGCTTGGCTGGAAAGACTGCGTTTTCTCTCTGTCTCTGATTTGCCGAGATTGCGCAAGGTGCACGGCAAAGAGAATACGCAGCCGAGAAAAACCCTTTCCCTTTTTGTTTCTAATTTGTCGAGATCACTCAAGGTGCATGGAAAAGAGCATACGCAGACGGGAAAGTAACAATCCGAACCTAAAAAAAAAACTAACAGTAAAAAATGATAAAATATGAGATTTTTTTCTTTTAAAACAGAAAATAAAAAAAAATGCGTCACTGTAACATTATACCTTCAGATCTGATGAAATATGTGTTTTTAGAGCAACCAGGAACCGTTTTCGATCAAACAAAAACTATTTCCCAATGTAAACGATGTTCCAGACGCAATGGAACACCTCCCATAGCCCAGAAATGCACATAAATACAAGAACTAGAAACCCTTTCGAGTTTCGGCAACAACAGTTCAAGATCTAGATCATAACCGAAAGCAGCACTTCATTAAAGCTCTGATACCATGTTCGGGTACATAGGGTACTACCAAAGGAACGAACACCGAGAGCAACCACTTCACACAAACAGATCACAAATCAACACACCGATGTTTTGACGTGGTTTAAACCCTCTTGAGGGAAACACTCCACGGCCTCGGCCAAATAGCTTCTACGGGACAATTTATTATGCAAAGAAAGAAAGTTACAAATGAGCTTCTCATAATCGATCAACTAAACAATGACTCTCCATGCTCTTTAAATAGAGATCATGGACCAATCGGGTGTTAAGCCACGGATCAAGGTTAGGTTTGATCTAAGAGAAGTTGAGCCGTCGGATCACTCTATGTCAGGAACATATCATAACCATCGGATTAAGTATTTACAAATGCATACTAATGCATACTAAAGAAACACACTATCCCTAATGGATATATTACACAAGTTGATCTTAACTAACTCCTAAGTGTCTAAATATCTTAACAACATGAGTTTTTAAATTAATGTCATTTATTGAATAAATGGAAACAACAAAGTATGCACATTCTATGTCATAACAACTTTCTATAGTTTGCGCATGCATCCAAGAATAAGAAAAGCTTACTTCCCCCCGTTTTTTAAAATCACAGCTTCTAGAAGGTTTACATGATTTCTTAAAAAACATGAGTTTTTAGAAAATGTCATTTATTTAATCAATGGAATCAAAAAAGTATGCACATTCTAAGTCATATAAACTTTCTATAGTTTTCGCATGCGTTCAGTAATAAGAAGTGGTTAGTACCCCCCTTTATTAAAATCACAGCTTCTAGAAGGTTTACATGATTTCTTAAAAAAACAAGAGTTTTAAAAAAATGTGATTTATTTAATAAATGGAATCACCAAATTATGCACATTCTACGTCATATCAACTTTCTATAGTTTGTGCATGCGTTCGACAAGAAGAATAGCTTAGTACGCCACATTTTTAAAAATCATAGCTTCTAGAAGGTTTACACGATTTGTTTAAAAACATGAGTTTTTAAAATAATATCATTTCTTTAATCAATGTAATCAACAAAGTATGCACATTCTATGAAATAACGACTTTCTATAGTTCGCACATGTGTCCGAGAATAAGAAAAGCTTACTTCCCCCCATTTTTTAAAATCACAGCTTCCAGAAGGTTTACATGATTTCTTAAAAAAACTTGAGTATTTAAAAAATGTGATTTATTTAATAAATGGAATCAACAAAGTATGCCCATTCTACATCATAACAACTTTTTATTGTTTATGCATGTGTTCGACAAGAAGAATAGATTAGTACCCCCAGTTTTTAAAAATAACAGCTTCTACAAAGTTTACATGATCTATTTGAAAACATGAGTTTTTAAAATAATATCATTTATTTTATCAGTGGAATCAACAAAGTATGCACATTCTACATCATAACGACTTTCTATAGTTTGTGCATGCGTCCGAGAATAAGAAAAGCTTACTTCCCGCCGCTTTTTAAAATCATCGCTTCTAGAAGGTTTACATGATTTCTTAAAAAGCACGCGTTTTTAGAGAACGTGATTTATTTAATAAATGGAATGAACAAACTATGAACATTCTACATCATAACAACTTTCTATAGTTTTCGCATACATTCAGTAATAGGAAGTCCTTAGTACCCCCCTTTATTAAAATCACAACTTCTAGAAGGTTTACATGATTTCTTAAAAAAACAAGAGTTTTCAAGAAATGTGAGTTATTTAATAAATGGATTCAACAAAGCATGCACATTCGACGTCATAAAAACTTTTTATAGTTTACGCATGCATTCAACAAGAAGAATATCTTAGTACCCCCCATTTTTAAAAATCACAGCTTCTAGAAGGTTTACATCATTTCTTAAAAAAACACGAGTTTTTAAAAAATCTCATTTATTTAATCAATGGAGTCAGCATAGTATGCACATTCTACATCACAACAACTTTTTATACTTTGGGCATTCGTTCCACAAGAAGAATAGCTTAGTTCCCCCCGTTTTTAAAAATCACGGCTTCTAGAAGGTTTACATGATTTCTTAAAAAAACACAAGTTTTCAAAAAATGTAATTTATTTAATAAATGGAATCAACAAAGTATGCACATTTTATGTCATATCAACTTTCTATGGTTTGCGCATGCGTTCGACAAGAAGAATAGCTCAGTTCCCCCCATTTTTTAAAATCAAAGCTTCTAGAAGGTTTACATGATTTCTTAAAAAAACATGAGTATTTAAAAAATGTCATTTATTTAATAAATGGAATCAACAAAGTATGCACATTCTACGTCATAACAACTTTATATTGTTTACGCATGCGTTTGACAAGAAGAATGGATTAGTAGCGCCCATTTTTAAAAATCACAGCTTCTAGAAGGTTTACATGATCTGTTTAAAAACATGAATTTTTAAAATAATATCATTTATTTAATCAATGGAATCAACAAAGCATGCATATTCTACGTCATAACGAATTTCTATAGTTTGTGCATGCGTCCGAGAATAAGAAAAGCTTACCTCCCCCCGTTTTTTAAAATCATCGCTTCTAGACATGATTTCTTAAAAAACACGATTTTTTAGAAAATGTGAGTTATTTAATAAATGGAATCAACAAAGTCTTCAAATTCTAGGTCATAACAACTTTCTTTATTTTTTGCATCCATTTAGTAATAGGAAGTGCTAAGTACCCCCCTTTTTTAAAATCACAGCTTCTACAAGGTTTACACGATTTCTTAAAAAAACACGAGTTTTAAAAAAATGTGATTTATTTAATCAATAGATTCATCAAAGTATGCACATTCTATGTCATAACAACTTTTTATAGTTTTCCCATGCGTTCGACAAAAATAATACCTTAGTAACCCCCATTTTAAAAAATCACAGCTTCTAGAAGGTTTACATGATCTATTTAAAAACATGAATTTTTAAAATAATATCATTTATTTAATCAATGGAATCAACAAAGCATGCATATTCTACGTCATAACGACTTTCTATAGTTTGCGCATGCGTCCGATAATAAGAAAAGCTTACTTCTCCTCGTTTGTTAAAATCACAGCTTCTAGAAGGTTTACCTGATTTCTTAAAAAAACATGAGTATTTAAAAAATAAAATTTATTTAATAAATGGTATCAACAAAGTATGCAAATTCTATGTCATAACAACTTTTTATTGTTTGTGCATGCGTTCTTCAAGAAGAATAGCTCAGTACCCCCCATTTTTAAAAAGCACATCTTATATAAGGTTTACATGATTTGTTTAAAAACATGAGTTTTTAAATTAATGTCATTTATTTAATAAATGGAATCAACAAAGTATGCACATTCTACATCATAACGACTTTCTATAGTTTGTGCATGCGTCCGAGAATAAGAAAAGCTTACTTCCCCCCGTTTTTTAAAATCACAGCTTCTAGAAAGTTTACATGATTTCTTAAAAAAACATCAGTATTTAAAAAATATGATTTATTTAATAAATGGAATCAACAAAGTATTCCCATTCTACGTCATAAGACTTTTTATTGTTTATGCATGCTTTCGACAAGAAGAATAGATCAGTATCCCCCGTTTTTAAAAATCACATCTTCTAGAAGGTTTATATGATTTGTTTAAAAAAATGATTTTTTAAAAATAATATCATTTATTGAATCAATGGAATCAACAAAGTATGCACATTCTATGTCATAACGACTTTCTATAGTTTGCGCATGCATCCGAGAATAAGAAAAGCTTACTTCCCCCCATTTTTTAAAATCACGGCTTCTCGAAGGTTTACATGATTTCTTAAAGAAACAAGAGCTTTTAAAAAATGTGATTTGTTTAATAAATGGAATCACCAAAGTATGCACATTCTACATCATAACAACTTTCTATAGTTTGTGCATACATCCGAGAATAAGAAAAGCTTACTTTCCCCCGTTTTTTAAAATCACAGCTTCTAGAAGGTTTACATGATTTCTTAAAAAACACGAGTTTTTAGAAAACGTGATTTATTTAATAAATGGAATCAACAAAGTATGCACATTCTACATCATAACAACTTTCTATAGTTTTCGCATGCGTTCAGTAATAAGAAGTGGTTAGTACCCCCCTTTATTAAAATCACAGCTTCTAGAGGGTTTACATGATTTCTTAAAAAAACACGAGTTTTTAAAAAATGTGATTTATAAAATAAATGGAATCACCAAAGTATACACATTCTATGTCATATAACCTTTCTATAGTTTGCTTACGTGTTCGACAAGAAGAATAGCTCAGTACCCCCGCCGTTTTTAAAAACCACAGCTTTTAGAAGGTTTACATGATTTGTTTAAAAATGTGTGTTTTTAAATTAATGTAATTTATTTAATAAATGGAATCAACAAAATATGCAAATTCTACGTCATAACGACTTTCTATAGTTTGCGCATGCATTTGACATGAAGAATAGCTTAGTACCCCCCGTTTTCAAAAATCACAGCTTCTAGAAGGTTCACATGATTTGTTTAAAAACATGAGTTTTTAAATTAATGTCATTTATTTAATAAATGTAATCAACAAAGTATGCACATTCTACATCATAATGACTTTCTATAGTTTGCGCATGCGTCCAAGAATAAGAAAAGCTTACTTTTCCCCGTTTTTTTAAATCATAGCTTCTAGAGGTTTACATGATTTCTTAAAAAAGTAAGAGTTTTAAAAAAATGTGATTTATTTAATAAATGGAATCACCAAAGAATGCACATTCTATTCCATATCAACTTTCTATAGTTTGCGCATGCGTTCGACAAGAAGAATAGCTCAGTATGCCCCATTTTTAAAAATCACAGCTTCTAGAAGGTTTACATGATTTGTTGAAAAACATGAGTTTTTAAATTAATGTAATTTATTTAATAAATGGAATCAACAAAATATTCACATTCTACATCGTAAGGACTTTCTATAGTTTGAGCATCTGTCCGAGAATAAGAAAAGCTTACTTCCCCCCATTTTTTAAAATCAAAGCTTCTAGAAGGTTTACATGATTTCTTAAAAAAACATGATTATTTAAAAAATGTCATTTATTTAATAAATGGAATCAACAAAGTATGCACATTCTACGTCATATCAACTTTTTATTGTTTACGCATGCGTTTGACAAGAAGAATAGATTAGTACCCCCTATTTTTAAAAATCATAGCTTCTAGACGGTTTACATGATCTGTTTAAAAACATGAATTTTTAAAATAATATCATTTATTTAATCAATGGAATCAACAAAGCATGCATATTCTACGTCATAACGATTTTCTATAATTTGCGCATGCGTCCGAGAATAAGAAAAGCTTACCTCCCTCCATTTTTTAAAATCATCGCTTCTAGACATGATTTCTTAAAAAACACGATTTTTTAGAAAATGTGAGTTATTTAATAAATGGAATCAACAATGTATTCAAATTCTAGGTCATAACAACTTTCTTTATTTTTTGCATGCGTTTAGTAATAGGAAGTGCTTAGTACGCCCCTTTTTCAAAATCACAGCTTCTACAAGGTTTACATGATTTCTTAAAAAAACACAAGTTTTTAAAAAATGTGATTTATTTAATCAATGGATTCAAGAAAGTATGGACATTCTATGTCATAAAAACTTTTTATAGTTTGCGCATGCGTTCGACAAGAAGAATAGCTTAATAACCCCCATTTTTAAAAATCACAGCTTCTAGAAGGTTTACATGATCTATTTAAAAACAAGAATTTTTAAAATAATATCATTTATTTAATCAATGGAATCAACAAAGCATGCATATTCTACGTCATAACGATTTTCTTTAATTTGCGCATGCGTATGAGAATAAGAAAAGCTTACCTCCCTCTGTTTTTTAAAATCATCGCTTCTAGACATGATTTCTTAAAAAACACGATTTTTTAGAAAATGTGAGTTATTTAATAAATGGAATGAACAATGTATTCAAATTCTAGGTCATAACAACTTTCTTTATTTTTTGCATGCATTTAGTAATAGGAAGTGGTTAGTACGCCCCTTCTTCAAAATCACAGCTTCTAGAAGGTTTACATGATTTCTTAAAAAAACACAAGTTTTTAAAAAATGTGATTTATTTAATCAATGGATTCAAGAAAGTATGGACATTCTATGTCATAAAAACTTTTTATAGTTTGCGCATGCGTTCGACAAGAAGAATAGCTTAGTAACCCCCATTTTTAAAAATCACAGCTTCTAGAAGGTTTACATGATCTATTTAAAAACATGAATTTTTAAAATAATATCATTTATTTAATCAATGGAATCAACAAAGCATGCATATTCTACGTCATAACGACTTTCTATAGTTTGCGCATGCGTCCGAGAATAAGAAAAGCTTACTTCCCCCCGTTTCTTAAAATCACAGCTTCTAGAAGGTTTACCTAATTTCTTAAAAAAACATGAGTATTTAAAAAATAAAATTTATTTAATAAATGGAATCAACAAAGTATGCACATTCTACGTCATAACAACTTTTTATTGTTTACGCATGCGTTCTTCAAGAAGAATAGCTCAGTACCCCCTATTTTTAAAAATCACAGCTTCTAGAAGGTTTACATGATTTGTTTAAAAACATGAGTTTTTAAACTAAAGTCATTTATTTAATAAACCCAATCAACAAAGTATGCACATTCTACGTCATAATGACTTTCTATAGCTTGCGCATGCGTCCAAGAATAAAAAAAGCTTACTTCCCACCGTTTATTAAAATCACAGCTTCTAGAAGGTTTACATGATTTCTTAAAAAAACACGAGTTTTTAGAAAATGTGATTTATTTAATAAATGGAATCACCAAAGTATCCACATTCTACGTCATATCAACTTTCTATAGTTTGCTTATGCGTTCGACAAGAACAATAGCTTAGTACCCCCCGTTTTTAAAAATCACAGCTTCTAAAAGGTTTACATGATTTGTTTAAAAACATGAGTTTTGAAATTAATGTAATTTATTGAATAAATGGAATCAACAAAGTATGCACATTCCATTTCATAACAACTTTCTATAGTTTGCGGATGCGTCCGAGAATAAGAAAAGCTTACTTCCCCCCGTTTTTGAAAATCAAACCTTCTAGAAGGTTTACATGATTTCTTAAAAAACACGAGTTTTTAGAAAACGTGATTTATCTAATAAATTGGATCAACAAAGTATGCACTTTCTACATCATAACAACTTTCTATAGTTTTCGCAAGCATTCAGTAATAAGAAGTGGTTAGTACCCCCCTTTATTAAAATCACAGCTTCTAGAAGGTTTACATGATTTCTTAAAAAAACACGAGTTTTTAAAAAATGTGATTTACTTAATCAATGGAATCAGCATAGTATGCACATTCTACGTCACAACAACTTTTTATAGTTTGCGCATTCGTTCGACAAGAAGAATAGCTTAGTACCCCCCGTTTTTAAAAATCATAGCTTCTAGAAGGTTTACATGATTTGTTAAAAAAACACGAGTTTTTAAAAAATGTGATATATTTAATAAATGGAATCACCAAAGTATGCACATTCTACGTCATATCAACTTTCTATAGTTTGCTTATGGGTTCGAAAAGAAGAATAGCTCAGTAACCCCCATTTTTAAAAATCACAGGTTCTAGAAGGTTTACATGATTTGTTTAAAAACATGAGTTTTTAAAATAATGTCATTTATTTAATAAATGGAATCAACAAAATATGCACATTCTACATCATAACGAGTTTCTATAGTTTGCACATGCGTACCAGAATAAGAAAAGCTTACTTCCCCCTGTTTTTTTAAATCACAGCTTCTAGAAGGTTTACATGATTTCTTAAAAAACATGAGTATTTAAAAAATGTGATTTATTTAATATATGGAATCAACAAAGTATGCATAGTCTATGTCATAACAAACTTTATTGTTTATGCATGCGTTCGACAAGAAGAATAGATCAGTACCCCCTGTTTTTAAAAATCACAGCTTCTAGAAGGTTTATATGATTTGTTTAAAAACATGAGTTTTTAGAATAATAACATTTATTGAATCAATGGAATCAACCGTGTATGCACATTCTATGTCATAATGACTTTCTATAGTTTACGTATGCGTCCGAGAATAAGAAAATCTTACTTCCCCCCATTTTTTAAAATCACAGCTTCTAGAAGCTTTACAACATTTCTTAAAAAAACACGAGTTTTTAAAAAAAGTGATTTATTTAATAAATGGAATCACCAAAGTATGCACATTTTGAGTCATAACAACTTTCTATAGTTCGCGCATGCGTTTGACAAGAAGAATAGCTCAGTAACCCCCGTTTTAAAAAATCACAGCTTCTAGAAGGTTTACATGATTTGTTTAAAAACATGAGTTTTTAAAATAATATCATTTATTTAATCAATGGAATCAACAAAGTATGCACATTCTACGACATAACAACTTTCTATAGTTTGCACATGCGTCCGAGAATACGAAAAGCTTACTTCCCCTCGTTTTTTAAATTCACAGCTTCTTGAAGGTTTACATGATTTCTTAAAGAAACACGAGTTTTTAAAAAATGTGATTTATTTAATAAATGGAATCATCAAAGTATGCACATTCTGAGCCATAACAACTTTCTATAGTTTGCGCATGCGTTCGACAAGAAGAATAGCTCAGTACCCCCCGTTTTTAAAAATCACAGCTTCTAGAAGTTCTACATGATTTGTTTAAAAACATGAGTTTTTAAAATAATATAATTTATTTTATCAATGGAATCATCAAAGTATGCACATTCTACATCATAATGACTTTCTATAGTTTGCGCATGCATCCGAGAAGAAGAAAAGCTTACTTCCCCCCGTTTTTTAAAATCACAGCTTCTAGAAGGTTTACATGATTTCTTAAAAACCACGAGTTTTTAGAAAACATGATTTATTTAATAAATGGAATCAACAAAGTTTGCACATTCTACATCATAACAACTTTCTATAGTTTTTGCAAGCATTCAGTAATAAGAAGTGGTTAGTACCCCCCTTTATTAAAATCACAGCTTGTAGAAGGTTTACATGATTTCTTAAAAAAACACGAGTTTTTAAAAAATGTGATTTATTTAATAAATCGAATCGCCAAAGTATGCACATTCTACGTCATATCAACTTTCTATAGTTTGCTTATGCGTTCGACAAGAGGAATAGATGAGTACCCCCCGTTTTTAAAAATCACAGCTTCTAGAAGGTTTACATGATTTGTTTAAAAACATGAGTTTTTAAATTAATGTCATTTATTTAATAAATGTAATCAACAAAGTATGCACATTCTACGTTATAACGACTTTCTATAGTTTGTGCATGCGTCCGAGAATAAGAAAAGCTTACTTCCCCCCGTTTTTTTAAATCACAGCTTCTAGAAGGTTTACATGATTTCTTAAAAAAACATGAGTATTTAAAAAATGTGATTTATTTAATAAATGGACTCAACAAAGTATGCACATTCTCCGTCATAACAAATTTTTATTGTTTATGCATGTGTTCGAAAAGAAAAATAGATTAGTACCCCCCGATTTTAAAAATACCAGCTTCTAGAAGGTTTACATGATCTGTTTGAAAACATGAGTTTTTAAAACAATATCATTTATTTACTCAATGGAATCTACAAATTATGCACATTCTACGTCATAACGACTTTCTATAGTTTGCGCATGCGTCCAAGAATAAGAAAAGCTTACTTCCCATCGTTTTTTAAAATCATGGCTTCTAGAAGGTTTACAACTTTCTATAGCTTTCGCATGCGTTCAGTAATAGGAAGTGCTTAGTACCCCCCTTTATTAAAATCACAACTTCTAGAGGGTTTACATGATTTCTTAAAGAAGCACGAGTTTTTAAAAAATGTGATTTATTTAATAAATGGATTCAAAAAAGTATGCACATTCTACGTCATAACAACTTTTTATAGTTTGCACATGCATTGGACAAGAACAATAGCTTAGTACCCCCCGTTTTTTAAAATCACAGCTTCTAGAAGGTTTACATGATTTCTTAAAAAAACATGAGGTTTTAAAAAATGTGATTTATTTAATAAATGGAATCACCCAAGTATGCACATTCTACGTCATATCAACTTTCTATAGTTTGCGCATGCGTTCAACAAGAAGAATAGCTTAGTGGCCCATGTTTTTAAAAATCACAGCTTCTAGAAGGTTTACATGATTTGTTTAAAAATGTGACTTTTTAAATTAAAGTCATTTATTTAATAAACCCAATCAACAAAGTATCCACATTCTTTTTCATAACGAATTTATATAGTTTGCGCATGCGTCCAAGAATAAAAAAAGCTTACTTGCCTCCGTTTATTAAAATCACAGCTTCTAGAAGGTTTACATGATTTCTTAAAAAAACACAAGTTTTTAGAAAATGTGATTTATTTAATAAATGGAATCACCAAAGTATGCACATTGTACGTCATATCAACTTTCTATAGTTTGGTTATGCGTTCGACAAGAAGAATAGCTTAGTACCCCACGTTTTTAAAAATCACAGCTTCTAGAAGGTTTACATGATTTGTTTAAAAACATGAGTTTTGAAATTAATGTCATTTATTGAATAAATGGAATCAACAAAGTATGCACATTCTATGTCATAACAACTTTCTATAGTTTGCGGATGCGTCCGATAATAAGAAAAGCTTACTTCCCCCCGTTTTTGAAAATCACAACTTCTAGAAGGTTTACATGATTTCTTAAAAAACACGAGTTTTTAGAAAACGTGATTTATCTAATAAATTGGATCAACAAAGTATGCACTTTCTACATCATAACAACCTTCTATAGTTTTCGCAGGCGTTCAGTAATAAGAAGTGGTTAGTAGCCCCCTTTATTAAAATCACAGCTTCTAGAAGGTTTACATGATTTCTTTTTAAAAAATGTGATTTACTTAATCAAAGGAATCAACATAGTATGCACATTCTACGTCAAAAAAACTTTTAATAGTTTGCGCATTCATTCGACAAGAAGAATAGCTTAGTACCCCGCGTTTTTAAAAATCAAAGCTTCTAGAAGTTTTACATGATTTCTTAAAAAAACCCGAGTTTTTAAAAAATGTGATCTATTTAATAAATGGAATCACCAAAGTGTGCACATTCTACGTCATATCAACTTTCTATAGTTTGCTTATGCATTCGACAACAAGAATAGCTCAGTACCCCCCGTTTTTAAAAATCACAGCTTCTAGAAGGTTTACATGATTTGTTTAAAAACATGAGTTTTGAAATTAATGTCATTTATTGAATAAATGAAATCAACAAAGTATGCACATTCTATGTCATAACAACTTTCTATAGTTTGCACATGCGTCCAAGAATAAGAAAAGCTTACTTCCCCCATGTAGTAAAATCACAGCTTCTAGAAGGTTTACTGTTGATGTATATGTAACTTCGGAATGTATTTCACATATATGTATATTGTATTCCTATAGAGATGGTATTATTCCTCTATAAGGAAGTGTCGTCATTTATATTGTAAGTGTCGTAACTTATACTTGATGGGTTATTAGACCACCTTGTTTGGGGTCGGCCCTGTATAAGTCATGTGGGTCAAAGGGTTATTAGACCACCCTATTGGGGGTCGGCCATGTGGGTCAAAGGGTTATTAGACCACCCTATTGGGGGTCGGCCCACTCAGCATTATGTTATGTGGTTAAGTTAGAGCCGACATGAGTTAGGTAAAAAAGGCAAGTCAAGTCAAGTATAAATAGAGTGTGGGAGGCACTCTATTTGCTCACTCACTTCTCACACATGCTCTCAAGTAGGAGAGGCGCACTTATGGAGGAGGAGGATTGCTGCTAGGTTGTGGATATCTCTCTTTGTTGGTTGTATCATTGCTCTATCTATCTCTGAGGAAGTTATTGGGGTTTTTCACCTTTATGGTTTTCCCCAAGTAAATCTTTGTGTCTCTTGTGTGCTTGCATTATTGTCTCCATGATTGATATGCTGTAGATATGCTGTACATGTTGTTCTCTCAGTTAAGATCCTAGATCAGATTGAAGTAAATTCTGAAAATTTAACATGGTATCAGAGCTAGCCTGAAAGAAGGCATGATATGGCATGTATGACACTTGTTGCACTTACGATGTTAGGGCTTGATATAGCAAAAACCAGTCATCGTAGTACTTTCGCTATAAATCCATTTTGGCGAAGTTTTCGGATCTGAAATTGTTACAGGCCGAAGCTAAAATCTCCAGGTACCTTGTTTCCAAAGGACAACCTCTAATTCGTTGTACTTTGTGATTTATGATCTGTACAATATAGGGTTTCTGCCTCTTCCAGATCTGAGTCAAAATCAGGTGACCTTGGGAAAAAGGTCATATCTTGGGATAGGAAGCTCCAAATGAAATTTCGTAAAAAGTGACAGGTAGTACACAGTCTGTACTATCTCAGAAAACTTTTTCAGAGGCCGAAGTTGAACCAGTGACACGTGGAACGCCGTACAAGTTCGCTCTCCTGTATTATCCCATAAACAGGTCACGTTACGACAGTTGGCATAAATCTCTCTCAGAGAGTCCAATTGAGGTCAGACCTGTCAGGATGGAAAGGTAACAGGCCGAGCTATCGCAGAAAACTTTTTCAGAGGCCGAAGTTAAAACAGTGACACGTGGCACACCGTACAAGTTCGCTCTCCTGTTTTATCCCAAAACAGGTCACGTTGCGACATTTGGCATAACTCTCTCTCAGAGAATCCAATTGAGGTCAGACCTGTCAGGATGGAAAGATAACAGGTCATGCTATCTCAGGAAACTTTTTCAGACCCTGTGGATAAAAAATTTTGGAGTTACACCAGAAACAATCAGGTACATATTTCTATCAAAACAGAATTATTTTTTGGTACCTTCATTCATGGCTTCCGGAATTTAGGGCTTTGGAGAAAGTTGGAATTTTTGTAATCGGAGACCACGGCTGGATGCTACTCATCAAAATAGAAATTTAGAGACCAAGATCAGAATTTTTGGTTGGGCAGAAGGCCGGGCTTGATTAGACCCTAGTTCGGGACTTTGATCAGAAAAGTGGAAAATTAGGGCTTCTGTAAAAATGGGAATTTTTGAAATCTGTGACCACGGCTGGAAGCTCCTCAGAAAAATAGAAGCTTAGAGCTTTGGATCAAACATTTTTAATGGGGCAAAAGAGTGGGCTTCATCAAACCCCAGTTCAGGGTCACGTCCAGTGAATCTAGAAGTTTCAAAGGCAAAATTGAGGAGTGAAACTTTGCAGTTTTCAAATTCTGAATATACCAACTTGATCAGCTCATCAAGGCACATATTTCTATCCTATCAGAAGTTTGAAATTCAAAGTTTGAATTTTTGGGGTTTCTCTGACAAACCCATATCCAGCTCAAGGTCCAGTTCTTGCAAATCAAGTGGATTGGGTTAATCCTAGAAGAAGATGGATTGGTCACTTGCATAAGTGAAGAAGTTCCTGTTTCAGAGGGAGATGAGGCTAAGGCCTTACATAAGAAGATTACAAGCGATATCGACAGGTATGACTCATCGAGGTATGTTTCGATATTTGTCCATGATTAAGTTTATGGTATGTTTGTCTTCATGTTATTACGGTTAGTACAATTTTGATTTTAGATTTGTCGTTTCACCTTAACAAAATTATGAATGCATGATAGAAGATATTCATTGGTTAGGGTGTTGACACTTATGATTGTACTAATGCATTATGGTGTTGTATGAGGTTTATGTTGTCTACTAACATGAAAGGTACACCAAGAAAGACAAAGCATGTTCCAGTTCAAGAACATATGATCATGATGACATGAGGATAAAGACTCATCCATTGTCATGGATCTCATAGAAGATCCATTTACGAGGTATGTATAACTTGGTTTTATAATGGCTAACCTATGAGATATACAGGTTACTAGCACAAGTCATTGAAGAACAACAAGAAGACATCATGTGAGTATAAATAGCTAGCATGCTAATCCAGGTATGTTTTTCCTATATCAAGATAGAATCCTACCTTGTGTTAGGATCTTATACTGTTGTGTTGTTTGATAATGATTATTCATGAAGTCATAGGTTTGAATAATCATGATTGTATGCATATTATGTTTCTTACCATAATTGATGATATGACTAACCAGAAGAATCATGATGGTATAGGTTTGAATAATCACAGGTTTTATGCACTTTATATCTCTTATCTTGATTAATGATTCAACTAACCTGAAGAGTCATAGGTTTGAGTAATTATAGGTTTAGACATGTTATGCTTCTTATGATTTGACTAACCATAAGAATCCTACATAAACCTTGAATGATAATGCTTATTATTTCTGTTTGAAATGATCATGACTATACATGCTTGAGATTATTGTGTTTTAATAGTATACTAATGAATGTATGATTTTATATGAGATCACAAGGATAACACATTCATGATACTAATAAGCATGCATAGGGACCAAGGATGAATATGAGTTCAATAACAGGTAATTCAGGAAGCAAAGATCAAGAGGGAGCACACTCCAGTTGCTCCTGCCAGAAAGCAAAGGAGCACACTCTAGTTGTTCCTGCAAGAAAGGAAAGGAGCACACTTCAGTAGTTTCTGCAAGGATGCAGATATTCAGAGGGAGTTGATCATCTCTCTACATTTCACAACAGAAAGGTGTAGAAGAAGCTACCTCAGATTAGGACTCCAGCAGCTCCTGCAAGGAAGCAAAAACTCAGAGGGAGTCCACCCAACGAACAAACAAAGATAAGTATTTGAATTGTCATTTCTTAAATAATACTGTTCAATAATGTATATACTGATGTTCCTAGAATTAGGTTGTGTATTATGCATATTAGAATAATTGCATTGATGAACAGTATACTACTAATATGCATGGGTAAGTAGCCTATGGCACTGTACAACATTCCATTGCTACTTATCTAGAATGAAACCTCTTTGCTGACATGTTGGGAGTTGTGCACACTCTTAACAATGTTCTGGTAGAGATTGGAAGGCATCTAGAAAGTTACGGGATATGGATAAATGTTGTATTGAAGCATTGGCTAAGATAATTGCATGACTGTATGGCATATTTCTTTATGTGTAAGAATTTGTTCTGAAAACTATAAGATGTTTTCTAATCATGCAATTTAACTTGTTGTGTAGGAAAGATCATATGCCATCTCCTACAAAAGGACTACAACATTTGTTCCAGCAAGAAAGATATTTATTGAAGATATTGAAGTTCCCAGGATCTGGGATGAAGAAATGGAATGCCATGATCCGTAGATCATGAAGAAGATGTTTGGGATGCAGTCCCAAGACCTGACAGGGAGTCATATGTATGCAGATTGAAGAAAGCCTTGTATGGCTTGAAGCAAGCTCCCAGAACTTGGTATGGTGAAGATAGATTGATTGCCGACACGCAGCGGAAGCTTACTACCGAGTTCGAGATGAAGAACTTGGGGATGATGCACTATTTGTTTTTGGCATGGAGGTGTGGCAAAGTGCAGATAGAATCTTCCTTGGACAAGGGAAGTATGCAGTAGAGATCCCAAAGAGGTTCGGGATGATGGATTGCAAGGCCATGGCCACACCTATGGCATCGAATCTGAAGCTTCTATGTGATGCTTCATCTGAGTCAGTTGATGTCTCTATGTATCGTCAGATGATTGGGTCCTTGATGTACTTGACGAACACAAGACCAGACATTTGCTTTGCTGTGAACACATTGAGCCAGTTCCTGACGGATCCGAGAAGTGTTCACCTGGTTACTGTAAAGCATGATTCTGAGGTACCTGAAGGGTACAGTGGATTATGGGCTCAGGTATGAGGCGAATCAAAAGTTTAACCTGGAAGGTTATGTTGATTCAGATTGGGCTGGCAGTGCTGCAGACAGGAAGAGCACATCTGGGTGCTGCTTCAGTATGGGATCAGGTGTGATCTCTTGGTTTAGCAGGAAGCAGTCCTGCGTAGCACTGAGTATAGCTGAGGCAGAGTATGTTGCAGCCTGTTCAGCTAGTTGTGAGGCAGTATGGCTACGGAAGCTACTGTCTGAGTTATTTGATCTCCCGTTGGAGGCTACTGGTATCTTCTGTGATAACCAGAGTTGTGTGAAGCTGTCCGAGAACCCAGTGTTTCATGATAGGTCGAAACACATAGAGATCAAATATCACTATATCAGGGATATGGTGCAGAGAGGAGCTGTGAAGCTCCTGTATGTTGCGACGGACGAGCAGATTGCAGATGTGCTGACGAAGCCACTAGCCAGGGTGAAGTTCAAGTACTTCAGAGAGAGGCTTGGCGTGCTTCAGATCAAGGATACTTCGAGGAAGAAGTGATGGACACATTTGCTGAAGCCATTCCAAGCATGTTGGAAGGAGGATCCTTCACATGGCTATGGATGTAAGCGCTGGATGATGAGCATCAGGATGATGTTCTGGTTTCTGCTTGGATATGATCAGTTGGATCATTTTATGTATGTATGTATGCATCATGTTGGATGCTTGGACCATGTATCTGTATATGTATCAGGTGGATACATTGTATGATCAGGTGGATCATGTATGGTGATATGTATCATGTATTTGTATTTGTATCAGGTGGATACATTGATGATCAGGAGGATCATGTATGATGATATGTATCAGGTAGATACTTGGTATGCATCAGGTAGATGCATTGATGATCAGGAGGATCATGTATGATGATATGTATCATGTATTTGTATCAGGTGGATACATTGATGATCAGGAGGATCATGTATGATACTTGGTATGCATCAGGTAGATGCATTGATGATCAGGAGGATCATGTATGATGATATGTATCATGTATTTGTATCAGGTGGATACATTGATGATCAGGAGGATCATGTATGATACTTGGTATGCATCAGGTAGATGCATTGATGATCAGGTGGATCATGCAGCAGGATGTTGCAGTGATGATCAGGATGATCATAGATGACAAGCTTCAGGATGTTGCTCCAGATGACATGCAGCAGGACGTTGCAGTGATGATGATCAGGATGATCATGGATACATCAGGATGATGTATGGTGAGTATCAGGTTGATACTCTATGGCCGTGGATCAGGTTGTGCAGATGAGCATGTAATTCGTTGCCCTAGGAGATTTGCAGATGGTCTTTCGAGGTTTTGCCTATGGCATGTAATTCGGTGCCCTGGGACATCTGGCAAATGCTCTTTCGAGGTTTTGCTCTGGGAGGACATGTAATTCGTTGCCCTGGGAGATCTGTAGATAGTCTTTCAAGGTTTTGCCTATGGCATATAATAGCGCCCTGGGATATCTGGCAGATGCTCTTGCGAGGTTTTGTCCTATGGCATGTAATTCGTTTCCCTGGGAGATCCGATAGGTTGGGCTGTGTGCCCGTAATCAGTCCTGGGATGCTCTTGCGAGGTTTTGCCATGACCACATGTAATTCGTTGCCCTGGGAGATTTCAGGTCGGAGTTGTGTACCCGTAACATCCTGAGATGCTCTTGCGAGGTTTTGTGGTGGACCACATGTAATTTGTGCCCTGGGAGATTTCAGGTCGGAGTTGTGTACCCGTAACATCCTGAGATTCTCTTGCGAGGTTTTGTGGTGGGGTCACATGTAATAGCGCCCTGGGAGATCCTACAGGTCGGAGTTGTGTACCCGTAACATCCTGGGATGCTCTTTCGAGGTTTTGTGACGCACGTAATAAGTCCTGAGGATTCCACAGTATGGCCAGTGATGACGAAGACCTGCAGGTGGTGGGCCTACATCCAGTATGAAAAAGGACTAGCTCTGTAGAACTTCCTATGACGAGTAGATTCAGAGATTGATTGAGATAGAAGCAGCAGTGACGATGATGATGACTCGATGACGATTATCTAGTGACGATGATCCAGAGAAGATGACTTGTGCTAGAAGAACTGTGCTGAGAAATACCTTCCTAGTTAAGAGGGAGTGTTGATGTATATGTAACTTCGGAATGTATTTCACATATATGTATATTGTATTCCTATAGAGATGGTATTATTCCTCTATAAGGAAGTGTCGTCATTTATATTGTAAGTGTCGTAACTTATACTTGATGGGTTATTAGACCACCTTGTTTGGGGTCGGCCCTGTATAAGTCATGTGGGTCAAAGGGTTATTAGACCACCCTATTGGGGGTCGGCCATGTGGGTCAAAGGGTTATTAGACCACCCTATTGGGGGTCGGCCCACTCAGCATTATGTTATGTGGTTAAGTTAGAGCCGACATGAGTTAGGTAAAAAAGGCAAGTCAAGTCAAGTATAAATAGAGTGCGGGAGGCACTCTATTTGCTCACTCACTTCTCACACATGCTCTCAAGTAGGAGAGGCGCACTTATGGAGGAGGAGGATTGCTGCTAGGTTGTGGATATCTCTCTTTGTTGGTTGTATCATTGCTCTATCTATCTCTGAGGAAGTTATTGGGGTTTTTCACCTTTATGGTTTTCCCCAAGTAAATCTTTGTGTCTCTTGTGTGCTTGCATTATTGTCTCCATGATTGATATGCTGTAGATATGCTGTACATGTTGTTCTCTCAGTTAAGATCCTAGATCAGATTGAAGTAAATTCTGAAAATTTAACATTTACACCATTTCTTAAAAAAACACGAGTTTTTAAAAAATGTGATTTATTTAATCAATGGAATCTGCATAGTATGCACATTCGATGTCACAACAGCTTTTTATGATTTGCGCCTGCGTTCGACAACAAGAATAGCTTAGTACCTTCCGTTTTTAAAGATCACAGCTTCTAGAAGGTTTACATGATTTCTTAAAAAAAAGAGAGTATTTAAAAAATGTGATTTATTTAATAAATCGATTCAAAAAAGTATGCACATTCTACGTCTTAACAACGTTTGATAGTTTGCGCATGCATTCGACAAGAACAATAGCTTAGTACCCCCCATTTTTAAAAATCACAGCTTCTAGAAGGTTTACTCGATTTTTAAAAAAACATGAGTTTTAAAAAAGTATGATTTATTTAATAAATGAAATCACCGAAGTATACACATTCTATGTCATAACAACTTTCTATAGCTTTCCCATGCGTTCAGTAAAAGGAAGTGCTAGTACCCCCCTTTATTAAAATCACAACTTCTAGAGGCTTTACATAATTTCTTAAAAAAACACGATTGTTTAAAAAATGAGATTTATTTAATAAATGGATTCAACAAAGTATGCACATTCTTCGTCATAACAAATTTTTATAGTTTGCGCATGCATTCGACAAGAACAATAGCTTACTACCCCGCATTTTCCAAAATCACAGCTTCTAGAAGGTTTACATGATTTGTTTAAAAACAAGAGTTTTTAAAATAATATCATTTATTTAATCAATGGAATCAACAAAGTATGCACATTCTACGACATAACGACTTTCTATAGTTTGCGCATGCGTCCGAGAAGAAGAAAAGCTTACTTCGCCCCGTTTTTTAAATTCACCGCTTCTGGAAGGTTTAGATGATTTCTTAAAGAAACACAAGTTTTTAAAAAATGTGATTTATTTAATAAATGGAATCACCAAAGTGTGCACATTCTACGTCATAACAACTTTCTATAGTTTGTGCATGCATTCGACAAGAAGAATAGCTTAGTACCCCCCGTTTTTAAAAATCACTGCTTCTACAAGCTTTATATGATTTCTTTAAGAACATGAGTTTTTAAATTAATGTCATTTATTTAAAAAATGGATTCAACAAAGTATGCACATTCTACATCATAACAAATTTCTATAGTTTGTGCATGCGTTCGACAAGAATAATAGCTTAGTACCCCTCGTTTTTAAAAATCACAGCTTCTAGAAGGTTTACATGATTTGTTTAAAAACATGAGTTTTTAAATTAATGTCATTTATTTAATAAACGCAATCAACAAAGTATGCACATTCTACGTCATAACGACTTTCTATAGTTTGCATATGCGTCCGAGAATAAGAAAAGCTTACTTACCCCCGTTTATTAAAATCACAGCTTCTAGAAGGTTTACACCCTTTCTTAAAAAAACACGAGATTTTAAAAAATGTGATTTATTTAATCTATGGAATCAACATAGTATGCACATTCGACGTCAGAACAACTTTTTATCGTTTGCGCATGCATTCGACAACATGAATAGCTTAGTACCTTCCGTTTTTAAAGATCACAGCTTCTAGAAGGCTTACATGATTTCTTAAAAAAACACGAGTTTTTAAAAAATGTGATTTATTTAATAAATCGATTCAAAAAAGTATGCACATTCTACGTCTTAACAACGTTTTATAGTTTGTGCATGCATTCGACAAGAACAATAGCTTAGTACCCCCCATTTTTAAAAATCACAGCTTCTAGAAGGTTTACATGATTTCTTTAAAAAACACGAGTTTTTAAAAAATGTGATTTATTTAATAAATGGAATCACCAATGTATGCACATTCTACGTCATAACAACTTTCTATAGTTTTCCCATGCGTTCAGTAATAGGAAGTGCTTAGTACCCCGCTTTATTAAAGTCACAACTTCTAGAGGATTTACATGATTTCTTAAAAAAATGAGTTTTTAAATTAATGTCATTTATTTAATAAATGGATTCAACAAAGTATGCACATTCTACGTCATAACAAGTTTGTATAGTTTGCGTGTGCCTTCAACAAGAAGAATAGCTTAGTACCCCCCATTTTTAAAAATCACAGCTTCTAGAAGGTTTACATGATTTGTTTAAAAACATGAGTTTTTAAATCAATGTCATTTATTTAATAAACGCAATCAACAAAGTATGCACATTCTACGTCATAACGAATTTCTATAGTTTGCGCATGCGTACGAGAATAAGAAAAGCTTACTTCCCCCCGTTTTTTAAAATCACAGCTTCTAGAAGGTTTACAGCATTTCTTAAAAAAACACGAGTTTTTAAAAAATGTGATTTATTTAATAAATGGAATCACCAAAGTATGCACATTCTGAGTCATAACAACTTTCTATAGTTTGTGCATGCATTTGACAAGAAGAATAGCTCAGTACCCCTCATTTTTAAAAATCACAACTTCTAGAAGGTTTACATGATTTGTTTAAAAACATGAGTTTTTAAAATAATATCATTTATTTAATCAATGGAATCAACAAAGTATGCACATTCTACGACATAACGACTTTCTATAGTTTGCGCATGCGTCCGAGAATAAGAAAAGCTTACTTCCCCCCTTTTTTAAAATTCACAGCTTCTTGAAGGTTTACATGATTTCTTAAAGAAACACGAGTTTTTAAAAAATGTGATTTATTTGATAAATGGAATCACCAAAGTATGCACATTCTACATCATAACAACTTTCTATAGTTTGCGCATGCGTTCGACAAGAAGAATAGCTTAGTACCCCCCGTTTTTAAAAATCACAGCTTCTAGAAGCTTTACATGATTTCTTTAAAAACATGAGGTTTTAAATTAATGTCATTTACTTAAAAAATGGATTCAGCAGGGTATGGACATTCTACATCATAACAACTTTCTATAGTTTGTGCATGCATTCGACAAGAAGAATAGCTTAGTACCCCCCGTTTTTAAAAATCACAGCTTCTAGAAGGTTTACATGATTTGTTTAAAAACATGACTTTTTAAATTAAAGTCATTTATTTAATAAACCCAATCAACAAAGTATGCACATTCTACATCATAACGACTTTCTATAGTTTGCGCATGCGTCCAAGAAGAAGAAAAGCTTACTTCCCCCATTTATTAAAATCACAGCTTCTAGAAGGTTTACATGATTTCTTAAAAAAACACGAGTTTTTAAAAAACGTGATTTATTTAATAAATGGAATCACCAAAGTATGCACATTCTACGTCATATCAACTTTCTATAGTTTGCTTCTGTGTTGGACAAGAAGAATAGCTTAGTATTCCCCCGTTTTTAAAAATCATAGCTTCTAGAAGGTTTACATGATTTGTTAAAAAACATGAGTTTTGAAATTAATGTCATTTATTGAATAAATGGAATCAACAAAGTATGCACATTGTATTTCATAACAAATTTCTATAGTTTGCGGATGCGTCCGAGAATAAGAAAAGCTTACTTCCCCCTGTTTTTGAAAATCACAACTTCTAGAAGGTTTACATGATTTCTTAGAAAACACGAGTTTTTTTTTTTTTTTTTTTAACAATAACAGAGTAAAAGATTGTATTTATAAAAGTTGTGCACAGCTATTCATTACATGCTTTCGAAAATATTTTTAACAGTGCAGGAAATGTCTGGGCATACTATTACTATAGTTTTTGTCATCACTACATTGCAAGCTCTGAGCTTAGTTTTCCTATAAGTATCCAACATAGAGCTGGAATAAACCTTGACAAACTGTCTGCAAAGGATTATACAAAAATGCATTGACCAAAATAAACAAAATTTTTGAAACTTGGGCTATATTGTAAACTAGCCATAATTCTTTAGCCGGGCAGAAGTAGCATCCACCATAACCTGATTGATTTCCTGGTTGACCGTGGGGGTTTCGTGCACCCAGCTCCCCTGAGTTGCTCCTGTAAAAATTGCCATATCTTCCTGCAACTTATCAACTTTCCCCATTAACTCGAACAAATTCCTCTCCAGGTCGTCTATCCTGGAATCCTGACAAGAGAGCTGTGAGCATACATGTGAAATATCCGACGCCATCTCTGCATTTTGTTTGACACTGGAGCAAACGGCATCATAGGTATTATGAACTGTGAATTTAATGTCCACCAGCATTCTACTCAGAGTGGCTATGGCCGCGAACACAGACTGCATGATTTCTAAGTTACACGCCGGCAACAGCAAATGATGGGGGGGAGAGGAGTCAAGCTCACCGAGGGAGAGGCGACTCAAAACATCTGATAAGTAGGGAGGGCGAGCCATCACGGAGGAGGGAAAGGAGGGAGCGGGTGGGGGAATAAATAGAGGCTCGTGGGAGCTGACAACGCAGAAGGGAGTGAAGTGATAGATGGAAGGGCGATCGGGGAGACGTGTGACTGAAGATACGGAGGGGAGAGGAGATACATAACCAAATATTGGGCAAGGGAAAGGGTAATCCCTCATGACCATGGACCTAACCACAAAACCAACCATGAAATTGTTGATCGTAGGCATTAAAGCTTAAGGGATGAAATGATACCCCAAAACTCCATTGAGATCTTTGACATGCCCGGTTTCGAGCAAAATTCCTTTGTTAGCCGCTATATTAGCAATCCTATTGTTCTCTCGACGAATGTGGAAAAAAGATGCCTTTGAGAGGATAGCGTTGGTTTTAATTCTTTGCATGTATCTATCGGCTTTTGAGCTTGGAGAGGCATACCCTCTTCGCATAATTTGAATGACATGCCTGGAGTCTCCGTAGATTCTGAGATTGTCAATGTTGTAATTCGAGGCCATTTCTAAGGAGAAAATGAGAGCTAACCACTCTGCCTCATTGTTTGTTTTGCTACCTAGTCCCCATGAGAAGGCTGCAATTTTATTTCCTCCGGGATCAAAGAGTATCCCACCCGCACCTGCCACCCCAAAAAAACACGAGTTTTTAGAAAACGTGATTTATCTAATAAATTGGATCAACAAAGTATGCACTTTCTACATCATAAGAACTTTCTATAGTTTTCGCAGGCGTCCAGTAATAAGAAGTGGTTAGTACCCCCCTTTATTAAAATCACGCTTCTAGAAGGTTTACATGATTTCTTAAAAAAACACGATTTTTTAAAAAATGTGATTTACTTAATCAATGGAATCAGCATAGTATGCACATTCTACGTCACAACAACTTTTTATAGTTTGCGCATTCGTTCGACAAGAAGAATAGCTTAGTACCCCCCGTTTTTAAAAATCATAGCTTCTAGAAGGTTTACATGATTTCTTAAAAAAACACGAGTTTTTAAAAAATGTGATATATTTAATAAATGGAATCACCAAAGTATTCACATTCTACGTCATATCAACTTTCTATAGTTTGCTTATGCGTTCGACAAGAAGAATAGCTCAGTAACCCGCGTTTTTAAAAATCACAGCTTCTAGAAGGTTTACATGATTTGTATAAAAACATGACTTTTTAAATTAATGTCATTTATTTAATAAATGGAATCAACAAAGTATGCACATTCTACATCATAACGAGTTTCTATAGTTTGCACATGCGTACGAGAATAAGAAAAGCTTACTTCCCCCTGTTTTTTAAAATCACAGCTTCTAGATGGTTTACATGATTTCTTAAAAAACATGAGTATTTAAAAAATGTGATTTATTTAATATATGGAATCAACAAAGTATGCACATTCTACATCATAACAAATTTTATTGTTTATGCATGCGTTCGACAAGAAGAATAGATCAGTACCCCTCGTTTTTAAAAATCACAGCTTCTAGAAGGTTTATATGATTTGTTTAAAAACATGATTTTTTAAAATAATATCATTTATTGAATCAATGGAATCAACAATGTATGCACATTCTACGTCATAATGACTTTCTATAGTTTGCGCATGCATCCGAGAATAAGAAAAGCTTACTTCCCCCCGTTTTTTAAAATCACAGCTTCTAGAAGGTTTACAACATTTCTTAAAAAAACACGAGTTTTTAAAAAATGTGATTTATTTAGTAAATGGAATCACCAAAGTATGGACATTCTGAGTCATAACAAATTTCTATAGTTTGCGCATGCGTTTGACAAGAAGAATAGCTCAGTACCCCCCATTTTTAAAAATCACACCTTCTGGAAGGTTTACATGATTTGTTTAAAAACATGAGTTTTTAAAATAATATCATTTATTTAATCAATGGAATCAACAAAGTATGCACATTCTACGACATAACGACTTTCTATAGTTTGCGCATGCGTCCAAGAATAAGAAAAGCTTACTTCCCCCCGTTTTTTAAATTCACAGCTTCTCGAAGATTTACATGATTTCTTAAAGAAACACGAATTTTTAAAAAATGTGATTTATTTAATAAATGGAATCACCAAAGTATGAACATTCTACATCATAACAACTTTCTATAGTTTCTGCATGCGTTCGACAAGAAGAATAGCTTAGTACCCCCCGTTTTTAAAAATCACAGCTTCTAGAATGTTTACATGATTTGTTTAAAAACATGAGTTTTTAAATTAATGTAATTTATTTAATAAACACAATCAACAAAGTATGCACATTCTACATCATAACGACTTTCTATAGTTTGCGCATGCGTCCGAGAATAAGAAAAGCTTATTTTCCCCCGTGTATTAAAATCACAAGTTCTAGAAGGTTTACACCATTTCTTTAAAAAACACGAGTTTTTAAAAAATGTGATTTATTTAATCAATGGAATCAGCATAGTATGCACATTCGACATCACAACAACTTTTTATAGTTTGCGCATGCCTTCGACAACAAGAATAGCTTAGTACCTTCCGTTTTTAAAGATCACAACTTCTAGAAGGTTTACATGATTTTTAAAAAAAACACGAGTTTTTAAAAAATGTGATTTATTTAATAAATCGATTTAAAAAAGTATGCACATTCTACGTCTTAACAACATTTGGTAGTTTGCGCATGCATTCGACAAGAACAATAGCTTAGTACCCCCCATTTTTTAAAATCACAACTTCTAGAAGGTTTACATGATTTCTTAAAAAAACACGAGTTTTAAAAAAATGTCATTTATTTAATAAATGGAATCACCAAACTATACACATTCTATGTCATAACAACTTTCTATAGCTTTTCCATGCGTTCAGTAAAAGGAAGTGGTTAGTACCCCCCTTTATTAAAATCACAACTTCTAGAGGGTTTACATGATTTCTTAAAAAAACACGATTCTTTAAAAAATGTGATTTATTTAATAAATGGATTCAACAAAGTATGCACATTCTACGTCATAACAACTTTTTATAGTTTGCCCATGCATTCGACAAGAACAATAGTTTACTACCCCGTATTTTTAAAAATCACAGCTTCTAGAAGGTTTGCATGATTTGTTTAAAAACATGAGTTTTTAAAATAATATCATTTATTTAATCAATGAAATCAACAACGTATGCACATTCTACGACATAATGACTTCCTATAGTTTGCAAATGCGTCCGAGAATAAGAAAAGCTTACTTCCCCCAGTTTTTTAAATTACCAGCTTCTAGAAGGTTTACATGACTTCTTAAAGAAACACGAGTTTTTAAAAAATGTGATTTATTTAATAAATGGAATCACCAAAGTATGCACATTCTACATCATAACAACTTTCTATAGTTTGTGCATGCGTTCGACAAGAAGAATAGCTTAGTAACCCCCGTTTTAAAAATCACAGCTTCTAGAAGCTTTACATGATTACTTTAAAAACATGACTTTTTAAATTAATATCATTTATTTAAAAAATGGATTCAGCAAAGTATGCACATTCTACATCATAACACCTTTCTACAGTTTGTGCATGCGTTCGACAAGAAGAATAGCTTAGTACCCCCCGTTTTTAAAAATCACAGCTTCTAGAAGGTTTACATGATTTGTTTAAAAACACGAGTTTTTAAATTAATGTCATTTATTTAATAAACACAATCAACAAAGTATGCACATTCTACGTCATAATGGCTTTCTATAGTTTGCGCATGCGTCCGAGAATAAGAAAAGCTTACTTCCCCCCGTTTATTAAAATCACAGCTTCTAGAAGGTTTACACCATTTCTTAAAAAAACACGAGTTTTTAAAAAATGTGATTTATTTAATCAATGAAATCAGCATAGTATGCACATTCGACGTCACAACAACTTTTTATCATTTGCGCATGCGTTCGACAACAATAATAGCTTAGTACCTTTCGTTTTTAAAGATCACAGCTTCTAGAAGGTTTACATGATTTCTTAAAAAAACATGAGTTTTTAAAAAATGTGATTTATTTAATAAATCGATTCAAAAAAGTGTGCACATTCTACGTCTTAACAACGTTTTATAGTTTGTGCATGCATTCGACAAGAACAATAGCTTAGTACCCCCCATTTTTTAAAATCACAGCTTCTAGAAGGTTTACATGATTTCAGTAATAGGAAGTGCTTAGTACCCCCCTTTATTAAAATCACAACTTCTAGAGGGTTTACATGATTTCTTAAAAAAACACGATTCTTTAAAAAATTTAATATATTTAATCAATGGATTCAACAAAGTATGCACATTCTACGTCATAACAACTTTTTATAGTTTGCGCATGCATTCGACAAGAACAATAGCTTACTACCCCGCATTTTTAAAAATCACAGCATCTAGAAGGTTTACATGATTTCTTAAAAAAACACGACTTTTTAAAAGATGTGATTTATTTAATCAATGGAATCACCAAAGTATGCACATTCTATGTCATATCAACTTTCTATAGTTTGCTTATGCGTTTGACAAGAAGAATAGCTCAGTACCACCCGTTTTTAAAAACCTCAGCTTCTAGAAGGTTTACATGATTTGTTTAAACACATAAGTTTTAATATTAATGTTATTTATTTAATAAATGGAATCAACAAAGTATGCACATTCTACGTCATAACGACTTTCTATAGTTTGCGCATGCGTCCGAGAATAAGAAAAGCTTACTTTCCCCCATTTTTTAAAATCACAGCTTCTAGAAGGTTTACATGATTTCTTAAAAAAACATGAGTATTTAAAAAATGTGATTTATTTAATAAATGGAATCAACAAAGTGTGCACATTCTACGTCATAACAAATTTTTATTTTTTATGCATGTGTTGGAAAAGAAGAATATATCAGTACCAAACCATTTTTAAAAATCACAGCTTGTAGAAGGTTTACATGATTTGTTTAGAAACATGTGTTTTTAAAATAATATCATTTATTTAATCAATGGAATCAACAAAGTATGCACATTCTATGTCAAAATGACTTTCTATAGTTTGCGCATGCGTCCGAGAATAAGAAAAGCTTACTTCCCCCCGTTTTTTAAAATCACAGCTTCTCGAAGGTTTACATGATTTATTAAAGAAACACGAGTTTTTAAAAAATGTGAATTATTTAATAAATGGAATCACCAAAGTATGCACATTCTACTTCATAACAACTTTCTATAGTTTGCGCATGCGTTCGAGAAGAAGAACAGCTCAGTACCCCCCGTTTTTAAAAATCACAGCTTCTAGAAGGTTAACATGATTTGTTTAAAAACGTGAGTTTTTAAATTAATATCATTTATTTAATAAATGGAATCAACAAATTATGCACATTCTACGTCATAACGACTTTCTATAGTTTGCGCAAGCGTCTGAGAATAAGAAAAGGTTACTTAAAAAAGATTTAACATGATTTCATAAAAAAATGTTACTTAAAGAGGGTTAAGAAAAGGTTACATAAAGAGGGTTAACATGATTTCTTAAAAAAGATGAGTTTTTAGAAAACGTGATTTATTTAATGAATGGAATCAACAAATTATGCACATTCTAGGTCATAACAAATTTCTATAGTTTTCGCATGCGTTCAGTAATAGGAAGTGCTTAGTACCCCCCTTTATTAAAAGGAAAACTTCTAGAGGGTTTACATGATTTCTTAAAAAAAAAGAGTTTTTAAAAAATGTGATTTATTTAGTAAATGGATTGAACAAATTATGCACATTCTATGTCCTAACAACTTTTTATAGTTTCCGCATGCATTCGAGAAGAACAATAGCTTAGTACCCCCCATTTTTAAAAATCATAGTTTCTAGAAAGTTTACATGATTTCTTACAAAAACACGAGTTTTTAAAAAATGTGATTTATTTAATAAATGGAATCACCAAAGTATGCATATTCTACGTCATAACAACTTTCTATACTTTTTGCATACCTTCGACAAGAAGAATAGCTTAGTACCCCCCGTTTTTAAAAATCACAGCTTCTAGAAGGTTTACATGATTTTTTAAAAAAACACGAGCTTTTAAAAAATGTGATTTATTTAATAAATGGAATCACCAAAGTATACACATTCTATGTCATAACAAATTTCTATAGTTTTCCCATGCGTTCAGTAATAGGAAGTGCTTACTATCCCCCTTTATTAAAATCACAACTTCTAGAGGGTTTACATGATTTCTTAAAAAAACACGAGTTTTTAAAAATGGGATTTAATTAATAAATCGATTCAACAAATTATGTACATTCTACGTCATAACAAATTTTTATTGTTTGTGCATGCATTCGACAAGAAGAATAGCTTACTACCCCCATTTTTAAAAATCACAGCTTCTAGAATGTTTACATGATTTCTTAAAAAAACACGAGTTTTTGAAAAACGTGATTTATTTAATAAATGAAATCACCAAAGTTTGCACATTCTACATCATAAAAACTTTCTATACTTTGTGCATGCGTTCGACAAGAAGAATAGCTTAGTACCCCCCGTTTTTAAAAATCACAGCTTCTAGAAGCTTTACATGATTTCTTTAAAAACATTGGTTTTTAAATTAATGTCTTTTATTTAATAAATGGTTTCAACAAAGTATGCACTTTCTACGTCATAACAACCTTGTATAGTTTGCGCAAGCGTTCGACAAGAAGAATAGCTTCATAACCCCCGTTTTTAAAAATCACAGCTTCTAGAAGGTTTACATCATCTGTTTAAAAACATGAGTTTTTAAATTAATGTGATTTATTTAATCAATGGAATCAACAAAGTATGCACATTCTACGTCATAACAACTTTCTATAGCTTGCGCATGCATCCGAGAATAAGAAAATCTTACTTCCCAGTGATTATTAAAATCATAGCTTCTAGAAGGTTTAGATGATTTCTTAAAAAAACACGAGTTTTTAGAAAATGAGATTTATTTAATAAATGGAATCACCCAAGTATGCACATTCTACGTCATATCAACTTTCTATAGTTTGCTTATGCGTTCGACAAGAAGAATAGCTCAATAACCCCCGTTTTTAAAAATCACAGCTTCTAGAAGGTTCAAATGATTTGTTTAAAAACATTAGTTTTTAAATTAATGTCATTTATTTAATAAATGGAATTAGCAAAGTATGCACATTCTTCGTCAGAACGACTTTCTATAGTTTGCGCATGCATCCGAGAAGAAGAAAAGCTTACTTTCCTCGTTTTTTAAAATCACAGCTTCTAGAAGGTTTACATGATTTCTTTAAAAAACAGAAGTTTTTAAAAACTTTATTCATTGAATAAATGGAATCACCAAAGTATGCAAATTCTACGTCATAACAACTTTCTATACTTTGCGCATGTCTTCGACAAGAAGAATAGCTTAGTACCCCACATTTTTAAAAGTCACAGCTTCTTGAAGGTTTACATGACTTCTTAAAAAAAAACGAGTTTTTAAAAAATGTGATTTATTTAACAAATGGAATCACCAAGGTATGCACATTCTATGTCATAAAAACTTTCTATAGTTTTCCCATGCGTTCAGTGATAGGAAGTGCTTAGTAGCCCCCTTTATTAAAATCACAACTTCTAGAGGGTTTACATGATTTCTTAAAAAAACACGAGTTTTTAAAAAATGTGATTTATTTAATAAATGGATTCAACAAAGTATGCACATTCTACATCATAAAATCTTTTTATAGTTTGCGCATGCATTCGACAAGAACAATAGCTTACTGCCCCCCAATTTTAAAAATCACAACTTCTAGAAGGTTTACATGATTTCTTAAAAAAACACGAGTTTTTAAAAAAGGTCATTTATTTAATAAATGGAAACACCAATGTATGCACATTCTACATCATAACAGTTTTCTATTGTTTTCCCATTCGTTCTGTAATAGGAAGTGCTTAGTACCCCCTTTTATTAAAATCACAACTTCTAGAGGGTTTACATGATTTCTTAAAAAAACACTAGTTTTTAAAAAATATGATTTATTTAATAAATGGATTGAACAAAGTATGCACATTCTATGTCATAACAACTTTGTATAGTTTGCGCATGCATTCGACAAGAACAATAGCTGAGTTCCCCGCATTTTTAAAAATCACAGCTTCTAGAAGGTTTGCACGATTTCTTTAAAAAGCAAAAGTTTTTAAAAAATGTGATTTATTTAATAAATGGAATCACCAAAGTATGCACATTCTATGTCATAACATCTTTCTATACTTTGTGCATGCGTTCGACAAGAAGAATAGCTTAGTACCCCCTGTTTTTAAAAATCATAGCTTCTAGAAGGTTTACATGATTTCTTAAAAAAACACGAGTTTTTAAAAAATGTGACTTATTTAATAAATTAAATCACCAAAGTATGCACATTCTATGTCAGATCAAATTTCTATAGTTTTCCCATGTGTTCCATAATAGGAAGTGCTTAGTATCCCCCTTTACTAAAATCACAACTTCTAAAGGGTTTACATGATTTCTTAAAAAAACACGAGTTTTTAAAAAATGTGATTTAATTAATAAATGGATTCAACAAATTATGCACATTCTACGTCATAACAACTTTTTATCGTTTCTGCATGCCTTCGACAAGAAGAATAGCTTACTACCCCCCATTTTAAAAAATCACAGCTTTTAGAAGGTTTACATGATTTCTTAAAAAAACACCAGTTTTTAAAAAATGTGATTTATTTAATAAATGAAATCACCAAAGTTTGCACATTCTACGTCATAAAAACCTTCTATACTTTGTGCATGCATTCGACAAGAAGAATAGCTTAGTACTCCCCGTTTTTAAAAATCACAACTTCTAGAAGCTTTACATGATTTCTTTAAAAACATTGGTTTTTAAATTAATGTCATTTATTTAATCAATGGAATCAACAAAGTATGCACATTCTACGTTATAGTGACTTTCTATAGTCTGCGCATGCGTCCAAGAATAAGAAAAGCTTGCTTCCCCGTGTTTATTAAAATCATAGCTTATAGAAGGTTTAGATGATTTCTTAAAAAATCACGAGTTTTTAGAAAATGTGATTTATTTAATAAATGGAATCACCAAAGTATGCACATTGTACATCATATCAACTTTCTATACTTTGCTTATGCGTTGGACAAGAACAATAGCTCAGTACCCCCCGTTTTAAAAAATCACAGCTTCTAGAAGGTTTACATGATATGTTTAAAAACATGAGTTTTTAAATTAATGTCATTTATTTAATAAATGGAATCAAAAAAGTATGCACATTCTTCGTCATAACGACTTTCTATAGTTTGCACATCCGTCCGAGAATAAGAAAAGCTTACTTTCCTCGTTTTTTAAAATCACAGCTTCTAGAAGGTTTACATGATTTCTTAAAAAAATACGAGTTTTTAAAAATGTGATTTATTTAATAAATGGAATCACCAAAGTATGCACATTCTATGTCATAAACCCTTTCTATAGTTTGCGCATGCCTTCGACAAGAAGAATAGCTTAGTACCCCCCGTTTTTAAAAATCACAGCTTCTTGAAAGTTTACATGATTTCTTAAAAAAACACGAGTTTTTAAAAAAAGTGATTTATTTAATAAATGGAATCACCAAAGTATGCACATTCTGTGTCATAACAACTTTCTATAGTTTTCTGATGAGTTCAGTAATAGGAAGTGCTTAGTACCCCCCTTTATTAAAATCACAACTTCTAGAGGGTTTACATGATTTCTTAAAAAAACACGAGTTCTTAAAAAATGTGATTTATTTAATAAATGGTTTCAACAAAGTATGCACTTTCTACGTCATAACAACTTTTTATAGTTTGTGCATGCATTCAACAATAACAATAGCTTACTGCCCCCCATTTTTAAAAATCACAGCTTCTAAAAGGTTTACATGATTTCCTTAAAAAACACGAGTTTTTAAATAATGTGATTTATTTAATAAATTTAATCACCAATGTATGCACATTCTACGTCATAACATCTTTCTATTGTTTTCCCATTCGTTCTGTAATAGGAAGTGCTTAGTACTGCCTTTTATTAAAATCACAAGTTCTAGAGGGTTTACATGATTCTTAAAAAAACACGAGTTTTTAAAAAATGTGATTTATTTAATAAATGGATTGAAAAAAGTATGCACATTCTATGTCATAACAACTTTGTATAGTTTGCGCATGCATTCTTCAAGAACAATAGCTTAGTGCCCCCCATTTTTAAAAATCACAGCTTCTAGAAGGTTTGCACGATTTCTTAAAAAAACACGAGTTTTTAAAAAATGTGATTTATTTAATAAATGGAATCACCAAAGTATGCACATTCTACGTCATAACAACTTTTTATACTTTGTGCATTCAATCGACAAGAAGAATAGCTTAGTACCCCCCGTTTTTAAAAATCATAGCTTCTAGAAGGTTTACATGATTTCTTAAAAAAACACGAGTTTTTAAAAAATGTGATTTATTTAATAAATGGAATCACCAAAGTATGCACATTCTATGTCATAAAAAATTTATATATTTTTCCCATGCATTCAGTAATAGGAAGTGCTTAGTATCCCCCTTTATTAAAATCACAACTTCTAAAGGGTTTACATGATTTCTTAAAAAAACACGAGTTTTTAAAAAATTTGATTTAATTAATAAATGGATTCAACAAATTATGCACATTCTACGTCATAACAACTTTTTATAGTTTGTGCATGCATTCAACAAGAAGAATAGCTTAGTAACCCCCGTTTTTAAAAATCACAGTGTCTAGAAGCTTTACATGATTTCTTTAAAAACATTGGTTTTTAAATTAATATCATTTATTTAATAAATGGTTTCAACAAAGTATGCACATTCTACGTGATAAAATCTTTCCATACTTTGCGCATGCGTTCGACAAGAAGAATTGCTTAGTACCCCCCATTTTTAAAAATCACAACTTCTAGAAGCTTTACATGATTTCTTTAAAAACATTGGTTTTTAAATTAATGTCATTTATTTAATAAATGGTTTCGACAAAGTATGCACATTCTACGTCATAACAACTTTCTATAGTTTGCGCATGCGTTCAACCAGAAGAATAGCTTAGTACCCCCCGTTTTTAAAAATCACAGCTTCTAGAAGGTTTACATGATCTGTTTAAAAACATGAGTTTTTAAATTAATGTCATTTATTTAATCAATGGAATCAACAAAGTATGCACATTCTACATCATAACGACTTTCTATAGTTTGAGCAAGCGTCTGAGAATAAGAAAAGGTTACTTAAAAAAGATTTAACATGATTTCTTAAAAAAATGATACTTAAAGAGGGTTAAGAAAAGGTTACATAAAGACGGTTAACATGATTTCTTAAAAAAGATGAGTTTTTAGAAAACGTGATTTATTTAATAAATGGAATCAGCAAATTATGCACATTCTATGTCATAACAACTTTCTATAGTTTTGGCATGCGTTCAGTAATAGGAAGTGCTTAGTACCCCCCCTTATTAAAATGAAAACTTCTAGAGGGTTTACATGATTTCTTAAAAAAAGAGTTTTTAAAAAATGTGATTTATTTAATAAATGGATTGAACAAAGTATGCACATTCTATGTCATAACAACTTTTTATAGTTTGCGCATGCATTTGGGAAGAACAATAGCTTAGTACCCCCCATTTTTAAAAATCACAGTTTCTGGAAGGTTTACATGATTTCTTAAAAAAACACGAGTTTTTAAAAAATGTGATTTATTTAATAAATGGAATCACCAAAGTATGCATATTCTACGTCATAACAACTTTATATACTTTGCGCATGCCTTCGACAAGAAGAATAGCTTAGTACCCCCGGTTTTTAAAAATCACACCTTCTAGAAGGTTTACATGATTTCTTAAAAAAACATGAGTTTTTAAAAAATGTGATTTATTTAATAAATGGAATCACCAAATTATGCACATTCTATGTCATCACAACTTTATATAGTTTTCCCATGCGTTCAGTAATAGGAAGTGCTTAGAACCCCCCTTTATTAAAATCACAACTTCTAGAGGGTTTACATGATTTCTTAAAAAAACACGAGTTTTTAAAAAATGTCATTTATTTAATAAATGGATTCAAAAAAGTATGCACATTCTACATCATAAGAACTTTTTATAGTTTGCGCATGCATTCGACAAGAACAATAGCTTACTGCCCCCAATTTTTAAAAATCACAGCCTCTAGAAGGTTTTCATGATTTCTAAAAAAAACATGAGTTTTTAAACAATGTGATTTATTTAATAAATGGAATCACCAATGTATGCACATTCTACGTCATAACAACTTTCTATTGTTTTCCCATTTGTTCTGTAATAGGAAGTGCTTAGTACCCCCTTTTGTTAAAATCACAACCTCTAGAGGGTTTACATGATTTCTTAAAAAAACAAGAGTTTTTAAAAAATGTGATTTATTTAATAAATGGAATCACAAAAGTATGCACATTCTACGTCATAACAACTTTCTATACTTTGTGCATGCGTTCGACAAGAAGAATAGCTTAGTACCACCCGTTTTTAAAAATCATAACTTCTAGAAGGTTTACATGATTTCTTAAAAAAACACGAGTTTTTAAAAAATGTGATTTATTTAATGAATTTAATCACCAGAGTATGCACATTCTATGTCATAACAAATTTCTATAGTTTTCCCATGCGTGTAGTAATAGGAAGTTCTTAGTATCCCCCTTTATTAAAATCACAACTTCTAGAGGGTTTACATGATTTCTTAAAAAAACATGAGTTTTTAAAAAAGTGATTTAATTAATAAATGGATTCAACAAATTATATACATTCTACGTCATCACAAATTTTTATAGTTTGTGCATGCATTCGAGAAGAACAATAGCTTACTACCCCCCATTTTTAAAAATCACAGCTTCTAGAAGGTTTACATGATTTCTTAACAAAACACGAGTTTTTAAAAAATGTGATTTATTTAATAAACGGAATCACCAAATTTTTCACATTCTACGTCATAAAAACTTTCTATACTTTGCGCATGCGTTCGACAAGAAGAATAGCTTAGTACCCCCCGTTTTTAAAAATCACAGCTTCTAGAAGCTTTACATGATTTCTTTAAAAACATTGTTTTTTAAATTAATGTCATTTATTTAATAAATGGTTTCAACAAAGTATGCACATTCTACGTCATAACAACTTTATATAGTTTGCGCATGCGTTTGACAAGAAGAATAGCTTAGTACCCCCCGTTTTTAAAAATCACAACTTCTAGAAGGTTTACATCATCTGTTTAAAAACATGAGTTTTTAAATTAATGTCATTTATTTAATCAATGGAATCAACAAAGTATGCGCATTCTACGTCATAACGACTTTCTATAGTTTGCGCATGCGTCCTAGAATAAGAAAAGCTTACTTCCCCGTGTTTATTAAAATCATAGCTTCTAGAAGGTTTAGATGATTTCTTAAAAAAACATGAGTTTTTAGAAAATATGATTTATTTAATAAATGCAATCACCAAAATATGCACATTGTACATCATATCAACTTTCCATAGTTTGCTTATGCGTTCGACAAGAAGAATAGCTCAGTACCCCCCGTTTTTAAAAATCACAGCTTCTAGAAGGTTTACATGATTTGTTTAAAAACATGAGTTTTTAAATTAATGTCATTTATTTAATAAATTGAATCAACAAAGTATGGACATTCTATGTCATAACGACTTTCTATATTTTGCGCATACGTCCGAGAATAAGAGAAGCTTACTTTCCCCGTTTTTTAAAATCACAGCTTCTAGAAGGTTTACATGATTTCTTAAAAAAACAGGAGTTTTTAAAAATGTGATTTATTTAATAAATGGAATCACCAAAGTATGCACATTCGATGTCATAAACCCTTTCTATAGTTTGTGCATGCCTTCGACAAGAAGAATAGCTTAGTACCCCCCGTTTTTAAAAGTCACAGCTTCTTGAAAGTTTACATGATTTCTTAAAAAAACACGAGTTTTTAAAAAAAGTGATTTATTTAATAAATGGAATCACCAAAGTATGCACATTCTGTGTCATAACAACTTTCTATAGTTTTCTGATGAGTTCAGTAATAGGAAGTGCTTAGTACCCCCCTTTATTAAAATCACAACTTCTAGAGGGTTTACATGATTTCTTAAAAAAACACGAGTTCTTAAAAAATGTGATTTATTTAATAAATGGTTTCAACAAAGTATGCACTTTCTACGTCATAAGAACTTTTTATAGTTTGTGCATGCATTCAACAATAACAATAGCTTACTGCCCCCCATTTTTAAAAATCACAGCTTCTAAAAGGTTTACATGATTTCCTTAAAAAACACGAGTTTTTAAATAATGTGATTTATTTAATAAATTTAATCACCAATGTATGCACATTCTACGTCATAACATCTTTCTATTGTTTTCCCATTCGTTCTGTAATAGGAAGTGCTTAGTACTGCCTTTTATTAAAATCACAAGTTCTAGAGGGTTTACATGATTTCTTAAAAAAACACGAGTTTTTAAAAAATCTGATTTATTTAATAAATGGATTGAACAAAGTATGCACATTCTATGTCATAACAACTTTGTATAGTTTGCGCATGCATTCTTCAAGAACAATAGCTTAGTGCCCCCCATTTTTAAAAATCACAGCTTCTAGAAGGTTTGCACGATTTCTTAAAAAAACACGAGTTTTTAAAAAATGTGATTTATTTAATAAATGGAATCACCAAAGTATGCACATTCTACGTCATAACAACTTTCTATACTTTGTGCATTCAATCGACAAGAAGAATAGCTTAGTACTGTAATGTCCCTTGTTAGGAATTTTATTAAAATTGCAATTTTCCACTTTTTTTCCCTTGTTCGACCTTGGACTAATTTCGATCTCTAGGTCCCAAATTTGCCCCAAATGATCCCAAATCTTCTGAGAAGGTATATGGATGATATTAGAACATAAATATGTGTTTCAGGGATGCCTTTGTACCTTTAAAACACTTCTGCAAATACTCTTTCAATTCTGGTCAATGTAGGTAACTTTACTAGTGATTTCCATTTGACTAGTATTGGTCTCTAGGTCTCAAATTGACTCCAAATGCCTTCAAATATTCAAGGAAGGTTTATGAATGATATTAGGAATTGAATATGATGTTCAGGGATAACATATGGCCACCAAAAGACCTCTGCAAACTCTCTTAAGATTCTGGACCAAGTATGCAATTTTACTAGTAATTTGGGGTTCAAATCCCCCTGAGGTAAGTACTGAAAATGGCTTCCCAAATGCCTCCAAACCCACTCAAATTTATGAACAGAGGTATGTAATGTGTTAAGTATGTTATTAAGGTCTCATATGCACCATTAATGGTTTATTACAACTGTTCTCACCCTCTCCCATTCAACTGCAAAAATCCCCAATTCGACCCTTGGGGAAATGGCACTATTTCACCTCCCAATACAACTAAACTGAGTAAAAATGCTTCAAATGCTCAAGTACAGTACATGAAACTTGTAGAATACATCCATTGCAGTATATTTATCACAAATATATCATAGAATCATCCATTCATTCGAAATCATTATCAATACATTGGTTCACAACAAGGTAGTGGGGAAATGGCATTGTTCTTCCATTAAAAATGAGATTTATACATTTCTACTTGGAATTTCGACCTGAAACTTTCTGGAGATGAAGAACAGAGTATTTACTTCATATTACAAAAGAAATGGGGCATTAGAAGCTCCCCCAAAGAGTACAATAGCTCACCAAAAATGCCCTCCCTCAAGGATCAAGAATATGCCATCAAAACTGGAAATGGTTGAAGGAGCGAGCTGCAATAGAAGAAACCATGAGCTGCCCTGTAGCTTACACCTGAAAATAAACACTCCATTAAAGCTCCAAATGAAAGGTCTGAATGGCCTTTCCAATTTCCAACTTGGATGGGAATCTTTCACCCTCGAAATTGGCTAAGGCAAGAAACTAGTCATCCACTAGCTCTCCCTCTTCACAAATGCAATTGCAAATTCTACAAATGATCAAAAGCTGGTTTCATTCTTTGTTATTGACATTTATAAAGTTCTAATGGCCTCCATGGGTCGAATTCCTTCCAAGAGACTCATGCCAACTCAAGTTGGGAAGAGATTCCAAAGAACGCCACTTGTACAACAATTCCTAGTCTCCCACTTCCACCAAATCACATGTGGAAGCATCTTAGCTGCCCTAACACCCTTGAGCGCCCTCTTGCAGTCTATTTTTAGCCCTGACATGTCATATATGTCATATGTCAGCGTTCAGGTCTGATTTGTGTCATAGGTGTCATAGCATCTTCATCATTGTTGTCATAGAGCTAGGGAATCTAGCCCAAGTGTCTCACTAGCTCCAAATTGCCTCTTCCTCTTCCATGGGAGTTACTCTTCCTCTATATTTCGACCTTGGATGAGTCATGCAATGAATAATACCTTTTGGACTCCCCCAAGTATGTTACCATTCACCTTGAATTCGAATTGGTGAGAGAATGATGCCAAGTGTAGTGGGGAAATCTAGCCATATGTGGGTCCCACTTCCTCCATGTGTCTTCATGATGAAATGCCACTTTGATTTTCACTTGTATATATTTATTTAGCTCCTTTATTAAATATTTATGCCATTCTAATGTTCAAACATCATTTATTATCCCCATTATTCCAAATCCCAAAGCTTCCACCCCAAACCTAGGAAACTAGTAATTTTCCTCCTTGGCAATTATTTGACCTTTAGCATCAATTTGACAAACTCTAATGAATAGGACCAATGTGATTAGGCCATTGTTACCCAATACCAAATTTGGGACATGACAAATCCTCCCTTCCCAATATTGCTTGTCCTCAAGCAATTTTAAACATGGGTGTTGAAGAACCTGCTTTCTGTATAATTCTTTGAAGTTGCCATTGAATTGCCCAACCTTGAGTCTTTGAGTTTCCATGAAGATTTTAGAGAGGAACCACCATGCTTGCTGCTGCACTACTCTGATAAAAATCACTTTATTAAGTGGGGAAATCCATATCCCATACTGCTTGTTTCCCCAAAAAATTTGAAACCAATGAGATAAAAATTATTCCAGGGTCCCATTGCTTGTATTGCACCCCAATAATTAAGAGTGCTCTCCAACCCACACCATTAGTTAAGAGGATTCCTGGATCCCATTTTCTTGTATGCATCCTTCCAAACATCATGAGTACAAAATATATATCATCAAAGTACATAACTACATAATGAAAATTAATATCAAGGAGGTGCTTCATCAAAGAATCATGAAAGTGCTTATACCTCCAAGCAAGTAGACCACCGTTTTCCAAGTGCATACAAGCTTCAAGTGACCAATCAAATCTGCTCCAATGACATAGGTGAGGATCCCATGTCCTATAAAGCTGCTCCAAAAGGATGTGATATGCATCAAAATATTCAGCCATGTATTCTTTCATCCAAGAAGTGAATGAAGAATCTCCACTAAAATCTGAACCAAATAATGAGCAGAAAAAACAAGGAGACTTCAAATGACTCAAAGAAGTCTCACCCATACATCCCTGAATGTGATTATCATAAAGATATAACAAAGTATGTGGCTTCCAACAAAAATGTTCTCCAATCATAAATCTATTCACCCAAGTGTTGGATGAAGTTCCTCCAACATCAAATGAATCAAGTGTTGAGCAAGAAAAACCATGAGTCTTCAAGTGACTCAAATGCATATCATAGGTGCATCCATGTAGATGTGCATCATCATAAAGTAATAAAGTATGCTGCTGCAAATGTGAATAAGAATGTGCTCCAACCATGTCATCATAAAAGTTAAATCTAGGAGTTCCATGCTCCTCATGTGGCACCATCAAAAAGAACCCTTTCACCCATACTTCATTGAGACTAATGTTGCAAAACATGGAATTGTAGGAAGTAGGAGAATGAACTAACTCACCCAAATGATCAAAAAGTGCAGAAGTTTCATCATGGGAAGGATCCATATGGGTAGTATCATGCAGCTCCTTCAAAAGTGTGAACTCTTTGTCATAGTTTGGTTCCAATGTAGAGGAGTCATGCTCTTCTTTAAAAATTGCATAACCTTCATCAAGAGGCAATTCAAATTCCTCTTCCACCACATCAAGTGTTTGGATCTCTTCAAGTTCATCTTCAAACACATCAAGAACATTCAAATTTTCACATTTCTCATGATCCACCATGTCATGAGAATCCTCCAAACAATCTACCATTTGACAATCTGAAACATAGGAGGAAAAACAAGTATCTTGCAACTTTTCAAGAAGTTGCTCATTTTGAATTGTGAGCTTATGAATATCCTCATTATTCTTCAAGTATGCATCATGTAACAATTCATTAAGCTCAAACAAATGGTTTCTATCAAAAAGCAAAGACATGAAATTACCTTTGATGTGGCACATTGCTCTTTGAATCTTCTCCATGTCTTCAAGGAAGGATGTTTCCTCCAATGAAGTAGCTCTCCAGCAAGAATTTGACACCAATGCTTGAGTGTCATGGAGAATGCTGAGGGACTCTTGGATCTTCTTTTCATTCATCTTTAAGGACCCTTCAAGAAAATGAGGCTCTTGCAAATGAACCTCCTCATCTTCTTCATTTTTTCTTGGACCAACTTCATGAAGCTCAAGTGGTGATGGGGAAGTTGATCTTGGTTCTTCTTCAACTGCTGCAAGGTCTTCATTATCATGCTTAATGGAACTTGGGCTTGCAGCAACACTTTCAAAAGTGATCTCTATGTCACCAACATAGAGGTGTGAGCACCCATCAATAGGTACTCCTTCATAGTTTAAGCATCCATCAGTAGATGCTCTTTGGTTCATGTCTAAGCTAGAAGGTGTCTCGAAATGATCTTCCATATTTTCAATAGAATATTCTTCACTATCTTGTGATGTCTCTTCCTTTTGCTCCTTCAAGCAAGCTGTTGCATTTTGCCCCTTGGTTTCCTTAAAATCAATAATTTTTTCCACAAGTTCGATAGAAAACAATTCGAATCCTTCCTTAATTTGCTTGGTCATATCTTCAAATATTGTTTTCATAATTTTTATATGCTCCTCACCATCATATGAGGCTCCCTTTTCATCCCTAGTCATAGTTCCCTCAAAAAATTTACTCTTCTTCTCCTACTTTTTTTTTTTCCTCTTCAACAAAAGCACTTTTGGTTTCAATATATAATGGTGGTACCTAAATTCTTTTCCTCATAGATATTATACCACATCAGGTGCCAAGATCATGCTCTGATACCACTGTAATGTCCCTTGTTAGGAATTTTATTAAAATTGCAATTTTCCACTTTTTTTCCCTTGTTCGACCTTGGACTAATTTCGATCTCTAGGTCCCAAATTTGCCCCAAATGATCCCAAATCTTCTGAGAAGGTATATGGATGATATTAGAACATAAATATGTGTTTCAGGGATGCCTTTGTACCTTTAAAACACTTCTGCAAATACTCTTTCAATTCTGGTCAATGTAGGTAACTTTACTAGTGATTTCCATTTGACTAGTATTGGTCTCTAGGTCTCAAATTGACTCCAAATGCCTTCAAATATTCAAGGAAGGTTTATGAATGATATTAGGAATTGAATATGATGTTCAGGGATAACATATGGCCACCAAAAGACCTCTGCAAACTCTCTTAAGATTCTGGACCAAGTATGCAATTTTACTAGTAATTTGGGGTTCAAATCCCCCTGAGGTAAGTACTGAAAATGGCTTCCCAAATGCCTCCAAACCCACTCAAATTTATGAACAGAGGTATGTAATGTGTTAAGTATGTTATTAAGGTCTCATATGCACCATTAATGGTTTATTACAACTGTTCTCACCCTCTCCCATTCAACTGCAAAAATCCCCAATTCGACCCTTGGGGAAATGGCACTATTTCACCTCCCAATACAACTAAACTGAGTAAAAATGCTTCAAATGCTCAAGTACAGTACATGAAACTTGTAGAATACATCCATTGCAGTATATTGATCACAAATATATCATAGAATCATCCATTCATTCGAAATCATTATCAATACATTGGTTCACAACAAGGTAGTGGGGAAATGGCATTGTTCTTCCATTAAAAATGAGATTTATACATTTCTACTTGGAATTTCGACCTGAAAATTTCTGGAGATGAAGAACAGAGTATTTACTTCATATTACAAAAGAAATGGGGCATTAGAAGCTCCCCCAAAGAGTACAATAGCTCACCAAAAACGCCCTCCCTCAAGGATCAAGAATATGCCATCAAAACTGGAAATGGTTGAAGGAGCGAGCTGCAATAGAAGAAACCATGAGCTTCCCTGTAGCTTACACCTGAAAATAAACACTCCATTAAAGCTCCAAATGAAAGGTCTGAATGGCCTTTCCAATTTCCAACTTGGATGGGAATCTTTCACCCTCGAAATTGGCTAAGGCAAGAAACTAGTCATCCACTAGCTCTCCCTCTTCACAAATGCAATTGCAAATTCTACAAATGATCAAAAGCTGGTTTAATTCTTTGTTATTGACATTTATAAAGTTCTAATGGCCTCCATGGGTCGAATTCCTTCCAAGAGACTCATGCCAACTCAAGTTGGGAAGAGATTCCAAAGAACGCCACTTGTACAACAATTCCTAGTCTCCCACTTCCACCAAATCACATGTGGAAGCATCTTAGCTGCCCTAACACCCTTGAGCGCCCTCTTGGAGTCTATTTTTAGCCCTGACATGTCATATATGTCATATGTCAGCGTTCAGGTCTGATTTGTGTCATAGGTGTCATAGCATCTTCATCATTGTTGTCATAGAGCTAGGGAATCTAGCCCAAGTGTCTCACTAGCTCCAAATTGCCTCTTCCTCTTCCATGGGAGTTACTCTTACTCTTCCTCTTCCATGGGAGTTACTCTTACTCTTGTCATAGAGTTACTCTTCCACTTGTAATATCCCTTTTTCAAATTTTATTAAAATGCCCAATTTTTCACTTTTTTTCCCAATTTCGACCTTTGACTAGTTTTACTGTTTTGACCTCCAAATCAACCCAAATGCTCCCAAATCTTCTGTAGGAGTGTATGAATGGTATTTAGACTTGAATATAAGGTTCAGGGATGTTTTATGGCCCTCTAAATACTGCTGCAAACTTGATTTGTATTCTGATCAATATATGTAATTTTGACTAGTAATTTGTGCATCAAATCCCCCTCGGGTAACACTGCAAATGGCCTTCCAAATGCCTCCAAACTCCCACAAATTTATGAACAGAGGTATATAATGTGTTAAGTATGTGATTAAGGTCTCATATGCACCATTAATTTATTTTTAATACTGTTCTAACTCTCTCACATTCAACAGCAAAAACCCCCAATTCGACCCTTGGGGAAATGGCACTATTTCACCTCCCAATACAACTAAACTGAGTAAAAATGCTTCAAATGCTCAAGTACAGTACATGAAACTTGTAGAAGACATCCATGGCAATATATTTATCACAAATATATCAGAGAATCATCCATACATTCGAAATCATCATCAATACATTGGCTCACAACAAGGTAGTGGGGAAATGGCATTGTTCTTCCATTAAAAATGAGATTTATACATTTCTACTTGGAATTTCGACCTGAAACTTTTTGGAGATGAAGAACAGAGTATTTAATTCATATTACAAAAGAAATGGGGCATTAGAAGCTCCCCCAAAGAGTACAATAGCTCACCAAAAACGCCCTCCCTCAAGGAGCACGAATATGCCTTCAAAACTGGAAACGGTGGAGAGAAAGTGCTGCACTAAACCAAACCATGAAACTTCCTGTAGCTGCTACCTGCAAATAAAAACTCCATTAAAGCACCATGAAAGACCTGAGTGGCCTCTCCAAACACCAACTTGGATGGGAATCTTTCACCCTCGAAATTGGCTAAGGCAAGAAACTAGTCATCCACTAGCTCTCTCTTCACAAATGCAATTTTTCTCAAATCATCAAAAGCTGGTTTCATTCTTTGTTATTGACATTTATAAAGTTCTAATGGCCTCCATGGGTCGAATTCCTTCCAAGAGACTCATGCCAACTCAAGTTGGGAAGAGATTCCAAAGAACGCCACTTGTACAACAATTCCTAGTCTCCCACTTCCACCAAATCACATGTGGAAGCATCTTAGCTGCCCTAACACCCTTGAGCGCCCTCTTGGAGTCTATTTTTAGCCCTGACATGTCATATATGTAATATGTCAGCGTTCAGGTCTGATTTGTGTCATAGGTGTCATAGCATCTTCATCATTGTTGTCATAGAGCTAGGGAATCTAGCCCAAGTGTCTCACTAGCTCCAAATTGCCTCTTCCTCTTCCATGGGAGTTACTCTTCCTCTATATTTCGACCTTGGATGAGTCATGCAATGAATAATACCTTTTGGACTCCCCCAAGTATGTTACCATTCACCTTGAATTCGAATTGGTGAGAGAATGATGCCAAGTGTAGTGGGGAAATCTAGCCATATGTGGGTCCCACTTCCTCCATGTGTCTTCATGATGAAATGCCACTTTGATTTTCACTTGTATATATTTATTTAGCTCCTTTATTAAATATTTATGCCATTCTAATGTTCAAACATCATTTATTATCCCCATTATTCCAAATCCCAAAGCTTCCACCCCAAACCTAGGAAACTAGTAATTTTCCTCCTTGGCAATTATTTGACCTTTAGCATCAATTTGACAAACTCTAATGAATAGGACCAATGTGATTAGGCCATTGTGACCCAATACCAAATTTGGGACATGACAAGTACCCCCCGTTTTTAAAAATCATAGCTTCTAGAAGGTTTACATGATTTCTTAAAAAAACACGAGTTTTTAAAAAATGTGATTTATTTAATAAATGGAATCACCAAAGTATGCACATTCTATGTCATAAAAAAATTATATATTTTTCCCATGCATTCAGTAATAGGAAGTACTTAGTATCCCCCTTTATTAAAATCACAACTTCTAAAGGGTTTACATGATTTCTTAAAAAAACACGAGTTTTTAAAAAATTTGATTTAATTAATAAATGGATTCAACAAATTATGCACATTCTACGTCATAACAAATTTTTATAGTTTGTGCATGCATTCAACAAGAAGAATAGCTTAGTAACCCCTGTTTTTAAAAATCACAGTGTCTAGAAGCTTTACATGATTTCTTTAAAAACATTGGTTTTTAAATTAATATCATTTATTTAATAAATGGTTTCAACAAAGTATGCACATTCTACGTGATAAAATCTTTCCATACTTTGCGCATGCGTTCGACAAGAAGAATTGCTTAGTACCCCCCATTTTTAAAAATCACAACTTCTAGAAGCTTTACATGATTTCTTTAAAAACATTGGTTTTTAAATTAATGTCATTTATTTAATAAATGGCTTCGACAAAGTATGCACATTCAATGTCATAACAACTTTCTATAGTTTGCGCATGCGTTCAACCAGAAGAATAGCTTAGTACCCCCCGTTTTTAAAAATCACAGCTTCTAGAAGGTTTACATGATCTGTTTAAAAACATGAGTTTTTAAATTAATGTCATTTATTTAATCAATGGAATCAACAAAGTATGCACATTCTACATCATAACGACTTTCTATAGTTTGAGCAAGCGTCTGAGAATAAGAAAAGGTTACTTAAAAAAGATTTAACATGATTTCTTAAAAAAATGATACTTAAAGAGGGTTAAGAAAAGGTTACATAAAGAGGGTTAACATGATTTCTTAAAAAAGATGAGTTTTTAGAAAACGTGATTTATTTAATAAATGGAATCAGCAAATTATGCACATTCTATGTCATAACAACTTTCTATAGTTTTGGCATGCGTTCAGTAATAGGAAGTGCTTAGTACCCCCCCTTATTAAAATGAAAACTTCTAGAGGGTTTACATGATTTCTTAAAAAAAGAGTTTTTAAAAAATGTGATTTATTTAATAAATGGATTGAACAAAGTATGCACATTCTATGTCATAACAACTTTTTATAGTTTGCGCATGCATTTGGGAAGAACAATAGCTTAGTACCCCCCATTTTTAAAAATCACAGTTTCTGGAAGGTTTACATGATTTCTTAAAAAAACACAAGTTTTTAAAAAATGTGATTTATTTAATAAATGGAATCACCAAAGTATGCATATTCTACGTCATAACAACTTTATATACTTTGCGCATGCCTTCGACAAGAAGAATAGCTTAGTACCCCCCGGTTTTTAAAAATCACACCTTCTAGAAGGTTTACATGATTTCTTAAAAAAACATGAGTTTTTAAAAAATGTGATTTATTTAATAAATGGAATCACCAAATTATGCACATTCTCTGTCATCACAACTTTATATAGTTTTCCCATGCGTTCAGTAATAGGAAGTGCTTAGAACCCCCCTTTATTAAAATCACAACTTCTAGAGGGTTTACATGATTTCTTAAAAAAACACGAGTTTTTAAAAAATGTCATTTATTTAATAAATGGATTCAACAAAGTATGCACATTCTACATCATAACAACTTTTTATAGTTTGCGCATGCATTCGACAAGAACAATAGCTTATTGCCCCCAATTTTTAAAAATCACAGCCTCTAGAAGGTTTTCATGATTTCTAAAAAAAACATGAGTTTTTAAACAATGTGATTTATTTAATAAATGGAATCACCAATGTATGCACATTCTACGTCATAACAACTTTCTATTGTTTTCCCATTTGCTCTGTAATAGGAAGTGCTTAGTACCCCCTTTTGTTAAAATCACAACCTCTAGAGGGTTTACATGATTTCTTAAAAAAACAAGAGTTTTTAAAAAATGTGATTTATTTAATAAATGGAATCACAAAAGTATGCACATTCTACGTCATAACAACTTTCTATACTTTGTGCATGCGTTCGACAAGAAGAATAGCTTAGTACCCCCCGTTTTTAAAAATCATAACTTCTAGAAGGTTTACATGATTTCTTAAAAAAACACGAGTTTTAAAAAAATGTGATTTATTTAATGAATTTAATCACCAGAGTATGCACATTCTATGTCATAACAAATTTCTATAGTTTTCCCATGCGTGTAGTAATAGGAAGTTGTTAGTATCCCCCTTTATTAAAATCACAACTTCTAGAGGGTTTACATGATTTCTTAAAAAAACATGAGTTTTTAAAAAAGTGATTTAATTAATAAATGGATTCAACAAATTATATACATTCTACGTCATCACAAATTTTTATAGTTTGTGCATGCATTCGAGAAGAACAATAGCTTACTACCCCCCATTTTTAAAAATCACAGCTTCTAGAAGGTTTACATGATTTCTTAAAAAAACACGAGTTTTTAAAAAATGTGATTTATTTAATAAACGGAATCACCAAATTTTTCACATTCTACGTCATAAAAACTTTCTATACTTTGCGCATGCGTTCGACAAGAAGAATAGCTTAGTACCCCCCGTTTTTAAAAATCACAGCTTCTAGAAGCTTTACATGATTTCTTTAAAAACATTGGTTTTTAAATTAATGTCATTTATTTAATAAATGGTTTCAACAAAGTATGCACATTCTACGTCATAACAACTTTATATAGTTTGCGCATGCGTTTGACAAGAAGAATAGCTTAGTACCCCCCGTTTTTAAAAATCACAACTTCTAGAAGGTTTACATCATCTGTTTAAAAACATGAGTTTTTAAATTAATGTCATTTATTTAATCAATGGAATCAACAAAGTATGCGCATTCTACGTCATAACGACTTTCTATAGTTTGCGCATGCGTCCTAGAATAAGAAAAGCTTACTTCCCCATGTTTATTAAAATCATAGCTTCTAGAAGGTTTAGATGATTTCTTAAAAAAACATGAGTTTTTAGAAAATATGATTTATTTAATAAATGCAATCACCAAAATATGCACATTGTACATCATATCAACTTTCCATAGTTTGCTTATGCGTTCGACAAGAAGAATAGCTCAGTACCCCCCGTTTTTAAAAATCACAGCTTCTAGAAGGTTTACATGATTTGTTTAAAAACATGAGTTTTTAAATTAATGTCATTTATTTAATAAATTGAATCAACAAAGTATGCACATTCTATGTCATAACGACTTTCTATAGTTTGCTCATACGTCCGAGAATAAGAGAAGCTTACTTTCCCCGTTTTTTAAAATCACAGCTTCTAGAAGGTTTACATGATTTCTTAAAAAAACACGAGTTTTTAAAAATGTGATTTATTTAATAAATGGAATCACAAAAGTATGCACATTCTACGTCCTAACAACTTTCTATACTTTGCGCATGCTTTCGACAAGAAGAATAGCTTAGTACCCCCCATTTTTAAAAATCATAGCTTCTTGAAGGTTTACATGATTTGTTAAAGAAACACGAGTTTTTAAAAAATGTGATTTATTTAATAAATGGAATCACCAAAGTATGCACATTCTATGTCATTACAACTTTCTATAGTTTTCCCATGCGTTCAGTAATAGGAAGTGCTTAGTACCCCCCTTTATTAAAATCAAAACATCTAGAGGGTTTACATGATTTCTTAAAAAAACACGAGTTTTTAAAAAATGTGATTTATTTAATAAATGGAATCACCAATGTATGCACATTCTACGTCATAACAACTTTCTATTGTTTTCCCATTCATTCTATAATAGGAAGTGCTTAGTATCCCCTTTTATTAAAATCACAACTTCTAGAGGGTTTACATGATTTCTTAAAAAACACGATTTTTTAAAAAATGTGATTTATTTAATAAATGGATTGAACAAAGTATGCACATTCTATGTCATAACAATTTTTTATAGTTTGCGCATGCATTCGACAAGAACAATAGCTTAGTACCCCCCAGTTTTAAAAATCATAGCTTCTAGAAGGTTTGCACGATTTCTTAAAAAAACACGAGTTTTTAAAAAATGTGATTTATTTAACAAATGGAATCACCAAAGTATGCACATTCTATGTCATAACAACTTTCTATAGTTTTCCCATGCGTTCAGTAATAGGAAGTGCTTAGTATCCCCCTTTATTAAAATCGCAACTTCTAGAGGGTTTACATGATTTCTTAAAAAAACACGAGTTTTTAAAAAATGTGATTTAATTAATAAATGCATTCAACAAATTATGCACATTCTACGTCATAACAACTTTTTATAGTTTGTGCATGCATTCGACAAGAACAATAGCTTACTACCCCCCATTTTTAAAAATCACAGGTTCTAGAAGGTTTACATCATTCCTTAAAAAAACATGAGTTTTTAAAAAATGTGATTTATTTAATAAATGGAATCACCAAAGTATGCACATTCTACGTCATAAAAACTTTCTATACTTTGCGCATGCGTTCGACAAGAAGAATAGCTTAGTACCCCCCGTTTTTAAAAATCACAGCTTCTAGAAGCTTTACATGATTTCTTTATAAATATTGGTTTTTAAATTAATGTGATTTATTTAATAAATGGAATCACCATAGCATGCACATTCTATGTCATATCACCTTCCTATAGTTTTCTTATGCGTTCGACAAGAAGAATAGCTCAGTACCCCCCGTTTTTAAAAATCACACCTTCTAGAAGGTTTACATGTTTTGTTTAAAATCACAGCTTCTAGAAGGTTTACATGATTTCTTAAAAAAACACGAGTTTTTAAAAAAGTGATTTATTTAATAAATGGATTCAACAAATTATGTACATTCTACGTCATAACAAATTTTTATAGTTTGTTCATGCATTCGACAAGAACAATAGCTTACTAACCCCCATCTTTAAAAATCACAGCTTCTAGAAGGTTTACATGATTTCTTAAAAAAACACGAGTTTTTAAAAAATGTGATTTATTTAATAAATGGAATCACTAAAGTATGCACATTCTACGTCATAAAAACATTCTATACTTTGCGCATGTGTTCGACAAGAACAATAGCTTAGTACCCCCCGTTTTTAAAAATCACAGCTTCTAGAAGCTTTACATGATTTCTTTAAAAATATTGGTTTTTAAATTAATGTGATTTATTTAATAAATGGAATCACCAAAGTATGCAAATTCTATGTCATATCACCTTTCTATAGTTTGCTTATGCATTCGACAAGAAGAATAGCTCAGTACCCCCCGTTTCTAAAAATCACAGCTTCTAGAAGGTTTACATGTTTTGTTTAAAATCACAGCTTCTAGAAGGTTTACATGATTTCTTAAAAAAACACGAGTTTTTAAAAAATGTGATTTATTTAATAAATGGATTGAAAAAAGTATGCACATTCTACGTCATAACAAATTTTTATAGTTTTCGCATGCATTCGACAAGGACAATAGATTAGTAACCCTCATTTTTAAAATTCACAACTTCTAGAAGGTTTACATGATTTCTTAAAAAAACATGAGTTTTTAAAAAATGTGATTTATTTAATAAATGGAATCACCAAAGTATGCACATTCTACGTCATAAAAAATTTCTATACTTTGCGCATGCGTTCGACAAGAAGAATATCTTAGTACCTCCCATTTTTAAAAATCACAGCTTCTAGAAGGTTTACATGATCTGTTTAAAAACATGAGTTTTTAAATTAATGTCATTTATTTAATCAATGGAATCAACAAAGTATGCACATTCTATGTCATAACGACTTTCTATTGTTTGCGCATGTGTCTGAGAATAAGAAAAGCTTACTTCCCCTTGTTTATCACCAAAGTATGCACATTCTACGTCATATCAACTTTCTATAGTTTTCTTAGGTGCTCGACAAGAAGAATAGCTCAGTACCCCCCGCTTTTAAAAATCACAGCTTCTAGAAGGTTTACATGTTTTGTTTAAAAACATGAGTTTTTAAATTAATGTCATTTACTTAATAAATGGAATCAACAAAGTATGCACATTATACGTCATAACGACTTTCTATAGTTTGCGCATGCGTCCGAGAATAAGAAAAGCTTACTTTCCCCATTTTTTAAAATCACAGCTTCTAGAAGGTTTACATGATTTCTTAAAAAAACATGAGTATTTAAAAAATGTGATTTATTTAATAAAGGGAATCAACAAAGTATGCACATTCTACGTCATAACAACTTTTTATACTTTGCGCATGCGTTTGACAAGAACAATAGCTTAGTACCCCTCATTTTTAAAAATCACGGCTTCTAGAAGGTTTACATGATTTCTTAAAAAAACACGAGTTTTTAAAAAATGTGATTTATTTAATAAATGGAATCACAAAAGTATGCACATTCTACGTCATAGCAACTTTCTATACTTTGCGCATACGTTTGAGAAGAAGAATAGCTTAGTACACCCCGTTTTTTAAAATCGCAACTTCTAGAAGGTTTACATGATTTCTTAAAAAAACACGAGTTTTTAAAAAATGTGATTTATTTAATAAATGGAATCACCAAAGTATGCACATTCTACGTCATAAGAACTTTTTATTGTTTACACATGCATTCAACAAGAAGAATGGATCAGTATGCACATTCTAGAAGGTTTACATGGAATCAATGGAATCAACAAAGTATGCACATTCTAGAAGGTTTACATGATTTGTTTTAAAGCATGAGTTTTTAAAAGAATATCATTTATTTATTCAATGGAATCAACAACGTATGCACATTCTACGTCATAACCACTTTCTATAGTTTGTGCATGCATTCGAAAAGAAGAGTAGCTTAGTACCACCCGTTTTTAAAAATCACAGTTCTAGAAGTTTTACATGATTTGTTTAAAAACATGAGTTTTTAAATTAATGTCATTTATGGAATAAATGGAATCAACAAAGTTAGCACATTCTACGTCATAACAACTTTCTATAGTTTGCACATGCATTCGACAACAAGAATAGCTCAGTACCCCCCGTTTTTAAAAATCACAGCTTCTAGACGTTTTACATGATTTGCTTAAAAACATTAGTTTTTAAATTAATGTCATTTACTAATAAATGGAATCAACAAAGTATGCACATCCTACGTCATAATCACTTTCTATAGTTTGCGCATGCGTTCGACAAGAAGAATAGGTCAGTACCCCCCGTTTTTAAAAATCACAGTTTCTAGACTGTTTACATGGTTTGCTTAAAAAAATCACCAAAGTATGCACAAAAAATTTCTTTATTTTTCGCACGCGTTTAGTAGTAGGATGTGATTAGTACCCCCCTTTTTTAAAATCACAGCTTCTAGAAGGTTTACATGATTTCTTAAAAAAACACGAGTTTTTAAAAAATCTGATTGATTTAATCAATGGAATCAGCAAAGTATGCACATTCTACATCATAACAACTTTTTATAGTTTTCGCATGCGTTCGACAAGAAGAATAGCTTAGTACCCCCTGTTTTTAAAAATCACAACTTCTAGAAGGTTTACATGGTTTCTTAAAAAAACAAGAGTTTTAAAAAAATGTGATTTATTTAATAAATGGGTTCACCAAAGTATGCACATTCTACGTCAGAATAACTGTCTATAGTTTGTGCATGCGTTCGACAAGAAGAATAGCTCAATACCCCCCGTTTTTAAAAATCACAGCTTCTAGAAGGTTTACATGACTTGCTTAAAAACGTGTGTTTTTAAATCAATGTCATTTATTTAATAAATGGAATCAACACTGTATGCACATTCTACATCATAATGACTTTCCATAGTTTGCGCATGCGTTCGACAAGAAGAATAGCTTAGTACCCCCCATTTTTAAAAATCACAGCTTCTAGAAGATTTACATGATTTGTTTAAAAAAATGATTTTTTAAATTAATGTCATTTATTTAATAAATGGAATCAACAAAGTATGCACATTCTATGTCATAACAACTTTCTATAGTTTGCACATCCATCCTAGAATTAGAAAAGCTTACTTCCCCCCGTTTTTTAAAACCACAGCTTTTACAAAACGTGATTTATTTAATAAATGGAATCAACAAACTATGCACATTCTAAGTCATAACAACTTTCTATAGTTTTCGCATGCGTTCAGTAATAAGAAGTGGTTAGTACCCCCCTTTATTAAAATCATAGCTTCTAGAAGGTTTACTTGATTTCTTATAAAAACACGAGTTTTTAAAAAATATCATTTATTTAATAAACGTAATCAACAAAGTATACACATTCTACATCATAACGACTTTCTATAGTTTCCGCACGCGTCTGAGAATAAGAAAAGCTTACTTCCCCCCATTTTTTAAAATCACAGCTTCTAGAAGGTTTACATGATTTCTTAAAAAAAACAAGAGCTTTTAAAAAATGTGATTGATTTAATCAATGGAATAAGCAAATTATGCACATTCTACGTCATAACAGCTTTTTATAGTTTGCGCATAGGCTCGAAAAGAAGAATAGCTTAGTACCCCCCGTTTTTAAAAATCACAAGTTCTAGAAGGTTTAAATGATTTACAAAAAAAACACGAGTTTTAAAAAAATGTGATTTATTTAACTAATGGTTTCACCAAAGTATGCACATTCTATGTCAGAACAACTGTCTATAGTTTGTGCATGCGTTCGACAAGAAGAATAGCTCAGTACCCCCCCCCGTTTTTAAAAATCACAGCTTCTAGAAGGTTTACATGACTTGTTTAAACACGTGTGTTTTAAATCAATGTCATTTATTTAATAAATGGAACCAACAAAGTATGCACATTCTACATCATAATGACTTTCCATAGTTTGCGCATGTATTTGACAAGAAGAATAGCTTAGTACCCCCCATTTTTAAAAATCATAGCTTCTAGAACATTTACCTAAATTGTTTAAAAACATGATTTTTTAAATTAATGTCATTTATTGAATAAATGGAATCAACAAATTATGTACATTCTATGTCATAACAACTTTCTATAGTTTGCGCAGGCGTCCGAGAAAAAGAAAAGCTTACTTCCCCTGTTTTTTGAAATCCCAGCTTCTAGAAGGTTTACATGATTTCTTAAAAAACACAAGTTTTTACAAAACGTGATTTATTTAATAAATGGAATCATCAAAGTATGCACATTCTATGTCATAACAGCTTTCTATAGTTTTCGCATGTGTTCAGTAATAAGAAGTGGTTAGTACCCCCCTTTATTAAAATCATAGCTTCTAGAAGGTTTACATGATTTCTTAAAAAAACATGAGTTTTTAAAAAATGTCATTTATTTAATAAATGGAATCAACAAGGTGTGCACATTAAATGTCTTAACGACTTTCTATAGTTTGCGCACACGTCCGAGAATAAGAAAAGCTTACTTTCCCTCATTTTTTAAAATCACAGCTTCTAGAAGGTTTACATGATTTCTTAAAAAAACATGAGTATTTAAAATATGTGATTTATTTAATAAATGGAATCAACAAAGTATGCACATTCTACGTCATAACAACTTTTTATTGTTTACGCATGCATCCAACAAGAAGAATAAATCAGTACCCCCCCGTTTTTAAAAATTACAGCTTCTAGAAGGTTCACATGATTTGTTGAAAAACATGAGTTTTTAAAATAATATCATTTATTTAATCAATGGAATCAACAAAGTATGCACATTCTACATCATAACAACTTCCTATAGTTTGCGCATGCATTCGACAGGAAGAATAGCCCAATACCCCCGTTTTTAAAAATCACAGCTTCTAGAATGTTTACATGATTTGTTTAAAAACGTGAGTTTTTAAATTAATGTCATTTATTTAATAAATGGAATCAAGAAAGTATGCACATTCTAAATCATATCAACTTTCTATAGTTTCCGCATGCGTCGGAGAATAAGAAAAGCTTACTTCCCTTCGTTTTTTAAAATCACAGCTTCTAGAAGGTTTACATGATTTCTTAAAAAAACATGAGTATTTAAAAAATGTGATTTATTTAATAAATGGAATCAACAAAGTATGCAGATTCTACGTCATAACAAATTTCTATAGTTTCCGCATGCATTGGACAAGAAGAATAGCTCAGTACCACCCCGTTTTTAAAAATCATAGCTTCTAGAAGGTTTACATGATTTGTTTAAAAACGTGAGTTTTTAAATTAATGTCCTTTATTTAATAATTGGAATGAACAAAGTATGCACATTCTACATCAGAATGGCTTTCTATACTTTGGGCATGCATCAAAGAATAAGAAAATCTTACTTCCCCACGTTTTTTAAAATCATCGCTTCTAGAAGGTTTACATGATTTCTTAAAAAACACGAGTTTTTAGAAAATGTGATTTATTTAATAAATGGAATCAAAAAAATATGCACATTCTATGTCATGAAAACTTTCTATAGTTTTCGCATGCGTTCAGTAATAGTAAGTGGTTAGTACCCCCCTTTATTAAAATCACATCTTCTAGAAGGTTTACATGATTTCTTAAAAAAACACGAGTTTTTGAAAAATGTGATATATTTAATCAATGGAATTGCCAAAGTATGCACATTCTACGTCATAACAACTTTGTACAGTTTGCTTATGCATTTGACAAGAAGAATAGATCAGTACCCCCCATTTTTAAAAATCACAACTTCTAGAACGTTTACATGATTTGTTTAAAAACATGAGTTTTTAAATTAATGTCATTTATTTAATAAATGGAATCAACAAAGTATGCACATTCTATGCATCCAAGAATAAGAAAAGCTTCTTTCCCCCCATTTTTTTTAAATCACAGCTTCTAGAAGCTTTACATGATTTCTTAAAAAAACATGATTATGTAAAAAATGTGATTTATTTAATAAATGGGTTCGACAAGAAGAATAGCTTAGTACCCCCCCATTTTTAAAAATCACAACTTCTAGAAGGTTTACATGATTTCTTAAAAAAACACGAGTTTTAAAAAATGTTATTTATTTAATAAATGGGTTCCCAAAGTATGCACATTCTACGTCAGAACAAATGTCTATAGTTTGTGCATGTGTTCGACAAGAAGAATAGCTCAGTACCCCCCCCCCCCCCCCCCCCGTTTTTAAAAATCACAGCTTCTAGAAGATTTACATGATTTGTTTAAAAATATGATTTTTTAAATTAATGTCATTTATTGAATAAATGGAATCAACAAAGTATGGACATTCTATGTCATAACAACTTTCTATAGTTTGCGCATGCGTCCGAGAAAAAGAAAAGTTTACTTCCCCCCATTTTTTAAAATCACAGCTTCTAGAAGGTTTAAATAATTTCTTAAAAAACACGAGTTTTTACAAAACGTGATTTATTTAATAAATAGAATCAAAAAAGTATGCACATTCTACGTCATAACAACTTTCTATAGTTTTCGCATGCGTTCAGTAATAAGAAGTGTTTAGTACCGCCCTTTATTAAAATCATATCTTCTAGAAGGTTTACATGATTTCTTAAAAACACATGAGTTTTTAAAAAATGTAATTTATTTAATAAATGGAATCAACAAAGTATGCACATTCTACGTCATAACGACTTTCTATAGTTTGCGCACGCGTCCGAGAATAAGAGAATCTTACTTCCCCCCATTTTTTAAAATCACAGCTTCTCGATGGTTTACATGAGTTCTTAAAAAAACATGAATTTTTAAAAAATGTGATATATTTAATAAGTGGATTCACCAAAGTATGCACATTTTATGTCATAACAACTTTCTATAGTTTACGCATGCGTTCGACAAGAAGAATAGCTCAGTACCCCCCCCAATTTTAAAAATCACTGGTTCTAGAAGGTTTACATGATTTGTTTAAAAACTTGTGTTTTTAAATTAATGTCATTTATTTAATAAATGGAATCAACAAAGTATGCACATTCTACGTCATAAAAACTTTCTATAGTTTATGCATGGGTTCGACAAGAAGAATAGCTCAGTACCCCCCGTTTTTAAAAGTCACAGCTTCTGGAAGGTTTACATGATTTGTTTAAAAACATGAGTTTTTAAAATAATATCATTTATTTAATCAATGGAATCAACAAAGTATGCACATTGTATGTCATAACGAGTTTCTATACTTTGCACATGCGTACGAGAATAAGAAAAGCTTACTTCCCCCCGTTTTTTAAAATCATCGCTTCTACAAGGTTTACATGATTTCTTAAAAAACACGAGTTTTTAGAAAGTGTGAGTTATTTAATAAATGGAATCAACAAAGTATGCAAATTCTAGGTCACAAAAACTTTCTTTATTTTTGGCACACGTTTAGTAATAGGAAGTGCTTAGTACCCCCCTTGTTTAAAATCACAGTTTCTAGAAGGTTTACATGATTTCTTAAAAAAACACGAGTTTTTAAAAAATGTGATTGATTTAATCAATGGAATCAGCAAGGTATGCACATTCTACGTCATAACAACTTTTTATAGTTTGCGCATGCATTCGACAAGAAGAATAGCTTAGTACCCGCCGTTTTTAAAAATCACAACTTCTAGAAGGTTTACATGATTTCTTAAAAAAACACGAGTTTTAAAAAAATGTGATTTTTTAATAAATGGGTTTCTACAAAGTATGCACATTCTACGTCAGAACAACTGTCTATAGTTTGTGCAGGCGTTCGACAAGAATAATAGCTCAGTACCCACCCGTTTTTAAAAACCACAGCTTCTAGAAGGTTTACATGACTTGTTTAAAAACGTGTGTTTTTAAATCAATGTCATTTATTTAATAAATGGAATCAACAAAGTATGCACATTCTACGTCATAATGACTTTCCATAGTTTGCACATGCGTTCGACAAGAAGAATAGCTTAGTACCCGCCGTTTTTAAAAATCACAACTTCTAGAAGGTTTACATGATTTCTTAAAAAAAATGAGTTTTGAAAAAATGTGATTTATTTAATAAATGGGTTTCGACAAAGTATGCACATTCTACGTCAGAACAACTGTCTATAGTTTATGCATGTGTTCGACAAGAAGAATAGCTCAGTACCCCACCGTTTTTAAAAATCACAGCTTCTAGAAGGTTTACATGACTTGTTTAAAAACATGTGTTTTTAAATCAATGTCATTTATTTAATAAATGGAATCAACAAAGTATGCACATTCTACGTCATAAAAAATTTCTATAGTTTTCGCATGCGTTCAGTAATAAGAAGAGGTTAGTAAACCCCTTTATTAAAATAACAGCTTCTAGAAGGTTTACATGATTTCTTAAAAAAACATGAGTTTTTAAAAAATGTGATTTATTTAAGAAATGGAATCACCAAAGTACGCACATTCTACGTCATAAACACTTTCTATAGTTTGCATATGCGTTCGACAACAAGAATAGCTCAGTACTCCCCGTTTTTAAAAATCACAGTTTCTAGAATGTTTACATGATATATTTAAAAACATTAGTTTTTAAATTAATGTCACTTACAAATAAATGGAATCAACAAAGTATGCACATTCTACAGCATAACGACATTCTATAGTTTGCGCATGCGTCCGAGAATAAGAAAAGCTTACTTCGCACGTTTTTTAAAATCACAGCTTCTAGAAGGTTTACATGATTTCTTAAAAAAAGATGAGTATTTAAAAAATGTGATTTATTTAATAAATGGAATCAACAAAGTATGCACATTCTACATCATAACAACTTTCTATAGTTTCCGCATGCATTGGACCAGAAGAATAGCTCAGTACCACCCCGTTTTTAAAAATCACAGCTTCTAGAAGGTTTACATGATTTGTTTAAAAACGTGAGTTTCTAAATTAATGTCATTTATTTAATAAATGGAATCAACAAAGTATGCACATTCTATGTCATAACGAGTTTCTATAGTTTGCGCATGCGTCCGAGAATAAGAAAAGTTTACTTCCCCCCGTTTATTAAAATCACAGCTTGTAGAAGGTTTACATGATATCTTAAAAAACATGCGCTTTTCGAAAATGTGATTTATTTAATAAATGGAATCGACAACTATGCAAATTCTAGGTCATAACAACTTTCTTTATTTTTTGCATGCATTTAGTAATAGGAAGTGCTTAGTACCCCCCTTTTTTAAAATCACAGCTTCTAGAAGGTTTACATGATTTCTTAAAAAAACACCAGTTTTGAAAAAATATGATTGATTTAATCATTGGAATCAACAAAGTATACACATTCTACGTCATAACGACTTTCTATAGTTTGCGCATGCATCCGAGAATAAGAAAAGCTTACTTCCACCCGTTTTTTAAAATCACAGCCTCTAGAAGGTTTACCTGATGTCTTTAAAAAATACAAGTTTTAAGAACTTTTTATGCACATTCTACGTCATAAGAACTTTTTATTGTTTACGCATGCGTTCGACAAAAACAATAGATTAGTTCCCCCTGTTTTTAAAAATCACAGCTTCTACAAGGTTTACATGATTTGTTTTAAAACATGCGTTTTTAAAACAATATCATTTATTTATTCAGTGGAATCAACAAAGTATGCACATTCTACAACATAACGACTTTATATAGTTTGTGCATGCGTCTGAGAATAAGAAAATCACAGCTTCTCGATGGTTTACATGATTTCTTAAAAAAACACGAGTTTTTAAAAAATGTGATATATTTAATAAATGGATTCACCAAAGTATGCACATTCTACGTCATAACAACTTTCTATAGTTTGCGCAAGCATTCGACAAGAAGAATAGCTCACTACCTCACCATTTTTAAAAATCACAGGTTCTAGAAGGTTTACATGGTTTGTTTAAAAACGTGTCTTTTTAAATTAATGTCATTTATTTAATAAATGGAATCAACAATGTATGCACATTCTACGTAATAATGACTTTCTATAGTTTGCGCATGCGTGCGACATGAAAAATAGTTCAATATCCCCCATTTTTAAAAATCACAGCTTCTAGAAGGTTTACATGATTTGTTTAAAAACATGAGTTTTTAAAATAATATCATTTATTTAATCAATGGAATCAACAAAGTATGCACATTCTACGTCATAACGACTTTCTATACTTTGCACATGCGTACGAGAATAAGAAAAGCTTACTTCCCGCCGTTTCTTAAAATCATCGCTTTTAGAAGGTTTACATGATTGCTTAAAAAAACGAGTTTTTAGATAATGTGAGTTATTTAGTAAATTTAATCAAGAAAGTATGCAAATTCTAGGTCACAACAACTTTCTTTATTTTTCGCACACGCTTAGTAGTAGGAAGTGCTTAGTACCCCCCCCTTTTTTAAAATCACAGCTTTTAGAAGGTTTACATGATTTCTTAAAAAAACAAGAGATTGTAAAAAATGTGATTGATTTAATCAATGGAATCAGCAAAGTATGCACATTCTATGCCATAACAAATTGTTATAGTTTGCGCATGCGTTCGACAAGAAGAATAGCTTAGTAAGCCCCATTTTTAAAAATCACAACTTCTAGAAAGTTTACATGATTTCTTAAAAAAACACGAGTTTTAAAAAAATGTGATTTATTTAATAAATGGATTCACCAAAGTATCCACATTCTACATCATAACAACTGTCTATAGTTTGTGCATGCGTTCGACAAGAAGAATAGCTCAGTACCCCACCGTTTTTAAAAATCACAGCTTCTAGAAGGTTGACATGATTTGTTTAAAAAACGTGTGTTTTTAAATCAATGTCATTTATTCAATAAATGGAATCAACAAAGTATGCACATTCTATGACATAATCACTTTCCATAGTTTGCACATGCGTTCGACAAGAAGAATAGTTTAGTACCCCCCCGTTTTTAAAAATCACAGCTTCTAGAAGATTTACATGATTTTTTAAATTAATGTCATTTATTGAATAAATGGAATCATCAAAGTATGCACATTCTATCTCATAACAACTTTCTATAGTTTGCGCATGCGTCCGATAATAAGAAAAGGTTCCTTCCCCCTGTTTTTTAAAATCACAGCTTCTAGAAGGTTTACATGATTTCTTAAAAAACATGAGTTTTTACAAAACGTGATTTATTTAATAAATGGAATCAACAAAGTATGCACATTCTATGTGATAACAACTTTCTATAGTTTTCGCATCCGTTCAGCCATAAGAAGTGGTTAGTACCCCCCTTTATTAAAATCACAGCTTCTAGAAGGTTTACATGATATCTTAAAAAACACGAGTTTTTACAAAACGTGATTTATTTAATAAATGGAATCAACAAAGTATGCATGTTCTACGTCATAACAACTTTCTATAGTTTTCGCATCCATTCAGTAATAAGAAGTGGTTAGTACCCCCCCTTTATTAAAATCACAGCTTCTAGAAGGTTTACATGATTTCTTAAAAAAACATGAGTTTTTAAAAAATGTGATTTATTTAATAAATTGAATCACCAAAGTATTCACATTCTACGTCATATCAACTTTCTATAGTTTGTGCATGCGTTCGACAAGAAGAATTGCTTAGTACCCCCCCATTTTTAAAAATCACGGCTTCTAGAAGGTTTACATGATTTGTTTAAACACATCAGTTTTTAAATTAATGTCATTTATTTAATAAATGGAATCAACAAAGTATGCACATTCTACGTCATAACGACTTTCTATAGTTTGCGCATTCGTTCGACAAGAAGAATTGCTCAGTACCTCCCATTTTTAAAAATCATGGCTTCTAGAAGGTTTACATGATTTGTGTAAAAACATCAGTTTTTATATTAATGTCATTTATTTAATAAATGGAATCAACAAAGTATGCACATTCTACGTCATAAAAACTTTTTATTGTTTATGCATGCGTTCGACAAGAAGAATAGATCAGTACCCCCCATTTTTGAAAATCATAGCTTCTAGAAGGTTTACATCATCTGTTTAAAAACATGACTTTTTAAAATAATATCATTTATTTAATCAATGAAATCAACAAAGTATGCACATTCTACGTCATAACGACTTTCTATAGTTTGCTAATGCATCCGAGAATAAGAAAAGCTTACCTCCCTGCGTTTTTTTAAATCACGGCTTCTAGAAGGTTTACATGATTTCTTAAAAAAACATGAACTTTTAAAGAATGTGATTTATTTAATAAATAGAATCACCAAAGTATGCACATTCTACGTCATAACAACTTTCTATAGTTTGCGCATGCGTTCGACAAGAAGAATAGCTCAGTACCCCCCGTTTTTAAAAATCACAGCTTCTAGAAGGTTTACATGATTTGTTTAAAAGCATGAGTTTTTAAAATGATATCATTTATTTAATCAATGGAATCAACAAAGTATGCACATTCTACGTCATATCGAATTTCTATAGTTTGCGCATGCGTCCGAGAATAAGAAAAGTTTAGTTCCCTGAGTTTATTAAAATCACAACTTCTAGAAGGTTTACATGATTTCTTACAAAAACACGAGTTTTTACAAAATGTGATTGATTTCATCAATGGAATCAACAAAGTATGCACATTCTATGTCATAACAACGTTTTATAGTTTGCGCATGCGTTCGACAAGAAGAATAGCTTATTACCCCCCATTTTTAAAAATCACAACTTCTAGAAGGTTACATGATATCTTAAAAAAACACGAGTTTTAAAAAAATGTGATTTATTTAATAAATTGATTCACCAAAGTATGCACATTCTACATCATAAAAACTTTCTATAGTTTTCGCATGCCTTCAGTAATAAGAAGTGGTTAGTATCCCCCTTTATTAAAATCACAGCTTCTAGAAGGTTTACATGATTTGTTTAAAAACATCGGTTTTTTAATTAATGTCATTTACTTAATAAATGGAATCAACAAAGTATGCACATTCTATGTCATAACGAATTTTTGTAGTTTGCGCGTGCATCCGAGAATAAGAAAAGCTTACTTCCCCCCGTTTTTTAAAATCACAGCTTGTAGAAGGTTTACATGATTAATTGAAAAAACACGAGTTTTTAAAAAATGTGATTTATTTAGTAAATGGAATCAACAAAGTATGCACATTATACGTCATAACAACTTTTTATTGTTTATGCATGCATTTAACAAGAAGAATATATCAGTACCCCTCGTTTTTGAAAATCACGGCTTCTAGAAGGTTTACATGATTTGTTTAAAAACATGAGTTTTTAAAATCATATCATTCATTTAATCAATGGTATCAACAAAGTATGCACATTCTACATCATAACAACTTTCTATAGTTTGGACATGCGTCCGAGAATAAGAAAAGCTTACTTCCCCCCGTTTTTTAAAATCAAAGCATCTAGAAGGTTTACGTGATTTCTTAAAAAAACAAGAGTTTTTAAAAAATGTGATTTATTTAATAAATGGAATCACCAAAGTAGGCACATTCTACGTCATAACAACTTTCTATAGTTTACGCATGCGTTCGACAAGAAGAATAGCTCAGTACCCCCCGTTTTTAAAAATCATAGCTTCTAGAAGGTTTACATGATTTGTTTAAAAACATGAGTTTTTAAAATAATATCATTTATTTAATCAATGGAATCAACAAAGTATGCACATTCTATGTCATAACAACTTTTTATAGTTTGCGCATGCGTTCGACAAGAAGAATAGCTTAGTACCCCTCGTTTTTAAAAATCACAGCTTCTAGAAGCTTTACATGATTTCTTAAAAAAACATGAGTTTTTAAAAAATATGATTTATTTAATAAATGGAACCACCAATGTATGCACATTCTACATCATAACAACTTTCTATAGTTTGCGCATGCGTTCGATAAGAAGAATAGATTAGTACCCCCCCGTTTTTAAAAATCAAAGCTTCTAGAAGGTTTACATGATTTGTTTAAAAACGTGTGTTTTTAAATCAATCTTATTTATTTAATAAATGGAATAACCAAAGAATGCACATTCTACGTCATAATGACTTTCCATAGTTTGCGCATGTGTCCGAGAATAAGAAAAGCTTACTTCACCCCGCTTTTTAAAATCACAGCTTCTAGAAGGTTTACATGATTTCTTAAATAAACATGAGTATTTAAAAAATGTGATTTATTTAATAAATGGAATCAACAAAGTACGCACATTCTACATCATAACAAATTTCTATAGTTTACGCATGCATTGGACAAGAAGAATTGCTCAGTACCCCCCCGTTTTTAAAAATCATAGCTTCTAGAAGGTTTACATGATTTGTTTAAAAATGTGAGTTTCTAAATTAATGTCATTTATTTAATAAATGGAATCAACAAAGTATGCACATTCTACTTCATAACGACTTTCTATAGTTTGCGTATGCGTCCGTGAATAAGAAAAGTTTACTTCCCCCCGTTTATTAAAATCACAGCTTCTAGAAGGTTTACGTAATTTCTTTAAAAAACACGAGTTTTTAAAAAATGTGATTCATTTGATAAATGGAATAAGGAAAGTATGCACATTCTACGTCATAAAAACTTTCTATAGTTTGCGCATGCGTCCGAGAAGAAGAAAAGCTTACTTCCCCCCATTTTTTAAAATCACAGCTTCTAGAAGGTTTACATGGTTTCTTAAAAAACACGAGTTTTTACAAAACGTGATTTATTTAATAAATGGAACCACCAAAGTATGCACATTCTACGTCATAACAACTTTCTATAGTTTGCGATTGCGTTCGATAAGAAGAATAGATTCGTACCCCCTATTTTTAAAAATCACAGCTTCTAGAAGGTTTACATGATCTGTTTAAAAACATGAGTTTTTAAAATAATATCATTTATTTAATGAATGGAATCAACAAACTATGCACATTCTACGTCATAACGACTTTCTATACTTTGTGGATGCATACGAGAATAAGAAAAGATTACTTCCCCACATTTTTTAAAATCATGGCTTCTAGAAGGTTTACATGATTTCTTAAAAGTTTACTTCCCCCCGTTAATTAAAATCACAGCTTCTAGAAGGTTTACAACTTCTAGAAACATGAGTTTTTAAAAAATGTGATTGATTTAATCAATGGAATCAGGAAAGTATGCACATTCTACGTCATAACAAATTTGTATAGTTTGCGCATCCGTTCGACAAGAAGAATAGCTTAGTACCCCCCGTTTTTAAAAATCACAACTTCTAGAAGGTTTACATGATTTCTTTAAAAAACACGAGTTTTAAAAAAATGTGATTTATTTAATAAATGAATTCACCAAAGTATGCACATTCTACATCATAACAACTGTCTATAGTTTGTGCATGTGTTCGACAAGAAGAATAGCTCAGTACCCCCCGTTTTTAAAAATCACAGTTCTAGAAGGTTTACATGATTTGTTTAAAAACATGAGTTTTTAAATTAATGTCATATATTTAATAAATGGAATCAACTAAGTATACACATTCTATGTCATAACAACTTTCTATAGTTTGCGCATGCGTCTGAGAATAAGAAGAGCTTACTTCCCCCCGTTTTTTAAAATCACAACTTCTAGAAGGTTTACATGATATCTTAAAAAACATGAGTTTTTTACAAAACGTGATTTATTTAATAAATGGAATCAAAAAAGTATGCACATTCTATGTCATAACAACTTTCTATACTTTGCGCATGCATCTGAGAAAAAGAAAGGCTTACTTCCCCACGTTTTTTAAAATCATCGCTTCTAGAAGGTTTACATGATTTCTTAAAAAACACGAGTTTTTAGAAAATGTGATTTATTTAATAAATGGAATCAACAAAATATGCACATTCCACGTCATAACAACTTTCTATAGTTTTCGCATGCGTTTAGTATTAGGAAGTGGTTAGTACCCCCCCTTTATTAAAATCACATCTTCTAGAAGGTTTACATCATTTCTTAAAAAAACATGAGTTTTTAAAAAATGTGGTTTATTTAATCAATGAAATCACCAAAGTATGCACATTCTACGTCATAACAGCTTTCTGCAGTTCTCTTATGCGTTCGACAAGAAGAATAGCTCAGTACCCCCCCGTTTTTAAAATCACGGCTTCAAGAAGGTTTACATGATTTGTTTAAAAACATGAGTTTTTAAATTAATGTCATTTATTTAATAAATGGAATCAACAAAGTATGCACATTATATGTCATTATGACTTTCTATAGTTTGGGCATGCATCCAAGAATTAGAAAAGCTTGGTTCCCCCCGTTTTTCAAAATCACAGCTTCTAGAAGGTTTACATGATTTCTTAAAAAAAGATGAGTATTTAAAAAATGTTATTTATTTAATAAATGGAATCAACAAAATATGCACATTCTACGTCATAACAACTTTCTATAGTTTTCGCATGCGTTCAGTAATAGGAAGTGGTTAGTAGCCCCCTTTATTAAAATCACATCTTCTAGAAGGTTTAGATGATTTCTTAAAAAAACACGAGTTTTTAAAAAATGTGATATATTTAATCAATGGAATCACCAAAGTATGCGCATTCTACATCATAACAACTTTCTACAGTTTGCTTATTCGTTCGACAAGAAGGATGGCTTAGTACCCCCCCGTTTTTAAAAATCATAGCTTCTAGAAGGTTTACATGATTTGTTTAAAAACATGAGTTTTTAAATTAAAGTCATTTATTTAATAAATGTAATCAACAAAGTATGCACATTCTATGTCATAATGACTTTCTATGGTTTGCGCATGCATCCAAGAATTAGAAAAGCTTGGTTCCCCCCGTTTTTCAAAATCACAGCTTCTAGAAGGTTTACATGATTTCTTAAAAAAACACGAGTATTTAAAAAATGTGATTTATTTAATCAATGGAATCACCAAAGTATGCACATTCTACATCATAACAACTTTCTACAATTTGCTTATATGTTCGAGAAGAAGAAAGCTCAGTACCCCCCGTTTTTAAAAATCACAGCTTCTAGAAGGTTTACATGATTTGTTTAAAAACATGAGATTTTAAATTAATGTCATTTATTTAATAAATGGAATCAACAAAGTATGCACATTCTACGTCATAACAACTTTTTAATTTTTACGCATGCGTTCGACAAAAAGAATGTTTTAGTAACCCCCATTTTTTAAAATCACAGCTTCTAGAAGGTTTACATGATTTGTTTAAAAACACGAGCTTTTAAATTAATGTCATTTACTGAATAAATGGAATCAACAAAGTATGCACATTCTACGTCATAAAAAGTTTCTATAGTTTTCCCATGCGTTCAGTAATAGGAAGTGGTTAGTACCCCCCTTTATTGAAATCCCAGCTTCTAGAAGGTTTACATGATTTCTTAAAAAAACATGAGTTTTTAAAAAATGTGATTTATTTTATAAATGGAATCACCAAAGTATGCACATTCTACATCATAACAACTTTCTACAGTTTGCTTATGTGTTCGACAAGAAGAAAGCTCAGTACCCCCCATTTTTAAAAATCACAGCTTCTAGAAGGTTTACATGATCTGTTTAAAAACATTAGTTTTTAAAATAATATCATTTATTTAATGAATTGAATCAACAAAGTATGCACATTCTACGTAACTACGACTTTCTATACTTTGCGCATGCATCCGAGAAAAATAAAAGCTTACTTCCCCACATTTTTTAAAATCATCTCTTCTAGAAGGTTTACATGATTTCTTAAAAAACACGAGTTTTTAGAAAATGTGATTTATTTAATAAATGTAATCAACAAAATATGCACATTCTACGTCATAACAACTTTCTATAGTTTTCGCATGCGTTCAGTAATAGGAAGTGGTTAGTACCCCCCTTTATTAAAATCACATCTTCTAGATGATTTACATGCTTTCTTAAAAAAACACGAGTTTTTAAAAAATGTGATATATTTAATCAATGGAATCACCAAAGTATGCACATTCTACGTCATAACAACTTTCTGCAGTTTGCTTATGCGTTCGACAAGAAAAATAGCTCAGTATGCAATCAACAAAGTGTGCACATTCTATGTCATAATGACTTTCTATAGTTTGCACATGCATCCAAGAATTAGAAAAGCTTGGTTCCCCTTGTTTTTTAAAATCACAGCTTCTAGAAGGTTTACATGATTTGTTTTAAAACATGAGTTTTTAAAATAATATCATTTATTTAATCAATGGAATCAACAAAGTATGCACATTCTACATCATAACGACTTTCTATAGTTTGCGAATGTGTTCGACAAGAAGAATAGCTCAGTACCCCGTTTTTAATAATCATACCTTCAGAAGGTTAACATGGTTTGTTTAAAAACGTGAGTTTTTAAATTAATGTCATTTATTTAATAAATGGAATCAGCAAAGTATGCACATTCTACGTCATAACAAATTTCTATAGTTTACGCATGCATTCGACAAGAACAATAGCTCAGTAGCCCCCCCATTTTTAAAAATCACAGCTTATAGAAGGTTTACATGATTTGTTTAAAAACGTGAGCTTCTAAATTAATGTCATTTATTTAATAAATGGAATCAACAAAGTATGCACATTCTATGTCATAACGACTTTCTATAGTTTGCGCATGCATCCGAGAATAAGAAAAGTTTACTTCCCCCTATTTATTAAATTCACAATTTCTAGAAGGTTTACATGATTTCTTAAAAAAACATGGTTATTTAAAAAATGTGATTTATTTAATAAAGGGAATCAACAAAGTATGCACATTCTACGTCATAACACCTTTTTATTGTTTACGCATGCGTTCAACAAGAAGAATAGATCAATACCCCCCGTTTTTTAAAATCACAGCTTCTAGAAGGTTTACATGATTTCTTAAAAAACACGAATTTTACGAAAATGTGATTTATTTAATAAATGGAATCAACAACGTATGCAAATTCTAGGTCATAACAACTTTCTTTATTTTTCGCATGCGTTTAGTAATAGGAAGTGCTTAGTACCCCCCCCCCTTTTTTAAAATCATAGCTTCTAGAAGGTTTACATGATTTCTTAAAAAAACACAAGTTTTTAAAAAATATGATTGATTTAATAAATGGAATCAGCAAGGTATGCACATTCTACGTCATAACAACTTTTTAAAGTTTGTGCATGCATTTGACAAGAAGAATAGCTTAGTTCCCCCCGTTTTTAAAAATCACAACTTCTAGAAGGTTTACATGATTTCTTAAAAAACAAGAGTTTTTACAAAACGTGATTTATTTAATAAATGGAATCAAAAAAGTATGCACATTCTACATCATAACAACTTTTTATTGCTGACGCATGCGTTCAACAAGAAGAATAGATCAGTACCCCCCCGTTTTTGAAAATCACAGCTTCTAGAAGGTTTACATGATATGTTTAAAAACATGAGTTTTTAAAATAATATCATTTATTTAATCAATGGAATCAACAAGGTATGCACATTCTACATCATAACAACTTTCTATAGTTTGCGCATGTGTTCGACAAGAAGAATAGCCCAGCACCCCGTTTTTAAAAATCACAGCTTCAGAAGGTTAACATGATTTGTTTAGAAACGTGAGTTTTTAAATTAATGGCATTTATTTAATAAATGGAATCAACAAAGTAAGCACATTCTACGTCGTAACGAATTTCTATAGTTTTCACATGCGTCCGAGAATAAGAAAACCTTACTTACCCACGTTTTTTAAAATCACAGCTTCTAGAAGGTTTACATGATTTCTTTTCATAAACATGAGTATTTAAAAAATGTGATTTATTTAATAAATGGAATCAACAAAGTATGCAGATTCTAAGTAATAACAACTTTCTATAGTTTGCACATGCATTCGACAAGAACAATAGCTCAGTAGCCCCCCCGTTTTTAAAAATCACAGCTTCTAGAGGGTTTACATGATTTGTTTAAAAACGTGAGCTTCGAAATTAATGTCATTTATTTAATAAATGGAATCAACAAAGTATGCACATTCTACGTCATAACGACTTTCCATAGTTTGCACATGCGTCCGAGAATAAGAAAAGCTTACTTCCCCCCGTTTTTTAAAATCACAGCTTCTAGATGGTTTACATGATTTCTTAAAAAAACACGAGTTTTTAAAAAATGTGATTTATTTAATAAATGGAATCACCAAAGTATGCACATTCTACGTCATAACAACTTTCTATAGTTTGCGCATCCGTTCGACAAGAAGAATACCTCAGTACCCCCCCGTTTTTAAAAATCATAGGTTCTAGAAGGTTTACATGATTTTGTTTAAAAATGTGTGTTTTTAAATTAATGTCATTTATTTAATAAATGGAATCAATAAAGTATGCAAATTCTAGGTCACAACAACTTACTTTATTTTTCGCACACGTTTAGTAATAGGAAGTGCTTAGTACCCCCCTTTTCAAAAATCACAGCTTCTAGAAGGTTTACATGATTTCTTAAAAAAACACGAGTTTTTAAAAAATGTGATTGATTTAATCAATGGAATCAGCAAAGTATGCGCATTCTACGTCATAAAAACTTTTTATAGTTTGCGCATGCGTTCAACAAGAAGAATAGCTGAGTACCCCCCGTTTTTAAAAATCACAAGTTCTAGAAGGTTTACATGATTTCTTAAAAAAAGACGAGTTTTAAAAAAATGTGATTTATTTAATAAATGGATTCACCAAAGTATGCACATTCTACGTCATAAAAACTGTCTATAGTTTGTGCATGCATTCGACAAGAAGAATAGCTCAGTACCCCCACGTTTTTAAAAATCACAGCTTCTAGAAGGTTTACATGATTTGTTTAAAAACGTGTGTTTTTAAATCAATGTCATTTATTTAATAAATGGAATAACCAAAGTATGCACATTCTACATCATAATAACTTTCCATAGTTTGCGCATGCATTCGACGAGAAGAATAGCTTAGTACCCCCCGTTTTTAAAAATCAAAGCTTCTAGAAGATTTACATGAATCGTTTAAAAACATGAGTTTTTAAATTAATGTCATTTATTGAATAAATGGAATCATCAAAGTATGTACATTCTACGTGATAACAACTTTCTATAGTTTGTGCATGCATCCGAGAATAAGAAAATCCTACTTCCCCCCGTTTTTTAAAATCACAGCTTCTAGAAGGTTCACATGATTTCTTAAAAAACACGAGTTTTTACAAAACGTGATTTATTTAATAAATCGAATCAACAAAGTACGCATATTCTACGTCATAACAACTTTCTATAGTTTTCGCATGCGTTCAGTAATAGGAAGTGGTTAGTACCCCCCCTTTATTAAAATCACATCTTATAGAAGGTTTAAATCATTTCTTAAAAAACATGAGTTTTTAAAAAATGTGATATATTTAATCAATGGAATCACCAAAGTATGCACATTCTACATCATAACAACTTTCTACAGTTTGCTTATGTGTTCGACAAGAAGAATAGCTCAGTACCCCCCGTTTTTAAAAATCACAGCTTCTAGAAGGTTTACATGAGTTGTTTAAAAACATGAGTTTTTAAATTAATGTCATTTATTTAATAAATGAAATCAACAAAGTATGCACATTCTATGTCATAATGACTTTCTATAGTTTGCGCATGCATCCAAGAATTAGAAAAGCTTGGTTCCCCCCGTTTTTTAAAATCACCGCTTCTAGAAGGTTTACATGATTTCTTAAAAAACATGAGTATTTAAAAAATGTAATTTATTTAATAAATGGAATGAACAAAGTATGCACATTCTACGTCATAACAAATTTTTATTGTTTACGCAAGCATTCGACAAAAAGAATAGATTAGTACCCCCCGTTTTTTAAAATCACAGCTTCTAGAAGGTTTACATGATTTGTTTTAAAACATGAGTTTTTAAAATAATATCATTTATTTAATCATTGTAATCAACAAAGTATGCACATTCTACGTCATAACAACTTTCTATAGTTTGCGCATGTGTTCGACAAGAATATTAGCCCAGTACCCCCGTTTTTAAAAATCACAGCTTCAGAAGGTAACATGATTTGTTTAAAAACGTGAGTTTTTAAATTAATGTCATTTATTTAATAAATGGAATCAACAAAGTATGCACATTCTACGTCATAACAACTTTCTATAGTTTACGCATGCATTCGACAAGAACAATAGCTCAGTAGCCCCCCCGTTTTTAAAAATCACAGCTTCTACAAGGTTTACATGATTTGTTTAAAAACGTGAGCTTCTAAATTAATGTCATTTATTTAATAAATGGAATCAACAAAGTATGCACATTCTACGTCATAACGACTTTCTATAGTTTGCGCATGTGTCCGAGAATAAGAAAAGTTTACTTCCCCCTATTTATTAAAATCACAGTTTCTAGAAGGTTTACATGATTTCTTAAAAAAACATGAGTATTTAAAAAATGTGATTTATTTAATAAAGGGAATCAACATAGTATGCACATTCTACGTCATAACAACTTTTTATTGTTTACGCATGCGTTCAACATGAAGAATAGTTCAGTAACCCCCATTTTTTAAAATCACAGCTTCTAAAAGGTTTACGTGATTTCTTAAAAGACACGAGTTTTACGAAAATGTGATTTATTTAATAAATGGAATCAACAACGTATGCAAATTCTAGGTCATAACAACTTTCTTTATTTTTCACATGCGTTTAGTAATAGGAAGTGCTTAGTAGCCCCCCTTTTTTTAAATCACAACTTCTAGAAGGTTTACATGATTTCTTAAAAAACACAAGTTTTTAAAAAATATGATTGATTTAATAAATGGAATCAGCAAGGTATGCACATTCTATGTCATAACAACTTTTTAAAGTTTGCACATGCATTCGACAAGAATAATAGCTTAGTACCCCCCGTTTTTAAAAATCACAGCTTCTAGAAGGTTTACATGATTTCTTAAAAGACACGAGTTTTTACAAAACGTGATTTATTTAATAAATGGAATCAACAAAGTATGCACATTCTACATCATCACAACTTTTTATTGTTTACGCATGCGTTCAACAAGAAAAATAGATCAGTACCCCCCGTTTTTGAAAATCACAGCTTCTAGAAGGTTTACATGATTTGTTTAAAAACATGAGTTTTTAAAATAATATCATTTTTTTAATCAATGGAATCAACAAAGTATGCACATTCTACGTCATAACAACTTTCTATAGTTTGCACATGTGTTCGACAAGAAGAATAGCCCAGTACCCCCGTTTTTAAAAATCACAGCTTTAGAAGGTTAACATGATTTCTTTAAAAACGTGAGTTTTTAAATTAATGTCATTTATTTAATAAATGGAATCAACAAAGTATGCACATTCTACGTCGTGACGACTTTCTATAGTTTGCACATACATCCGATGTGAAATCGCCATAATTATATTTTTTTCTTTTTCTTTTCTATTGTTTCCCTTTACTGTGAATAAATATTAATCGGATCTATGTGAACACAGATTTAGAATAAATAATACATTTGTATGCTAAATTTGCTTAAGTTTTGTCCCTGTATTTTCCTACTAGTTAGAAGGGTAATATGGTTGACATGCCACTTACTTAGCTATGGCTAACTCTACTCCGTATGTTGATGCAGGTGCACTCTCTACTATCGGAATTCCTTATGACGCAGGTAACAAGGGTTCTGAAACAAGGTATGCATTAAACCTAGTGCACATATCCATGATCCTTTCTATATGGGCTACTTGTGAATCCCTTCTGTATTAGTGCAATCCTCAACTTGCAAAACCATTTTAACAATGACATGAGACACAATTTTGCAAGGTTTAAATGATCATCATTAACATTTTTAATTTACATTCCATTGCACTACGAGTTGTCAAATATTTAAATTAAGGACAAGGCTCACCCACAATATTCTTACATAGTTAGTTACCCCAGTCAATAAAGTGATTGAATCGTTTTCACAATGTAAGTTTTTCAGACATTTGTTCCCATAAACCAACAACATGGTTTTTGATCGTCCCATTCCCTATCTTACGAAGGTATTGGCAATAACAAATTACATGGTTCGTTCACCATCTATGTTGTTTGAAACCTTAGTTTATACCCTTCGTTTATTTGTATTGTTAGGGATTTCATGTAACATTTAAAATGCAACGTACGAGGGTTATTTTAACATTTAGTTTGCAGCGTACCAGGTGTACTCCATACCAACCGGCAAAGCTCTATCGGATTATCCATGTGACACCATAAATTGTAAATGTCGGCGAAGGTGCCACCTGCACCTCGACAGGTTACTCGTACTAGGGTGTATTTCAATACTTTCTAGACTGGCCATGTGACCGCATTTATAGTAGTTGAATGCGAAGGTGCCACCTGCACCATGGAATGACAGGGTTTGGTTGCTTAGGTTTTTGGAATGTAATAATCTCCTCAACATGTATTCATCCTTCTCCGGGTCGATTACTTTTTCGCGTTCGAGTAAGGTCCTGTAAATTGGCAGATTTACCTCTGCGATTACTTCATTGACAGAGTGTTGCTTAACATTTCGAGATAGTATAATTCTGGTGAGTGGTCTTTACTTTGACTAGTGTATTAGAGATAACTATTTTCTGAACTTGTTTACTGACCAAGTTCTTTTTAATTCTCTACTAATTCATTGATTGAAATCTGGTTGATGACCGCGACCCTTGCTTACAGAGTTCAGGTCGATGGTGAGAAAAACCCTGATTACGTTAGTGGATACGAGTCTTACTCATCTACCTCAGCAATTTACATGGATCTCTGTATCAGAATGGAGGTTTTAATTCTATGCACACAATGATCTCTAATTCCAGTCACTTCACTGCGATGTCTCGGAGGTAACCACATAATGCCGCGGTTCAGAATTCTTTCTTTTGTTTTGTTATTTTGAAGCAGTCCATCGCCATTTGGTAATAACGTATTGTCTGCTTATGATGGTAGGTGTCTCCAGCTTGGAACGGCGCAGATTAAAGAGGGAGCCTTCTCTGTCCGGTAAGTGGAATTGCTCTTTCACCCTCATACAAAGACAGGAACAACTTGGGCAAGAACCTTTTCCAACGACAAAAGAGAGTTTTGGTTTCAATCAGGGTTAGTTTTTTCGAAGCTTTAATGGTTCGAGGCGGCCTAGGGTTTTGCTGCTTACGAACCCTATGTAATAACTAGTTTCATACTATTTCTGTTATGAGAATCTAGACTTTTAACGAAGGTTGAAGAAGATGTAATGAACCATGTAGTTTTCGGTTTAGAGCTCTCATTTGGTTGTATCTTAATTGGACTTTAATATCCTTATATAGAATACTGAAAATAAAAGGGTTTAAGTTCAGAACTATCTAGTTTTTCGGTTCAGAGCTCCCGTTTTGCTGTATCTTAAATAGACTTAAATATCATTATATAGAATACTGAAAATAAATAGGGGTTTAAGTTCCATGGTTCCATGCCCTTTGTATTTTAAATAATGAATGTGGTTCTCGCATGATTCAGTTTTTGTATCCTTCCAGTTTAAGTGGTAGAGACATTTTGTAGCATTCGTATCTCATAAATGAAATGAAATTTTTGTCTGAAGAGAACGGAGTCTGAGTCTAAATGTTTTTTTTTATAGTTTAAATGTTTTCCAGGAATATATTTATCTATCAGGGATTCGAGACCCAAATCCTTTGGAATCTTCCTGTTAGATCCCATCCCTATACATGATTTTTCTTGGAAATGACCCGCAGCCAAACCCTAGATTAGAAGATAAAACCTGAAGATCTGTGCTAAAAAAAATAGAATTTATTTTACACTCCTTCTAGGCAGATCTCATACTAATTCAATTCGATAGGGGTTTAAATGTTACGCAAGTCTGCGATATCGTTCTTCCTTTACACTTATAAAAAAAAATATAACCGATGTAAAATATTGATATAAGTTCAAGTATCTTCAGCTGCAATGCTACCCACGTTTTGCAACAGTAAAATAAAACAAGAGAATTCGTAGCAAACGTAAATCACAGTAGGGTAATTTATATATATAAATAAACTATACCCAATCGCAGACAATTAGAAATTTCGAGGACAGAGTTATATGGTTACATACAGGGGTCAGACATTAGATCGATTTACACATAATAAAAAAAATCAATACTTCTGTAATTCAAACTTTGAGGGTAGTTTATGAATATCATCCATTACATTTATCGCTAATTTCTGAGTACAAACGCAGATTGAATTTACCCGTCTTAAGTTAACTAAATCTAACATTATTGACAGCAGTGTAACTAACAGTTCCCTTATGCATAAAATCTTATTTGAAATAATCTGGACAAAATAAAATAATAGGAAAATGCTGAAAGTTTGTAATCAGAAAAACCTGGGACTGGTAACCCGAATGAAGTCAGAACATCCACGTTCCACCTAACCATAGATTAGGTACAAAAACCAGGTCTGACCGTACTCACCCCCGAGCCAGATGCATGCATGAAAAGTGTGGACAGTTAACCTCGAAAACTCAGTCACATTTCCGGAATCCCTTGCTTAACACAGAGTGCTCACACAACAAGCATAATCCTCTCCGGCATACTAAGCAGCATCCTGCCTCCCACATATGCCCTTCCTTTATAGTTTTTTCCTAGGTCTTACCATTAGCAGCCAATTCCTCATGGAATTTTCGTAGCTAAGTAAATCCCTGATTTTCAGGGTGTGTCCAGTGTCTTAAATACACTTCTGACACCTGTTCTGGTTTCCCAGAGGCTAACTCTCACTTGTCCCCCACTTTTCCATGCATGATCTCTTCATTTAACTTGGCTGTTCCTATTCATCCCTTTATTATTAAAAACAATAATTTAAAACAAAGTTGTTTCTTACAACAGTCCTCCTAGGACTTATTCGGCAGATTTTTCATCTAGCCCCCTTATTGAAATGAATTTCACAATGATAAATATATATATATATATATATATAACATAATGTCCTATTATTATTTGGGGAACACCACATCCGAGAATAAGAAAAGCTTACTTCCCCGCGTTTTTTAAAATCACAGCTTCTAGAAGGTTTACATGATTTCTTTTAAAAACATGAGTATTTAAAAAATGTGATTTATTTAATAAATGGAATCAACAAAGTATGCACATTCTACGTCATAACAGCTTTCTATAGTTTGCGCATGCATCCGAGAATAAGAAAAGCTTACTTCCCCCCGTTTTTTAAAATCACAACTTCTAGAAGGTTTACATGATTTCTTAAAAAAACACGAGTTTTTAGAAAATATGATTTATTTAATAAATGAAACAACAAAGTATGCACATTCTATGTCATAAGAACTTTTTATTGCTTACGCATGCGTTTGACAAAAATTATAGATTAGTTCCCCCCGTTTTTAAAAATCATAGCTTCTAGAAGGTTTACATGATTTGTTTTAAAACATGGGTTTTTAAAATAATATAATTTATTTAATCAGTGAAATCAAGAAAGTATGCACATTCTACGTCATAACGACTTTCTATAGGTTGCGCATGCATTTGAGAATAATAAAAGCTTACTTCCCCCCATTTTTTAAAATCGTCGCTTCTAGAAGGTTTATATGATTCGTTTAAAAACATGAGTTTTTAAAATAATATCATTTATTTAATCAATGGAATCAAGAAAGTATGCACATTCTATGTCATAAGAACTTTTTATTGTTTACGCATGCGTTTGACAAAAACAATAGATAAGTTCACCCCGTTTTTAAAAATCATAGCTTCTAGAAGGTTTACATGATTTGTTTTAAAACATGGGTTTTAAAAATAATATCATTTCTTTAATCAATGGAATCAACAAACTATGCACATTCTACGTCATAACGAATTTCTATAGTTTGCGCATGCATCCGAGAATAAGAAAATCTTACTTCCCCCCGTTTTTTAAAATCATCGCTTCTAGAAGGTTTACATGATTTCTTAAAAAAACACGAGTTTTTAAAAAATGTGATTTATTTAATAAATGGATTCACCAAAGTAAGCACCTTATACGTCATAACAACTTTCTATAGTTTGCGCATGCGTTCGACAAGAAGAATAGCTCAATACCCCCCCATTTTTAAAAATCACAGGTTCTAGAAGGTTTACATGATTTTGTTTAAAAACGTGTGTTTTTCAATAAATGTCATTTATTTAATAAATGCAATCAACAAAGTATGCACATTCTACATCATAATGACTTTCCATAGTTTGCGCATGCATTCGACAAGAAGAATAGCTTAGTACCCCCGTTTTTAAAAATCACAGTGTCTAGAAGATTTACATAAATCGTTTAAAAACATGAGTTTTTAAATTAATGTCATTTATTTAATCAATGGAATCAACAAAGTATGTACATGCTACGTCATAACAACTTTCTATAGTTTGCGCATGCGTCCGAGAATAAGAAAAGCTTACTTCCCCCCGTTTTTTAAAATCACAGCTTCTAGAAGGTTTACATGATTTCTTAAAAAACACGAGTTTTTACAAAACATGATTTATTTAATAAATGGAATCAAGAAAGTATTCATATTCTACATCATAACAACTTTCTATAGTTTTTGCATTTGTTCATTAATAAGAAGTGGTTAGTACCCCCCTTTATTAAAATCACAGCTTCTAGAAGGTTTACATGATTTCTTAAAAAAACATGAGTTTTTAAAAAATGTGATTTATTTAATAAATTGAATCGCCAAAGTATGCACATTCTACGTCATATCAACTTTCTATAGTTTACGCATGCGTTCGACAAGAAGAATTGCTTAGTACCCCCCGTTTTTAAAAATCACAGCTTCTAGAAGGTTTACATAATTTGTTTAAAAACATCATCTTTTAAATTAATGTCATTTATTTAATAAATGGAATCAACAAAGCATGCACATTCTACGTCATAGCGACTTTCTATAGTTTTCACATGCGTCCGAGAATAAGAAAAGCTTACTTCCCCCCATTTTTGAAATTCACAGCTTCTAGAAGGTTTACATGATTTCTTAAGAAACATGAGTTTTTAAATTAATGTCATTTATTTAAAAAATGGAATCAAGAAGGTATGCACATTCTACGTCATAACAACTTTCTATAGTTTGCGCATACGTTTGACAAGAAGAATAGCTTAGTACCCCCCGTTTTTAAAAATCATAGCTTCTAGAAGGTTTACATGATTTGTTTAAAAACATGAGTTTTTAAAATAATATCATTTATTTAATCAATGGAATCAACAAAGTATGCATATTCTACATCATAACAACTTTCTATAGTTTGCGCATGCGTCTGAGAATAAGAAAAGTTTACTTGCCCCCGTTTTTTAAAATCACAGCTTGTAGAAGGTTTGCATGATTTCTTAAAAAACACGAGTTTTTCGAAAATGTGATTTATTTAATAAATGGAATCAACAACGTATGCAAATTTTAGGTCATAAAAAATTTCTTTATTTTTCCAATGCATTTAGTACTAGGAAGTGCTTAGTACCCCCCTTTATTAAAATCACAGCTTCTAGAAGGTTTATATGATTTCTTAAAAAAACACGAGTTTTTAAAAAATATGATTGATTTAATCAATGGAATCAGCAAAGTATGCACATTCTACGTCATAACAACTTTTTATAGTTTGCGCATGCGTTCGACAAGAAGAATAGCTTAGTACCCCCCGTTTTTAAAAATCACAGCTTCTAGAAGCTTTACATGATTTCTTAAAAAAATAAGAGTTTTTAAAAAATGTGATTTATTTAATAAATGGAACCACCAAAGTATGCACATTCTACGTCATATCAACTTTCTATAGTTTGCGCATGCGTTCAATAAGAAGAATAGATCAGTACACCCCATTTTTAAAAATCACAACTTCTAGAAGGTTTACATGATCTTTTTAAAAACATCAGTTTATAAAGTAATATCATTTATTTAATGAATGGAATCAGCAAAGTATGCACATTCTACGTCATAATGGCTTTCTATACTTTGCGCATGCATCCGAGAATAAGAAAAGCTTACTTCCCCCCATTTTTAAAAATCACAGCTTCTAGAAGGTTTTCATGATTTCTTAAAAAAACACGAGTTTTTAGAAAATATGATTTATTTAATAAATGGAATCAAAAAAGTATGCACATTCTACGTCATAAGAGCTTTTTACTGTTTACGCTTGCGTCATAACTTTCTCTATTTTTCGAACGCGTTTAGTAATAGGAAGTGCTTAGTATCCCCCTTTTTTAAAATCACAACTTCTAGAAGGTTTACATGATTTCTTAAAAAAAAATGATTTTTTAAAAAATGTGATTGATTTAATCAATGGAATCAACAAATTATGCACATTCTACGTCATAACAACCTTTTATAGTTTGCGCATGCGTTCGACAAGAAGAATAGCGTAGTACCCCCCGTTTTTAAAAATCACAACTTCTAGAAGTTTTACATGATTTCTTAAAAAAACACGAGTTTTAAAAAAATGTGATTTATTTAATAAATGGATTCAGCAAAGTATGCACATTCTACGTCAGAAGAACTGTCTATAGTTTGTGCATGCGTTCGACCAGAAGAGTAGCTCAGTAACCCCACGTTTACATGATTTGTTTAAAAACGTGTGTTTTTAAATCAATGTCATTTATTTAATAAATGGAATAACCAAAGTATGCACATTCTATGTCATAATGACTTTCTATAGTTTGTGCATGCGTACGAGAATAAGAAAAGCTTACTTCCCCCCGTTTTTTAAAATCACGGCTTCTAGAAGGTTATGATTTCTTAAATAAACATGAGTATTTAAAAAAGGTGATTTATTTAATAAATGGAATCACCAAAGTATGCACATTCTACGTCATAACAACATTCTATAGTTTGCGCATGCATTCAATAAGAAGAATAGATTAGTACCCCCCATTTTTAAAAATCGCAGCTTCTAGAAGGTTTACATGATTTGTTTAAAAACATGGGTTTTTAAAATAATATCATTTATTTAATCAATGGAATCAACAAATTATGCACATTGTACGTCATAACGACTTTCTATACTTTTTGCATGCATCGAAGAATAAGAAAAGCTTAGTTGCCCATGTTTTTTAAAATCATCGCTTCTAGAAGGTTTACGTGATTTCTTAAAAAACACGAGTTTTTGGAAAATGTAATTTATTTAATAAATGGAATCAACAAAATATGCACATTCTATGTCATAACAACTTTCTATTGTTTTCGCATGCGTTCAGAAATAGGAAGTGGTTAGTACCCCCCTTTATTAAAATCACAGCTTCTAGAAGGTTTAGATGATTTCTTAAAAAAACATGAGTTTTTAAAAATGTGATATATTTAATCAATGGAATCGCCAAAGAATGCACACTCTATGTCATAACAACTTTCTATACTTTGCTTATGCGTTCGATAACAAGAATAGCTTAGTACCCCCCGTTTTTAAAAATCACAGCTTCTAGAAGGATTACCTGATTTGTTTAAAAACATGAGTTTTTAAATTAATGTCATTTAATTATTAAATGGAATCAACAAAGTATGCACATTCTATGTCATAATTTCTTTCTATAGTTTGCTCATGCATCCAAGAATAAGAAAAGCTTGCTTCCCCCCGTTTTTTAAATTCACAGATTGTAGAAGCTTTACATGATTTCTTAAAAAAACATGAGTATTTAAAAAATGTTATTTATTTAATAAATGGAAGCAACAAAGTATGCACATTCTACGTCATAACAACTTTTTATTTTTTACGCATGCGTTCGACAAAAGAATAGATTAGTACCCCCCGTTTTTAAAAATCACAGCTTCTAGAAGGTTTACATGATTTTTTTAAAAACATGCGTTTTTAAAATAATATCATTTATTTAATCAATGGAATCAACAAAGTATGAACATTCTACATCATAACATCTTTCTATAGTTTGCACATGCGTGCGAGAATAAGAAAAGCTTACTTCCCCCCGTTTTTTAAAATCATCGCTTCTAGAAGGTATACATGATTTCTTAAAAAACACGAGTTTTAGAAAATGTGAGTTATTTAATAAGTGGAATCAAGAAAGTATGCAAATTCTAGGTCATAACAACTTTTTTTATTTTTTGCATGCGTTTAGTAATAGGAAGTGCTTAGTACCCCCCTTTTTCTAAATCATCGGTTCTAGAAGGTTTACATGATTTCTTAAAAAAACACGAGGTTTTAAAAAATGTGATTGATTTAGTCAATGGAATCAGCAAAGTATGCACATTCTACGTCTAACAAATTTTTATAGTTTGCGCATGGGTTCGATAAGAAGAATAGCTTAGTACCCCACGTTTTTAAAAATCATAGCTTCTAGAACGTTTACATGATTTGTTTAAAAACATGAGTTTTTAAATTAATGTCATTTATTGAATAAATGGAATCAACAAAGTATCCACATTCTATGTTATAACAACTTTCTATAGTTTCCGCATGCGTCCGAGAATAAGAAAAGCTTACTTCCCCCCGTTTTTTAAAATCACAGCTTCTAGAAGGTTTACATGATTTCTTAAAAAACACGAGTTTTTACCAAACGTGATTTATTTAATAAATGGAATTAACAAAGTATCCACATTCTACGTCATAACAACTTTCTATAGTTTTCTCATGCGTTCAGTAATAAGAAGTGTTTAGTACCCCCCTTTATTAAAATCACAGCTTCTAGAAGGTTTAAATGATTTCTTAAAAAAACACGAGTTTTTAAAAAATGTGATTTATTTAATAAATGGAATCGCCAAAGTATCCACATTCTACATCATATCAACTTTCTATATTTTGTGCATGCGTTTTTAAAAATCACAGCTTCTAGAAGGTTTACATGATTTGTTTAAAAACATCAGTTTTTAAATTGATGTCATTTATTTAATAAATGGAATCAACAAAGTATGCACATTCTACGTCATAACAACTTTCTATAGTTTGTGCATGCATCCGAGAATAAGAAAAGGTCACCTCCCCCCGTTTTTTAAAATCACGGCTTCTAGAAGGTTTACATGATTTCTTAAATAAACATGAGTATTTAAAAAATGTGATTTATTTAATAAATGGAATCACCAAAGTATGCACATTCTACGTCAAAACAACATTCTATAGTTTGCGCATGCGTTCAATAAGAAGAATAGATTAGTACCCCCCATTTTTAAAAATCGCACCTTCTAGAAGGTTGAGATGATTTGTTTAAAAACATGAATTTTTTAAATAATATCATTTATTTAATCAATGGAATCAACAAAGTATGCACATTCTACGTCATAACGACTTTCTATACTTTGCGCATGCATCGAAGAATAAGAAAAGCTTACTTCCCCACGTTTTTTAAAATCATTGCTTCTAGAAGCTTTACATGATTTCTTAAAAAACACGAGTTTTTACAAAATGTGAATTATTTAATAAATGGAATCAAAAAAATATGCACATTCTATGTCATAACAACTTTCTATAGCTTTCGCATGCGTTCAGTAATAGTAAGTGGTTAGTACCCCCCTTTATTAAAATCACAGCTTCTAGAAGGTTTACATGATTTCTTAAAAAAACACGAGTTTTTAAAAAATGTGATATATTTAATCAATGGAATCGCCAAAGTTTGCACATTCTACGTCATAACAACTTTCTTCAGTTTGCTTATGCGTTTGACAAAAAGAATAGCTCAGTACCCCCCGTTTTTAAAAATCATAGCTTCTAGAAGGTTTACATGATTTGTTTAAAAACATTAGTTTTTAAATTAATGTCATTTATTTATTAAATGGAATCAACACAGTATGCACATTATATGTCATAATTAGTTTCTATAGTTTGCGCATGCATCCAAGAATAAGAAAAGCTTGCTTCCCCACGTTTTTTAAAATCACAGATTCTAGAAGCTTTAGATGATTTCTTAAAAAAACATGAGTATTTAAAAAATGTGATTTATTTAATAAATGCAAGCAACAAAGTATGCACATTCTATGTCATAACAACTTTTTATTGTTTATGCATGCGTTCGACAAAAAGAATAGATTAGTACCCCCCGTTTTTAAAAATCACAGCTTCTAGAAGGTTTACATGATTTGTTTTAAAACATGAGTTTTTAAAATAATATCATTTATTTAATCAATGGAATCAACAAAGTATGCACATTCCATATCATAACTACTTTCTATAGTTTGCGCATGCGTGCGAGAATATGAAAAGCTTACTTGCCCCCGTTTTTTAAAATCATCGCTTCTAGAAGGTTTACATGATTTCTTAAAAAACACGAGTTTTTAGAAAATGTGAGTTATTTAATAAGTGGAATCAACAAAGTATGCAAATTCTAGGTCATAACAACTTTCTTTATTTTTCGCATGTGTTTAGTAATAGGAAGTGCTTAGTACCCCCCTTTTTTTAAATCATCGCTTCTAGAAGGTTTACATGATTTCTCAATAAAACACGAGGTTTTAAAAAATGTCATTGATTTAATCAGTGGAATCATCAAAGTATGCACATTCTACGTCATAATTTTTTTTTATAGTTTGCGCATGCGTTCGACAAGAAGAATAGCTTAGTACCCCCCGTTTTTAAAAATTGCGCATGCGTTGGACAAGAAGAATAGCTTAGTACCCCCCATTTTTAAAAATCACAACTTCTAGAAGGTTTACATGATTTCTTAAAAGAACACGAGTTTTTAAAAAATGTGATTTATTTAATAAATGGATTCACCAAAGTATACACCCTCTACGTCATAATGATTTTCTATAGTTTGCGCATGCGTTCGACAAGAAGAATAGCTTAGTACCCCACGTTTTTAAAAATCATAGCTTCTAGAACATTTACATGATTTGTTTAAAAACATGAGTTTTTAAATTAATGTCATTTATTGAATAAATGGAATCAACAAAGTATGCACATTCTATGTTTTAACAACTTTATATAGTTTGCGCATGCGTTTGAGAATAAGAAAAGCTTACTTCCCTCCATTTTTTAAAATCACAGCTTCTAGAAGGTTTACATGATTTATTAAAAAACACGAGTTTTTACAAAACGTGATTTATGTAATAAATGGAATCAACAAAGTATGCACATTCTACGTCATAACAACTTTCTATAGTTTTCGCATGCGTTCAGTAATAAGAAGTGGTTAGTACCCCCCTTTATTAAAATCACAACTTCTAGAAGGTTTACATGATTTGTTTAAAAACATCAGTTTTTAAATTAATGTCATTTATTTAATAAATGGAATCAACAAAGTATGCACATTCTATGTCATAACGAATTTCTATAGTTTGCGCATGCGTCCGAGAATAAGAAAAGCTTACTTCCCCTCGTTTTTTAAAATCACAGCTTGTAGAAGGTTTACATGATTAATTAAAAAAACACGAGTTTTTAAAAAATGTGATTTATTTAGTAAATGGAATCAACGAAGTATGCACATTCTACATCATAACAACTTTGTATTGTTTATGCATGCATTCAACAAGAAGAATATATCAGTACCCCCCGTTTTTTAAAATCACGGCTTCTAGAAGGTTTACATGATTTGTTTAAAAACATGAGTTTTTAAAATCATATCATTTATTTAATCAATGGTATCAACAAAGTATGCACATTCTACATCATATAAACTTTCTATAGTTTGCGCATGCATCCGAGAATAAGAAAAGCTTACTTCCCCCCGGTTTTTAAAATCATAGCTTCTAGAAGGTTTACATGATTTCTTAAAAAAACAAGAGTTTTTAAAAAATGTGATTTACTTAATAAATGGAATCACCAAAGTAGGCACATTCTACGTCATAACAACTTTCCATAGTTTTCATTCGTTCGACAAGAAGAATAGCTCAGTACCCCCCGTTTTTAAAAATCATAGCTTCTAGAAGGTTTACACGATTTGTTTAAAAACATGAGTTTTTAAAATAATATCATTTATTTAATCAATGGAATCAACAAAGTATGCACATTCTATGTGATAACAACTTTTTATAGTTTGCGCATACGTTCGACAAGAAGAATAGGTTAGTAGCCCCCGTTTTTAAAAATCACAGCTTCTAGAAGCTTTACATGATTTCTTAAAAAAACATGAGTTTTTAAAAAATGTGATTTATTTAATAAATGGAACCACCAAAGTATGCACATTCTACGTCATAACAACTTTCTATAGTTTGCGCATGCGTTCGATAAGAAGAATAGGTTAGTACCCCCTATTTTTAAAAATCACAGCTTCTAGAAGGTTTACATGATCTATTTAAAGACACGACTTTTTAAAATAATATCATTTATTTAATGAATGGAATCAACAAAGTATGCACATTCTATGTCATCACGACTTTCTATAATTTGCACATGAATCCGAGAATAAGCAAAGCTTACTTCCCCACGTTTTTTAAAATCATCGCTGTTAGAAGGTTTACATGATTTCTTAAAAAAACACGATTTTTTAAAAAATGTGATTTATTTAATAAATGGATTCACCAAAGTATGCACATTATACGTCATAACAACTGTCTATATTTTTTGCATGCGTTCAACAAGAAGAATAGCTCAGTACCCGCCCGTTTTTAAAAATCATAGCTTCTAGAAGGTTTACATGATTTGTTTAAAAACGTGTGTTTTTAAATCAATGTTATTTATTTAATAAATGGAATAACCAAAGTATGCACATTCTACGTCATAATGACTTTCCATAGTTTGCGCATATGTCCGAGAATAAGAAAAGCTTACTTCCCCGCGTTTTTTAAAATCACAGCTTCTAGAAGGTTTACATGATTTCTTAAAAAAAATGAGTATTTAAAAAATGTGATTTATTTAATAAATGGAATCAACAAAGTATGCACATTCTAAGTCATAAGAACTTTCTATAATTTGCGCATGCATTCGTCAAGAAGAATAGCTCAGAACCACCGACCCGCCCCCCCCCGTTTTTAAAAATCACAGCTTCTAGAAGGTTTACATGATTTGTTTAAAAACGTGAGCTTCTAAATTAATGTTATTTGTTTAATAAATGGAATCGACAAAGTATCCACACTCTACGTCATAACGACTTTCTATAGTTTGCGCATGCATCCGAGAATAAGAAAAGTTTACTTCCCCCTGTTTATTAAAATCACAGCTTCTAGAAGGTTTACATGATTTCTTTACAAACACGAGTATTTCGAAAATGTGATTTATTTAATAAATAGAATCCACGACGTTTGCAAATTGCAGGTCATAACAACTTTCTTTATTTTTCGCATGCATTTAGTAATAGGAAGTGCATAGTACCCCCGTTTTTTAAAATCACAGCTTCTAGAAGGTTTACATGATTTGTTAAAAAAACACCAGTTTTTAAAAAATATGATTGATTTAATCAACGGAATAAACGACGTATGCACATTCTACGTCGTAAAAAGTTTTTATAGGTTGCGCATGCGGTTGACAAGAAGAATAGCTTAGTACCCCCCATTTTTAAAAATCACAGCTTCTAGAAGGTTTACATGATCTGTTTCAAAACATCAGTTTTTAAAATAATATAATTTATTTAATCAATGGAATAAACAAAGTATGCACATTCTACGTCATAACAACTTTCTATACTTTGCGCATGCATCGAAGAATATGAAAAGCTTACTTCCCCACGTTTTTTAAAATCATCGCTTCTAGAAGGTTTACATGATTTCTTAAAAAACACGAGTTTTTAGAAAATGTGATTTATTTAATAAATGTAATCAACAAAATATGCACATTCTACGTCATAACAACTTTTTATAGTTTTCGCATGCATTAAGTAATAGTAAGTGGTTAGTACCCCCCTTTATTAAAATCGCAGCTTCTAGAAGGTTTACATGATTTCTTAAAAAAAATGAGTTTTTTAAAAAAGTGATTTTTTTAATCAATGGAATCACCAAAGTATGCACATTCTACGTCATATCAACTTTCTATAGTTTGCGCATGCGTTTGAAAACAAGAATAGCTCAGTACCCCCCGTTTTTAAAAATCACGTCTTCTAGAAGGTTTACATGATTTGTTTAAAAACATTAGTTTTTAAATTAATGCCATTTACTAATAAATGGAATCAAGAAAGTATGCACATTCTACGTCATAACGACTTTGTATAGTTTGTGCATGCGTCCAAGAATAAGAAAATCTTACTTCCCCCCGTTTTTTAAAATCACAGCTTCTAGAAGGTTTACATGATTTCTTAAAAAAACATGAGTATTTAAAAAATGTGATTTATTTAGTAAATGGAATCAACAGAGTATGCACATTCTAAGTCATAACAACATTTTATTGTTTATGCACGCGTTCAACAAGAAGAATAGATTAGTACCCCCCGTTTTTTAAAATCACAGCTTCTAGAAGGTTTACATGATTTGTTTAAAAACATGAGTTTTTAAAATAATATCATTTATTTAATCAATGGAATCAACAAAGTATGCACATTCTACATCATAACGACCTTCTATAGTTTGCGCATGCGTTCGACAAGAAGAATAGCTTAGTACCCCCCGTTTTTAAAAATCACAGTTCTAGAAGGTTTACATGATTTGTTTAAAAACATGAGTTTTTAAATTAATGTGATTTATTGACTAAATGGAATCAACAAAGTATGCACATTCTATGTCATAACAACTTTATATAGTTTGCGCATGCGTCCAAGAATAAGAAAAGCTTACTTCCCAACGTTTTTTAAAATCACAGCTTCTAGGAGGTTTACATGATTTCTTAAAAAACACGAGTTTTTACAAAACGTGATTTATGTAATAAATGGAATCAACAAAGTATGCACATTCTACGTCATAACAACTTTCTATAGTTTTCGCATGCGTTCAGTAATAAGAAGTGGTTAGTACCCCCCTTTATTAAAATCACAACTTCTAGAAGGTTTACATGATTTGTTTAAAAACATCAGTTTTTAAATTAATGTCATTTATTTAATAAATGGAATCAACAAAGTATGCACATTCTATGTCATAACGAATTTCTATAGTTTGCGCATGCGTCCGAGAATAAGAAAAGCTTACTTCCCCCCGTTTTTTAAAATCACAGCTTCTAGAAGGTTTACATGATTAATTAAAAAAACACGAGTTTTTAAAAAATGTGATTTATTTAGTAAATGGAATCAACGAAGTATGCACATTCTACATCATAACAACTTTTTATTGTTTATGCATGCATTCAACAAGAAGAATATATCAGTACCCCCCGTTTTTTAAAATCACGGCTTCTAGAAGGTTTACATGATTTGTTTAAAAACATGAGTTTTTAAAATCATATCATTTATTTAATCAATGGTATCAACAAAGTATGCACATTCTACATCATATAAACTTTCTATAGTTTGCGCATGCATCCGAGAATAAGAAAAGCTTACTTCCCCCCGGTTTTTAAAATCATAGCTTCTAGAAGGTTTACATGATTTCTTAAAAAAACAAGAGTTTTTAAAAAATGTGATTTACTTAATAAATGGAATCACCAAAGTAGGCACATTCTACGTCATAACAACTTTCCACAGTTTTCATTCGTTCGACAAGAAGAATAGCTCAGTACCCCCCGTTTTTAAAAATCATAGCTTCTAGAAGGTTTACACGATTTGTTTAAAAACATGAGTTTTTAAAATAATATCATTTATTTAATCAATGGAATCAACAAAGTATGCACATTCTATGTGATAACAACTTTTTATAGTTTGCGCATACGTTCGACAAGAAGAATAGGTTAGTAGCCCCCGTTTTTAAAAATCACAGCTTCTAGAAGCTTTACATGATTTCTTAAAAAAACATGAGTTTTTAAAAAATGTGATTTATTTAATAAATGGAACCACCAAAGTATGCACATTCTACGTCATAACAACTTTCTATAGTTTGCGCATGCATTCGATAAGAAGAATAGGTTAGTACCCCCTATTTTTAAAAATCACAGCTTCTAGAAGGTTTACATGATCTATTTAAAAACACGACTTTTTAAAATAATATCATTTATTTAATGAATGGAATCAACAAAGTATGCACATTCTATGTCATAACGACTTTCTATAATTTGCGCATGAATCCGAGAATAAGCAAAGCTTACTTCCCCACGTTTTTTAAAATCATCGCTTTTAGAAGGTTTACATGATTTCTTAAAAAAACACGATTTTTTAAAAAATGTGATTTATTTAATAAATGGATTCACCAAAGTATGCACATTCTACGTCATAACAACTGTCTATAGTTTGTGCATGCGTTCGACAAGAAGAATAGCTCAGTACCCGCTCGTTTTTAAAAATCATAGCTTCTAGAAGGTTTACATGATTTGTTTAAAAACGTGTGTTTTTAAATCAATGTCATTTATTTAATAAATGGAATAACCAAAGTATGCACATTCTACGTCATAATGACTTTCCATAGTTTGCGCATATGTCCGAGAATAAGAAAAGCTTACTTCCCCGCGTTTTTTAAAATCACAGCTTCTAGAAGGTTTACATGATTTCTTAAAAAAAATGAGTATTTAAAAAATGTGATTTATTTAATAAATGGAATCAACAAAGTATGCACATTCTACGTCATAAGAACTTTCTATAATTTGCGCATGCATTCGTCAAGAAGAATAGCTCAGAACCACCGCCCCGCCCCCCCCGTTTTTAAAAATCACAGCTTCTAGAAGGTTTACATGATTTGTTTAAAAACGTGAGCTTCTAAATTAATGTTATTTGTTTAATAAATGGAATCGACAAAGTATCCACATTCTACGTCATAACGACTTTCTATAGTTTGCGCATGCATCCGAGAATAAGAAAAGTTTACTTCCCCCTGTTTATTAAAATCACAGCTTCTAGAAGGTTTACATGATTTCTTTACAAACACGAGTATTTCGAAAATGTGATTTATTTAATAAATAGAATCCACGACGTTTGCAAATTGCAGGTCATAACAACTTTCTTTATTTTTCGCATGCGTTTAGTAATAGGAAGTGCATAGTACCCCCGTTTTTTAAAATCACAGCTTCTAGAAGGTTTACATGATTTGTTAAAAAAACACCAGTTTTTAAAAAATATGATTGATTTAATCAACGGAATAAACGACGTATGCACATTCTACGTCGTAAAAAGCTTTTATAGGTTGCGCATGCGGTTGACAAGAAGAATAGCTTAGTACCCCCCATTTTTAAAAATCACAGCTTCTAGAAGGTTTACATGATCTGTTTAAAAACATCAGTTTTTAAAATAATATAATTTATTTAATCAATGGAATAAACAAAGTATGCACATTCTACGTCATAACAACTTTCTATACTTTGCGCATGCATCGAAGAATATGAAAAGCTTACTTCCCCACGTTTTTTAAAATCATCGCTTCTAGAAGGTTTACATGATTTCTTAAAAAACACGAGTTTTTAGAAAATGTGATTTATTTAATAAATGTAATCAACAAAATATGCACATTCTACGTCATAACAACTTTTTATAGTTTTCGCATGCATTAAGTAATAGTAAGTGGTTAGTACCCCCCTTTATTAAAATCGCAGCTTCTAGAAGGTTTACATGATTTCTTAAAAAAAATGACTTTTTTAAAAAAGTGATTTTTTTAATCAATGGAATCACCAAAGTATGCACATTCTACGTCATATCAACTTTCTATAGTTTGCGCATGCGTTCGAAAACAAGAATAGCTCAGTACCCCCCGTTTTTAAAAATCACGTCTTCTAGAAGGTTTACATGATTTGTTTAAAAACATTCGTTTTTAAATTAATGCCATTTACTAATAAATGGAATCAAGAAAGTATGCACATTCTACGTCATAACGACTTTGTATAGTTTGTGCATGCGTCCAAGAATAAGAAAATCTTACTTCCCCCCGTTTTTTAAAATCACAGCTTCTAGAAGGTTTACATGATTTCTTAAAAAAACATGAGTATTTAAAAAATGTGATTTATTTAGTAAATGGAATCAACAGAGTATGCACATTCTAAGTCATAACAACATTTTATTGTTTATGCACGCGTTCAACAAGAAGAATAGATTAGTACCCCCCGTTTTTTAAAATCACAGCTTCTAGAAGGTTTACATGATTTGTTTAAAAACATGAGTTTTTAAAATAATATCATTTATTTAATCAATGGAATCAACAAAGTATGCACATTCTACATCATAACGACCTTCTATAGTTTGCGCATGCGTTCGACAAGAAGAATAGCTTAGTACCCCCCGTTTTAAAAAATCACAGTTCTAGAAGGTTTACATGATTTGTTTAAAAACATGAGTTTTTAAATTAATGTGATTTATTGACTAAATGGAATCAACAAAGTATGCACATTCTATGTCATAACAACTTTATATAGTTTGCGCATGCGTCCAAGAATAAGAAAAGCTTACTTCCCCCCGTTTTTTAAAATCACAGCTTCTAGGAGGTTTACATGATTTCTTAAAAAACACGAGTTTTTACAAAACGTGATTTATGTAATAAATGGAATCAACAAAGTATGCACATTCTACGTCATAACAACTTTCTATAGTTTTCGCATGCGTTCAGTAATAAGAAGTGGTTAGTACCCCCCTTTATTAAAATCACAACTTCTAGAAGGTTTACATGATTTGTTTAAAAACATCAGTTTTTAAATTAATGTCATTTATTTAATAAATGGAATCAACAAAGTATGCACATTCTATGTCATAACGAATTTCTATAGTTTGCGCATGCGTCCGAGAATAAGAAAAGCTTACTTCCCCCCGTTTTTTAAAATCACAGCTTGTAGAAGGTTTACATGATTAATTAAAAAAACACGAGTTTTTAAAAAATGTGATTTATTTAGTAAATGGAATCAACGAAGTATGCACATTCTACATCATAACAACTTTTTATTGTTTATGCATGCATTCAACAAGAAGAATATATCAGTACCCCCCGTTTTTTAAAATCACGGCTTCTAGAAGGTTTACATGATTTGTTTAAAAACATGAGTTTTTAAAATCATATCATTTATTTAATCAATGGTATCAACAAAGTATGCACATTCTACATCATATAAACTTTCTATAGTTTGCGCATGCATCTGAGAATAAGAAAAGCTTACTTCCCCCTGGTTTTTAAAATCATAGCTTCTAGAAGGTTTACATGATTTCTTAAAAAAACAAGAGTTTTTAAAAAATGTGATTTACTTAATAAATGGAATCACCAAAGTAGGCACATTCTACGTCATAACAACTTTCCATAGTTTTCATTCGTTCGACAAGAAGAATAGCTCAGTACCCCCCGTTTTTAAAAATCATAGCTTCTAGAAGGTTTACACGATTTGTTTAACAACATGAGTTTTTAAAATAATATCATTTATTTAATCAATGGAATCAACAAAGTATGCACATTCTATGTGATAACAACTTTTTATAGTTTGCGCATACGTTCGACAAGAAGAATAGGTTAATAGCCCCCGTTTTTAAAAATCACAGCTTCTAGAAGCTTTACATGATTTCTTAAAAAAACATGAGTTTTTAAAAAATGTGATTTATTTAATAAATGGAACCACCAAAGTATGCACATTCTACGTCATAACAACTTTCTATAGTTTGCGCATGCGTTCGATAAGAAGAATAGGTTAGTACCCCCTATTTTTAAAAATCACAGCTTCTAGAAGGTTTACATGATCTATTTAAAAACACGACTTTTTAAAATAATATCATTTATTTAATGAATGGAATCAACAAAGTATGCACATTCTATGTCATAACGACTTTCTATAATTTGCGCATGAATCCGAGAATAAGCAAAGCTTACTTCCCCACGTTTTTTAAAATCATCGCTTTTAGAAGGTTTACATGATTTCTTAAAAAAACACGATTTTTTAAAAAATGTGATTTATTTAATAAATGGATTCACCAAAGTATGCACATTCTACGTCATAACAACTGTCTATAGTTTGTGCATGCGTTCGACAAGAAGAATAGCTCAGTACCCGCCCGTTTTTAAAAATCATAGCTTCTAGAAGGTTTACATGATTTGTTTAAAAACGTGTGTTTTTAAATCAATGTCATTTATTTAATAAATGGAATAACCAAAGTATGCACATTCTACGTCATAATGACTTTCCATAGTTTGCGCATATGTCCGAGAATAAGAAAAGCTTACTTCCCCGCGTTTTTTAAAATCACAGCTTCTAGAAGGTTTACATGATTTCTTAAAAAAAATGAGTATTTAAAAAATGTGATTTATTTAATAAATGGAATCAACAAAGTATGCACATTCTACGTCATAAGAACTTTCTATAATTTGCGCATGCATTCGTCAAGAAGAATAGCTCAGAACCACCGCCCCGCCCCCCCCGTTTTTAAAAATCACAGCTTCTAGATGGTTTACATGATTTGTTTAAAAACGTGAGCTTCTAAATTAATGTTATTTGTTTAATAAATGGAATCGACAAAGTATCCACATTCTACGTCATAACGACTTTCTATAGTTTGCGCATGCATCCGAGAATAAGAAAAGTTTACTTCCCCCTGTTTATTAAAATCACAGCTTCTAGAAGGTTTACATGATTTCTTTACAAACACGAGTATTTCGAAAATGTGATTTATTTAATAAATAGAATCCACGACGTTTGCAAATTGCAGGTCATAACAACTTTCTTTATTTGTCGCATGCGTTTAGTAATAGGAAGTGCATAGTAACCCCGTTTTTTAAAATCACAGCTTCTAGAAGGTTTACATGATTTGTTAAAAAAACACCAGTTTTTAAAAAATATGATTGATTTAATCAACGGAATAAACGACGTATGCACATTCTACGTCGTAAAAAGTTTTTATAGGTTGCGCATGCGGTTGACAAGAAGAATAGCTTAGTACCCCCCATTTTTAAAAATCACAGCTTCTAGAAGGTTTACATGATCTGTTTAAAAACATCAGTTTTTAAAATAATATAATTTATTTAATCAATGGAATAAACAAAGTATGCACATTCTACGTCATAACAACTTTCTATACTTTGCGCATGCATCGAAGAATATGAAAAGCTTACTTCCCCACGTTTTTTAAAATCATCGCTTCTAGAAGGTTTACATGATTTCTTAAAAAACACGAGTTTTTAGAAAATGTGATTTATTTAATAAATGTAATCAACAAAATATGCACATTCTACGTCATAACAACTTTTTATAGTTTTCGCATGCATTAAGTAATAGTAAGTGGTTAGTACCCCCCCTTTATTAAAATCGCAGCTTCTAGAAGGTTTACATGATTTCTTAAAAAAAATGAGTTTTTTAAAAAAGTGATTTTTTTAATCAATGGAATCACAAAAGTATGCACATTCTATGTCATATCAACTTTCTATAGTATGCACATTCTACGTCATATCAACTTTCTAAATTTTGCGCATGCATTCGAAAACAAGAATAGCTCAGTACCCCCCGTTTTTAAAAATCACGTCTTCTAGAAGGTTTACATGATTTGTTTAAAAACATTCGTTTTTAAATTAATGCCATTTACTAATAAATGGAATCAAGAAAGTATGCACATTCTACGTCATAACGACTTTGTATAGTTTGTGCATGCGTCCAAGAATAAGAAAATCTTACTTCCCCCCGTTTTTTAAAATCACAGCTTCTAGAAGGTTTACATGATTTCTTAAAAAAACATGAGTATTTAAAAAATGTGATTTATTTAGTAAATGGAATCAACAGAGTATGCACATTCTAAGTCATAACAACATTTTATTGTTTATGCACGCGTTCAACAAGAAGAATAGATTAGTACCCCCCGTTTTTTAAAATCACAGCTTCTAGAAGGTTTACATGCTTTGTTTAAAAACATGAGTTTTTAAAATAATATCATTTATTTAATCAATGGAATCAACAAAGTATGCACATTCTACATCATAACGACCTTCTATAGTTTGCGCATGCGTTCGACAAGAAGAATAGCTTAGTACCCCCCGTTTTTAAAAATCACAGTTCTAGAAGGTTTACATGATTTGTTTAAAAACATGAGTTTTTAAATTAATGTGATTTATTGACTAAATGGAATCAACAAAGTATGCACATTCTATGTCATAACTACTTTATATAGTTTGCGCATGCGTCCAAGAATAAGAAAAGCTTACTTCCCCCCGTTTTTTAAAATCACAGCTTCTAGGAGGTTTACATGATTTCTTAAAAAACACGAGTTTTTACAAAACTGATTTATTTAATAAATGGAATCAAGAAAGTATGCACATTCTACGTCATAACAACTTTCTATAGTTTTCACATGCGTTCTGTAATAAGAAGTGGTTAGTACCCCCCTTTATTAAAATCACAGCTTCTAGAAGGTTTACATGATTTCTTAAAAAAACATGAGTTTTTTTAAAATGTGTTTTATTTAATAAATGGAATCACCAAAGTATGCACATTCTACATCATATGAAATTTCTATAGTTTGCGCATGTGTTTGATAAGAAGAATAGATTAGTACCCCCCATTTTTAAAAATCACAGCTTCTAGAAGTTTTACATGATCTGTTTAAAAACATGAGTTTTTAAAATAGTATCATTTATTTAATGAATGGAATCAACATAGTATGCACATTGTACATCATAACGACTTTCTATAGTATGCACATGCATCCAAGAATAAGAAAACCTTATTCCCCCCCGTTTTTTAAAATCACACCTTCTAGAAGGTTTACACCATTTATTAAAAAAACACAAGTTTTTAAAAAATGTGATCTATTTAGTAAATGGAATCAATAAATTATGCACATTCTACGTCATAACAACTTCTTATTGTTTACGCATGTGTTCAACAAGAAGAATAGATCAGTACCCCTCGTTTTTTAAAATCACAGCTTCTAGAAGGTTTACATGATTTGTTTAAAAACATGAGTTTTTAAAATAATATCATTTATTTAATCAATGGAATCAACAAAGTATGCATATTCTACGTCATAACGACTTTCTATAGTTTGCACATGCGTCCGAGAATAAGAAAATCTTACTTCCCCCCGTTTTTTAAAATCACGGCTTCTAAAAGGTTTACATGATTTCTTAAAAAAAAACGAGTTTTTAGAAAATGTGAGTTATTTAATAAATGGAATCAACAAAGTATGCAAATTCTAGGTCACAACAACTTTCTTTATTTTTCACATGCGTTGGACAAGAAGAATAGCTGAGTAACCCCTGTTTTTTAAAATCATAGCTTCTAAAAGGTTTACATGATTTGTTTAAAAAAATGAGTTTTTAAAATAATATCATTTATTTAATCAATGGAATCAACAAAGTATGCACATTCTACATCATAACGACTTTCTATAGTTTGCGCATGCGTCCGAGAATAAGAAAAGTTTACTTCCCCTTGTTTATTAAAATCACAGCTTCTAGAAGGTTTACATGATTTCTTAAAAAACACGAGTTTTTGGAAAATGTGATTTATTTAGTAAATTGAATCAACAAAGTATGCAAATTCTAGTTCATAACAAATTTCTTTATTTTTCGCATGCGTTTAGTAATAGGAAGAGCTTAGTACCCCCCTTTTTTAAAATCACAGCTTCTAGACGGTTTACATGATTTCTTAAAAAAACACGAGTTTATAAAAAATATGATTGATTTAATCAATGGAATCAGCAAAGTATGCACATTCTATGTCATAACATCTTTTTGATAGTTTGCGCGTGCGTTCAACAAGAAGAATAGCTTAGTAACCCCCGTTTTTAAAAATCACAGCTTCTAGAAAGTTTACATGATTTCTCTAAAAAAAAAAGAGTTTTTAAAAAATGTGATGTCATAACAACTTTCTATAGCTTGCGCATGCGTTCGATAAGAAGAATAGATTAGTAACCCCCATTTTTAAAAATCACAGCTTCTAGAAGGTTTACATGATCTGTTTAAAAACATGAGTTTTTAAATTAATGTCATTTATTTAATAAATGGAATCAACAAAGTATGCACATTCTACATCATAATGACTTTCCATAGTTTGCATATGTGTTCGACAAGAAGAATAGCTTAGTACCCCCCCGTTTTTAAAAATCACAACTTCTACAAGATTTACACGATTTGTTTAAAAATGTGAGTTTCTAAATTAATGTCATTTATTTAATAATTGGAATCAACAAAGTATGCACATTCTACGTCATAATGACTTTCTATAGTTTGCGCATGCGTCCGAGAATAAGAAAAGTTTAGTTCCCCCCATTTATTAAAATCACAGCTTCTAAAAGGTTTACATGATTTATTAAAAAACACGAGTTTTTCGAAAATGTGATTTATTTAATGAATGGAATCAAGAATGTATGCAAATTATAGGTCATAAGAACTTTATTTATTTTTCGCATCCATTTAGTAATAGGAAGTGCTTAGTACCCCCCCTTTTTTAAAATCACAGCTTCTAGAACGTTTACATGATTTCCTAAAAAAACACCAGTTTTTAAAAAATATGATTGATTTAATCAATGGAATCAGCAAAGTATGCACATTCTATGTCATAACAACTTTTTATAGTTTGCGGATGCGTTCGACAAGAAGAATAGCTTAGTACCCCACGTTTTTAAAAATCACAGCTTCTAAAAGATTTACATGATTTGTTTAAAAACATGATTTTTTAAATTAATGTCATTTATTGAATAAATGGAATCAACAAAGTATGCACATTCTATGTCATAACAAGTTTCTACAGTTTGAGCATGTGTCGGCGAATAAGAAAAGGTTACTTCCCCCCGTTTTTTAAAATCACAGCTTCTAGAAGGTTTACATGATTTCTTAAAAAACACGAGTTTTTACAAAACGTGATTCCTTTAATAAATGGAATCAACAAAGTATGCACAATCTATGTCATAACAACTTTCTATAATTTTCGCATGCGTTCAGTAATAAGAAGTGGTTACTACCCCCCCTTTATTAAAATCACAGCTTCTAGAAGGTTTACATGATTTCTTAAAAAAACACGAGTTTGTAAAAAATGTGATTTATTTAATAAAAATCACAGCTTCCTCAGTACCCCCCGTTTTTAAAAATCACAGCTTCTAGAAGGTTTACATGATTTGTTTTAAAACATCAATTTTTAAATTAATGTCATTTATTTCATAAATGGAATCAATAAAGTATGCACATTCTACGTCATAGCGAATTTGTGTAGTTTGCGCACGCATCCGAGAATAAGAAAAGCTTACTTCCCCCCATTTTTCAAAATCACAGCTTCTAGAAGGTTTAAATGATTTCTTAAAAAACCATGAGTATTTAAAAAATGTGATTTATTTAATAAATGGAATCAACAAAGTATGAACATTCTACGTCATAACAACTTTTTATTGTTTATGCATGCGTTCAACAAGAAGAATAGATCAGTACCCCCCGTTTTTAAAAATCACAGCTTCTAGAAGGTTCGCATGACTTGTTTAAAAACATGAGTTTTTAAAATAATATCATTTATTTAATCAATGGAATCAACAAAGTATGCACATTCTACGTTATAACGACTTTCTATAGTTTGCGCATGCGTCCGAGAATAAGAAAACTTTACTTCCCCCAGTTTATTAAAATCACAGCTTCTAGAAGGTTTACATGATTTCCTAAAAAACATACATTTTTCGAAAATGTGATTTATTTAATAAATGGAATCAACAACGTATGCAAATTCTAGGTCATTACAACTTTCTTTATTTTTCGCATGCGTTTAGTAATAGGAAGTGCTTAGTACCCTCCTTTTTTTAAATCACAGCTTCTAGAAGGTTTACATGATTTCTTAAAAAAACACCAGTTTTTAAAAAATATGATTGATTTAATCAATGTAATCAGCAAAGTATGCACATTCTACGTCATAACAAATTTTTATAGTTTGTGCATGCGTTCGACAAGAAGAATATTCCAGTACCCCCATTTTTAAAAATCACAGCTTCTAGAAGGTTGACATGACTTGTTTTAAAACATCAGTTTTTAAATTAATGTCATTTATTTAATAAACGAAATCAATAAAGTATGCACATTCTACGTCATAACGACTTTCTATAGTTTGCGTATGCGTCCAATAATAAGAAAACCTTACTTCCCCGCATTTTTTAAAATCACAGCTTCTAGAAGGTTTACATGATTTCTTTAAAAAAATGAGTATTTAAAAAATGTGATTTATTTAATAAATGGAATCAACAAAGTATGCAAATTCTATGTCATAAGAACATTCTATAGTTTGCGAATGCATTCATCAAGAAGAATAGCTCAGTAACCCCCCGTTTTTAAAAATCACAGCTTCTAGAAGGTTTACATGATTTGTTGAAAAACGTGAGGTTCTAAATTAATGTCATTTATTTAATAAATGGAATCAAGAAAGTATCCATATTATACGTCATAACGACTTTCTATAGTTTGCGCATGCATCCGAGAATAAGAAAAGTTTACTTTCCCCTGTTTATTAAAATCACAACTTCTAGAAGTTTTACATGATTTCTTTAAAAACACGAGTATTTCAAAAATGTGATTTATTTAATAAATAGAATCCACAACGTTTGCAAATTCTAGATCATAACAACTTTCTTTATTTTTTGCATGCGTTTAGTAATAGGAAGTGCATAGTACCCCCGTTTTTTAAAATCACAGCTTCTAGAAGGTTTACATGATTTCTTAAAAAAGCACGAGTTTTTAAAAAATATGATTGATTTAATCAATGGAATCAACAACGTATGCACATTCTACGTCGTAACAACTTTTTATAGTTTGCGCATGCGTTTGACAAGAATAATAGCTTAGTACCCGCCATTTTTAAAAATCACAGATTCTAGAAGGTTTACATGATCTGTTTAAAAACATGAGTTTTTAAAATGATATCATTTATTTAATCAATGGAATAAACGAACTATGCACATTCTACGTGATAACAACTTTCCATACTTTGCGCATGCATCGAAGAATATGAAAAGCTTACTTCCCCACATTTTTTAAAATCATCGCTTCTAGAAGGTTTAAATGATTTCCTAAAAAACACGAGTTTTTAGAAAATGTGATTTATTTAATAAATGGAATCAACAAAATATGCGCATTCTACGTCATAACAAATTTTTATAGTTTTCGCATGCATTCAGTAATAGTAGGTGTTTAGTACCCACCTTTATTAAAATCGCAGCTTCTACAAGGTTTACATGATTTCTTAAAAAAACACGAGTTTTTAAATAATGTGATTTATTTAATAAATGGAATCACCAAAGTATGCACATTCTACGTCATATGAACTTTCTATAGTTTGCGCATGTGTTTGATAAGAAGAATAGATTAGTACCCCCCATTTTTAAAAATCATGTCTTCTAGAAGGTTTATATGATTTGTTTAAAAACATTAGTTTTTAAATTAATGTCATTTACTAATAAATGGAATCAAGAAAGTATGCACATTCTACGTCATAACGAATTTGTATAGTTTGTGCATGCGTCCGAGAATAAGAAAATCTTACTTCCCCTCGTTTTTTAAAATCACGGCTTCTAGAAGGTTTACATGATTTCTTAAAAAATGTGAGGATTTAAAAAATGTGATTTATTTAATAAATGGAATCAACAAAGTATGCACATTCTACGTGATAACAAATTTTTATTGTTTATGCATGCGTTCGACAAGAAGAATAGATCAGTACCCCCCGTTTTTTAAAATCACAGCTTCTAGAAGGTTTACATGATTTGTTTAAAAACATGAGTTTTTAAAATAATATCATTTATTTAATCAATGGAATCAACAAAGTATGCACATTCTACATCATAACGACCTTCTATAGTTTGCGCATGCGTTCGACAAGAAGAATAGCTTAGTACCCCCCGTTTTTAAAAATCACACTAGAAGGTTTACATGATTTGTTTAAAAACAAGAGTTTTTAAATTAATGTCATTTATTGAATAAATGGAATCAACAAAGTATGCACATTCTATGTCATAACAACTTTATATAGTTTGCACATGCGTCCGAGAATAAGAAAAGCTTACTTCCCCCCATTTTTTAAAATCACAGCTTCTAGGAGGTTTACATGATTTCTTAAAAAACACGAGTTTTTACAAAACGTGATTTATTTAATAAATGGAATCAACAAAGTATGCACATTCTACGTCATAACAACTTTCTATAGTTTTCGCATGCGTTCAGTAATAAGAAGTGGTTAGTACCCCCCTTTATTAAAATCACAGCTTCTGGAAGGTTTACATGATTTCTTAAAAAACCACGAGTTTTTAAAAAAAGTTTTTTATTTAATAAATGGAATCACCAAAGTATGCACATTCTACGTCATATGAACTTTCTATAGTTTGCGCATGCGTTTGATAAGAAGAATAGATTAGTACCCCCCCATTTTTAAAAATCATAGCTTCTAGAAGTTTTACATGATCTGTTTAAAAACATGAGTTTCTAAAATAATATCATTTATTTAATGAATGGAATCAACAAAGTATGCACATTGTACGTCATAACGACTTTCTATACTTTGCGCATGCATCCGAGAAAAAGAAAAGGTTACTTCCCCACGTTTTTTAAAATCATCGCTTCTAGAAGGTTTACATGATTTCTTAAAAAACACGAGTTTTTAGAAAACGTGATTTATTTAATAAATGGAATCAACAAAGTATGCACATTCTACGTCATAAAAAGTTTCTATAGTTTTCGCATGCGTTCAATAATAAGAAGTGGTTAGTACCCCCCTTTATTAAAATCACAGCTTCTAGAAGGTTTACATGATTTCTTAAAAAACATGAGTTTTTACAAAACGTGATTTATTTAATAAATGGAATCAAGAAAATATGCACATTCTACATCATAACAACTTTCTATAGTTTTCGCATGCGTTCAGTAATAGGAAGTGGTTAGTACCCCCCTTTTTTAAAATCACTTCTTCTAGAAGGTTTACATGATTTCTTAAAAAAACACGAGTTTTTAAAAAATGTGATATATTTAATGAATGGAATCACCAAAGTATGCACATTCTACGTCATTACAACTTTTTACAGTTTGCTTATGCGTTCGACAAGAAGAATAGCTCAGTACCCCAAGTTTTTAAAAATCACAGCTTGCCCATGTTTGCCCATGCATCCAAGAATTAGAAAAGCTTGGTTCCCCCCCGTTTTTTAAAAAAATATGAGTATTTTAAAAATGTGATTTATTTAATAAATGGAATCAACAAAGTATGCACATTCTATGTCATAACAACTTGTTATTGTTTACGCATGCGTTCGACAAAAAGAATAGATTAGTACCCTCCGTTTTTTAAAATCACAGCTTCTAGAAGGTTTACATGATTTGTTTTAAAACATGTGTTTTTAAAATAATATCATTTATTTAATCAATGGAATCAACAAAGTATGCACATTCTACGTCATAACGACCTTCTATAGTTTTTGCATGCGTTCGACAAGAAGAATAGCTTAGTACTCCCCGTTTTTAAAAATCACAGTTCTAGAAGTTTTACATGATTTGTTTCAAAACATGAGTTTTTAAATTAATGTCAATTATTGAATAAATGGAATCAACAAAGTATGCACATTCTATGTCATAACAACCTTTTATAGTTTGCGCATGCGTCCGAGAATAAGAAAAGCTTACTTCCCCCCGTTTTTTAAAATCACAGCTTCTAGGACGTTTACATGATTTCTTAAAAAACACGAGTTTTTACAAAACGTGATTTATTTAATAAATGGAATCAACAAAGTATGCACATTCTACATCATAACAACTTTCTATAGTTTGCGCATGCATTGGACAAGAAGAATAGCTCAGTACCCCCACATTTCTAAAAATCACAGCTTCTAGAAGATTTAAATGATTTGTTTAAAAACGTGAGTTTCTAAATTAATGTCATTTTTTTAATCAATGGAATCAACAATGTATGCACATTATACATCATAACAACGTTTTATTGTTTACGCATGCGTTCAACAAAAAGAATAGATCAGTACCCCCCATTTTTAAAAATCACAGCTTCTAGAAGGTTTACATCATTGGTTTAAAAACATGAGTTTTTAAAATAATATAGTTTATTTAATCAATGGAATCAACAAAGTATGCACATTCTACGTCATAATGACTTTCTATAGTTTGAGCATGCGTCCAAGAATAAGAAAAGATTACCTCCCCGCGTTTTTTGAAATCACGGCTTCTAGAAGGTTTACATGATTTCTTAAAAAAACATGAGCTTTTAAAAAATGTGATTTATTTAATAAATGGAATCACCAAAGTATGCACATTCTATGTCATAACAACTTTCTATAGTTTGCGCATCTGTTCGACAAGAAGTATAGCTCAGTACCCCCAGTTTTTAAAATTCACAGCTTCTAGAAGGTTTACATGATTTGTTTAAAAGCATGAGTTTTTAAAATAATATCATTTATTTAATCAATGGAATCAACAAAGTATGCACATTCTACGTAATAACGGCTTTCTATAGTTTGCGCATGCGTCCGAGAATAAGAAAAGATTACTTTCCCCTGTTTTTTAAAATCACAGCTTCTAGAAGGTTTACATGATTTCTTAAATAAACATGAGTATTTAAAAAATGTGATTTATTTAATAAATGGAATCAACAAACTATGCACATTCTACGTCATAACAACTTTCTATAGTTTGCGCATGCATTGGACAAGAAGAAGAGCTCAGTACCCCTCCGTTTTTAAAAATCACAGCTTCTAGAAGGTTTACATGATTTGTTTAAAAACGTGAGTTTCTAAATTAATGTCATTTATTTAATAAATGGAATCAACAAAGTGTGCACATTCTGCGTCATAACGACTTTCTATAGTTTGCGCATGCGTCCGAGAATAAGAAAAGTTTACTTCCCCCAGTTTATTAAAATCACAGCTTCTAGAAGGTTTACACGATTTCTTAAAAAACCACAAGTTTTTAAAAAATTTGATTGATTTAATCAATGGAATCAGAAAAGTATGCACATTCTACGCCATAACACCTGTGTATAGTTTGTGCATGCGTTCGACATGAAGAATAGCTCAGTACCCCCCCGTTTTTAAAAATCACAGCTTCTAGAAGGTTTACATGATTTGTTTAAAAACATGTGTTTTTAAATCAATGTCATTTATTTAATAAATGGAATAACCAAAGTATGCACATTCTACATCATAATGACTTTCCATAGTTTGCGCATGCGTTCGACAAGAAGAATAGCTTAGTACCCCCCGTTTTTAAAAATCGCATCTTCTAGAAGATTTACATGACTTGTTTAAAAACATGAGTTTTTAAATTAATGTCATTTATTGAATAAATGGCATCAAAAAAGTATGCAAATTCTATGTCATAACAACTTTCTATAGTTTGCGCATGCGCCCTAGAATAAGAAAAGCTTAGTTCCCCTCATTTTTCAAAATCACAGCTTCTAGAAGGTTTACATGATTTCTTAAAAACACGAGTTTTTACAAAACGTGATTTATTTACTAAATGGAATCAACAAAGTATGCATATTCTACGTCATAACAACTTTCTATAGTTTTCGCATGTGTTCAGTAATAAGAAGTGGTTAGTACCCCCCTTTATTAAAATCACAGCTTCTAAAAGGTTTACATGATTTCTTAAAAAAACACGAGTTTTTAAAAAATGTGATTTATTTAATATGTTAAATCACCAAAGTATACACATTCTACGTCATATCAACTTTCTATAGTTTGCGCATGCGTTCGACAAGAAGAATTCCTCAGTACCCCCCATTTTTAAAAATCACGGCTTCTAGAAGGTTTACATGATTTGTTTAAAAACATCAGTTTTTAAATTAATGTCATTTATTTAATAAATGGAATCAACAAAGTATGCATATTCTACGTCATAACAACTTTCTATAGTTCGCGCATGCGTTCGACACGAAGAATAGCTTAGTACCCGACGGTTTTAAAAATCACAACTTCTAGAAGGTTTACTTGTTTTCTTAAAAAAACATGAGTTTTTTAAAAATGTGATTTATTTAATAAATGGAATCAACAAAGTATGCACATTCTACATCATAATGACTTTCTATAGTTTGCGCATGCATCCGAGAATAAGAAGAGCTCACTTCCCCACGTTTTTTAAAATCACAGCTTCTAGAAGGTTTACATGATTTCTTAAAAAAACAGGAGTTTTTAAAAAATGTGATTTATTTATAAAATGGAATCACCAAAGTATGCACATTCTACGTCATAACAACTTTCTATAGTTTGCGCATGTGTTCGACAAGAAGAGTAGCTCAGTACCCCCCGTTTTTAAAAATCACAGCTTCTAGAAGGTTTACACGATTTGTTTAAAAGCATGAGTTTTTAAAATAATATCATTTATTTAATCAATGGAATGAACAAAGTATGCACATTCTACGTCATAACAACTTTCTATAGTTTGCGCATACGTCCAAGAATAAGAAAAATTTACTTCCCCCTGTTTTTTAAAATCACAGTTTCTCGATGGTTTACATGATTTTTTTTAAAAACATGAGTTTTTAAAAAATGTAATTTATTTAATAAATGGATTCACCAAAGTATGTACATTTTACACCATAACAACTTTCTATAGTTTGCGCATGCGTTCGACAAGAAGAATAGCCCAGTACCCCGTTTTTAAAAATCGCAGCTTCTAGAAGGTTTACATGATTTGTTTAAAAACGTGAGTTTTTAAATTAATGTCATTTATTTAGTAAATGGAATCAACAAAGTATGCACATTCTATGTCATAACGACTTTCTATACTTTGGGCATGCATCCGAGAATAAGAAAAGGTTACTTCCCTCCGTTTTTTAAAATCGGAGCTGCTCAATGGTTTACATGATTTTTTAAAAAAAGAAGATTTTTTAAAAAAAGTGATTTATTTAATAAATGGATTCACCAAAGTATGCACATTCTACATCATAACAACTTTCTATGGTTTGCGCATGCGTTCGACAAGAAGAATAGCCCAGTACCCCCGTTTTTAAAAATGACAGCTTCTAGAAGGTTTACATGATTTGTTTAAAAACGTGAGTTTTTAAATTACTGTGATTTATTTAATGAATGGAATGAACAAAGTATGCACATTCTACGTCATAACGACTTTCTATTGTTTGCGCATGCGTCCAAGAATAAGAAAAGCTTACTTCCCCCCTTTTTTTAAAATCACAGCTTCTAGAACGTTTACATGATTTCTTAAAAAAACATGATTATTTAAAAAATGTGATTTATTTAATAAATGGAATCAACAAAGTATGCACAGTCTACATCATAAAAACTTTCTATAGTTTGCGCATGCATTGGACAAGAAGAATAGCTCAGTACCCCCCCGTTTTTTAAAATCACAACTTCTAGAAGGTTTACATGATTTCTTTAAAAACGTGAGTTTCTAAATTAATGTCATTTATTTAATAAATGGAATCAACAAAGTATGCACATTCTATGTCATAACGACATTCTCTAGTTTGTGCATGCGTCCGAGAATAAGAAAAGTTTACTTCCCCCCATTTATTAAAATCATAGCTTCTAGAAGGTTTACATGATTTCTTAAAAAACACGAGTTTTTCAAAAATGTGATTTATTTAATCAATGGAATCAGCATAGTATGCACATTCTACGTCACAACAACTTTTTATAGTTTGCACATGCATTCGATAAGAAGAATAGCTTAGTACCCCCCGTTTTTAAAAATCGCAGCTTCTAGAAGGTTTACATGATTTCTTAAACAAACACAATTTTTTAAAAAATATGATTGATTTAATCAATGGAATCAGCAAAGTATGCACATTTTACGTCATAACAACTTTTTATAGTTTGTACATGCGTTCGACAAGAAGAATAGTTTAGTACCCCCCGTTTTTAAAAATCACAGCTTATAGACGTTTTACATGATTTCATAAAAAAACACGAGTTTTTAAAAAATGTGATTTATTTAATAAATGGAATCACCAAAGTATTCACATTCTACGTCATAACAACTTTCTGTAGTTTGCGCATGCTTTCGATAAGAAGAATAGATTAGTACCCCCCATTTTTAAAAATCACAGCTTCTAGAAGGTTTACATGATCTGTTTAAAAACATGAGTTTTTAAAATAATATCATTACTTTAATCAATGGAATCAACAAAGTATGCACATTCTATGTCATAACAACTTTCTATACTTTGCGCATGCATCCGAGAATAAGAAAAGCTTACTTCCCCCCGTTTTTTAAAATGATTGCTTCTAGAAGGTTTACATGATTTCTTAAAAACAGGAGTTTTTAGAAAATGTGATTTAATAAATAAATGGTATCAACAAAGTATGCACATTCTACGTCATAACAACTTTCTATAGTTTTCGCATGCGTTAGGTAATAGGAAGTGGTTAGTACCCCCCTTTATTAAAATCGCAGCGTCTAGAAGGTTTACATGATTTCTTAAAAACACACGAGTTTTTAAAAAATGTGATTTATTTAATCAATGGAATCAGGATCGTATGCATATTCTAAGTCACAACAAATTTTTATAGTTTGCGCATTCGCTCGACAAGAAGAATTGCTTAGTACACCCCGTTTTTAAAAATCACAGCTTCTAGAAGGTTTACATGATTTCTTAAAAAATACAAGTTTTTAAAAAATATGATTTATTTAATAAATGGAATCACCAAAGTATGCACATTCTACGTCATAAGAACTTTTTATTGTTTACGCATGAGTTTGACAAAAACAAGAGATTAGTTCCCCCCGCTTTTAAAAATCATAGCTTCTAGAAGGTTACAAAAACAAAGTATGCACATTCTACATCATAACAAATTTATATAGTTTGCACATGCGTCCGAGAATAAGAAAATCTTGCTTCCCCCCGTTTTTTAAAATCATCGCTTCTAAAAGGTTTACATGATTTCTTAAAAAAACACGAGATTTTAAAAAATGTAATTTATTTAATAAACGGATTCACCAAAGTATGCACCTTATACGTCATCACAACTTTCTATAGTTTGCGCATGCGTTCGACAAGAAGAGTAGCTCACTACCCCCCCGTTTTTAAAAATCATAGGTTCCAGAAGGTTTACATGATTTGTTTAAAAATGTGTGTTTTTAAATTAATGTCATTTATTTAATAAATGGAATCAACAAAGTATGCACATTCTACATCATAAAGACTTTCTATAGTTTGCACATGCGTATGAGAATAAGAAAAGCTTACTTCCCCCCGTTTTTTAAAATCATCGCTTCTAAAAGGTTTACATGATTTCTTAAAAAACATGATTTTTCAGAAAATGTGAGTTATTTAATAAGCGGAATCAGCAAAGTATGCAAATTCTAGGTCACAACAACTTTCCTTATTTTTCGCACGTGTTTAGTAATAGGAAGTGCTTAGTACCCCCCTTTTTTAAAATCACTGCTTCTAGAAGGTTTACATGATTTCTTAAAAAAACACTAGTTTTTAAAAAATGTGATTGACTTAATCAATGGAATCAACAAAGTATGCACATTCTATGTCATAACAATGTTTTATAGTTTTTGGATGCGTTCAACAAGAAGAATAGCTCAGTACCCCCCCGTTTTTAAAAATCACATCTTCTAGAAGGTTTATATGATTTGTTTAAAAATGTGTGTTTTTAAATCAATGTCATTTATTTAATAAATGGAATCAAAAAAGTATGCACATTCTACGTCATAATGACTTTCCATAGTTTGCACATGCGTTCGACAAGAAGAATAGCTTAGTACCCCCCGTTTTTTAAAATCACAGCTTCTAGAAGATTTACATGATTTGTTTAAAAACATGAGTTTTTAAATTAATGTCATTTATTGAATAAATGGAATCAACAAAGTATGCACATTCTATGTTATAACAACTTTCTATAGTTTGCGCATGTGTCCGAGAATAAGAAAAGCTTACTTCCCCCCGTTTTTTAAAATCAAAGCTTCTAGAAGGTTTACATGAATTCTTAAAAAACATGAGCTTTTAGAAAACGTGATTTATTTAATAAATGGAATCAACAAAGTATGCAAATTCTACGTCATAAGAACTTTCTATAGTTTTCGCATGCATTTAGTAATAAGAAGTGGTTAGTACCCCCCTTTATTAAAATCATAGCTTCTAGAAGGTTTACATGATTTATTAAAAAAACACGAGATTTACATGATTTGCGCATATCAACTTTCTATAGTTTGAGCATGCATTCGACAAGCAGAATAGCTCAGTACCCCCCATTTTTAAAAATCACAGCTTCTAGAAGGTTTACATGATTTGTTATAAAACATGGGTTTTTAAAATAATATCATTTATTTAATCAGTGGAATCAACAAAGACGACTTTCTATAGTTTGTGCATGCGTCCGAGAATAAGATGACTTTTTAAACATGAGTGTTTAAAAAATGTGATTTATTTAATAAATGTAATCAACAAAGTATGCACATTGTACATCATAAAAAAAATTTATTGTTTACGCATGCGTTCAACAAGAAGAATACATCAGTTACCCCCGTTTTTAAAAAACACAGCTTCTAGAAGGTTTACATGATTTGTTTAAAAACATGAGTTTTTAAAATAATATCATTTATTTAATCAATGGAATCAACACAGTATGCACATTCTACGTCATAACGACTTTCTATAGTATGCGCATGCATCCGAGAATAATAAAAGCTTACTTCCCCCCGTTTTTTAAAATCAGACCTTCTAGAAGGGTTACACGATTTCTTAAAAAAACACGAGTTTTTAAAAATGTGATTTATTTAGTAAATGGAATCAATAATGTATGCACATTCTAAGTCATAACAACTTCTTATTTAATCAATGGAATCAACAAAGTATGCACATTCTACATCATAACGACTTTCTATAGTTTGCACATGCGTCCGAGATTAAGAAAAGCTTACTTCCCCCCGTTTTTTAAAATCACGTCTTCTAAAAGGTTTACATGATTTCTTAAAAAAACACGAGTTTTTAGAAAATGTGAGTTATTTGATAAATGGAATCAACAAAGTACGCAAATTCTAGGTCGCCACAACTTTCTTTATTTTTCACATGCGTTGGACAAGAAGAATAGATGAGTACCCCCTGTTTTTAAAACTCATAGCTTCTAGAAGGTTTACATGATTTGTTTAAAAAATGAGTTTTTAAAATAATATCATTTATTTAATCAATGGAATCAACAAAGTATGCACATTCTACGTTATAACGACTTTCTATAGTTTGCACATGCATCCGAGAATAAGAAAAGTTTACTTCCCCATGTTTATTAAAATCACAGCTTCTAGAAGGTTTACATGATTTCTTAAAAACCACGAGTTTTTCGAAAATGTGATTTATTTAATAAATGTAGTCAACAATGTATGCAAATTCTAGGTCATAACAAATTTCTTTATTTTTCGCATGCGTTTAGTAATAGGAAGAGCTTAGTACCCACCTTTTTTAAAATCACAGCTTCTAGACGGTTTACATGATTTCTTAAAAAAACACGAGTTTTTAAAAAACGTGATTTATTTAATAAATGGAATCACCAAATTATGCACATTCTACTTCATAACAACTTTCTATAGCTTGCGCATGCATTCGATAAGAAGAATAGATTAGTAACCCCCATTTTTAAAAATCACAACTTCTAGAAGGTTTACAAGATCTGTTTAAAAACATGAATTTTTAAATTAATGTCATTTATTTAATAAAATGGAATCAACAAAGTATGCACATTCTATGTTATAATGACTTTCCATAGTTTGCATATGCGTTCGATAAGAAGAATAGCTTAGTACCCCCCATTTTTAAAAATCACAGCTTCTACAAGATTTACATGATTTGTTTAAAAATGTGAGTTTCTAAATTAATGTCATTTATTTAATAATTGGAATCTACAAAGTATGCACATTCTACGTCATAATGACTTTCTATAGTTCGCGCATGCGTCCAAGAATAAGAAAAGTTTAGTTCCCCCCGTTTATTAAAATCACAGCTTCTAGAAGGTTTACATGATTTCTTAAAAAACATGAGTTTTTCGAAAATGTGATTTATTTAATGAATGGAATCAACAACGTATGGAAATTCTAGGTCATAAGAACTTTCTTTATTTTTCGCATCCGTTTAGTAATAGGAAGTGTTTAGTACCCCCCTTTTTTAAAATCACAGCTTCTAGAAGGTTTACATGATTTCCTAAAAAAACACCATTTATTAAAAAATATGATTGATTTAATCAATGGAATCAGAAAAGTATGCAGATTCTATGTCATAACAACTTCTTATAGTTTGCGCATGCGTTCGACAAGAAGAATAGCTTAGTACCCCACGTTTTTAAAAATCACAGCTTCTAGAATATTTACATGATTTGTTTGAAAACATGATTTTTTAAATTAATGTCATTTATTGAATAAATGGAATCAACAAAGTATGCATATTCTATGTCATAACAAGTTTCTATAGTTTGCGCATGCGTCCGAGAATAAGAAAAGGTTACTTCCCCCCGTTTTTTAAAATCACAGCTTCTAGAAGGTTTACATGATTTCTTAAAAAACACGAGTTTTTATAAAACGTGATTTATTTAATAAATGGAATCAACAAGTATGCACATTCTACGTCATGACAACTTTCTATAGTTTTCACATGCGTTCAGTAATAAGAAGTGGCTACTACCACCCTTTATTAAAATCACAGCTTCTAGAAGGTTTACATGATTTCTTAAAAAAACACGAGTTTTTAAAAAATGTGATTTATTTAATAAATTGAATCACCAAAGTATGCACATTCTACATCATATAAACTTTTTATAGTTTGCGCATGCGTTCGACAAGAAGAATTCCTCAGTACCCCCCGTTTTTAAAAATCACAGCTTCTAGAAGGTTTACGTGATTTGTTTTAAAACATCAGTTTTTAAATTAATGTCATTTATTTCATAAATGGAATCAATAAAGTATGCACATTCTACGTCATAGCGAATTTGTATAGTTTGCGCATGCATCCGAGAATTAGAAAAGCTTACTTCCCCCCATTTTTTAAAATCACAGCTTCTAGAAGGTTTACATGATTTCTTAAAAAACCATGAGTTTTAAAAAAAAGTGATTTATTTAATAAATGGAATCAACAAAGTATGCACATTCTACGTCATAACAACTTTTTATTGTTTACGCATGTGTTCAACAAGAAGAATAGATCAGTACCCCCCATTTTTAAAAATCACAGCTTCTAGAAGGTTCGCATGACTTGTTTAAAAACATGAGTTTTTAAAATAATATCATTTATTTAATCAATGGAATCAACAAAGTATGCACATTCTACATCATAACGAATTTCTATACTTTGCTCATGCGTCTGAGAAAAATAAATGCTTACTTCCCCCCGTTTTTTGAAATCACAGCTTCTAGAAGGTTTACACGATTTCTTAAAAAAACACGAGTTTTTAAAAAATGTTATATATTTAATCAATGGAATCGCCAAAGTATGCACATTCTATGTCATAACAACTTTCTACAATTTGCTTATGCGTTTGACAAGAAGAATAGCTTAGTACCCCCTGTTTTTAAAAATCACAGCTTCTAGAAGGTTTACATGATTTGTTTAAAAGCATGAGTTTTTGAAATAATATCATTTATTTAATCAATGGAATCAACAAAGTATGCACATTCTACGTCATAACGACTTTCTATAGTTTGCGCATGCGTCCGAGAATAAGAAAAGTTTACTTCCCCCAGTTTATAAAAATCACAGCTTCTAGAAGGTTTACATGATTTCTTAAAAAACATACATTTTTCGAAAATGTGATTTATTTAATAAATGGAATCAACAACGCATGCAAATTGTAGGTCATAACAACTTTCTTTATTTTTTGCATGCGTTTAGTAATAGGAAGTGCTTAGTACCCCCATTTTTTTAAATCACAACTTCTAGAAGGTTTACATGATTTCTTAAAAAAACACCAGTTTTTAAAAAATATTATTGATTTAATCAATGGAATCAGCAAAGTATGCACATTCTACGTCATAACAACTTTTTATAGTTTGCGCATGCGTTCGACAAGAAGAATATCTTAGTAACCCCCATTCTAAATTAATGTCATTTATTTAATAAATGGAATCGACAAAGTATCCACATTCTACGTTATAACGACTTTATATAGTTTGCGCATGCATCTGAGAATAAGAAAAGTTTACTTCCCCTTGTTTATTAAAATCACTGTAACATCCCCAAAATCTGAGTTAGTATTTAGATAAAGATTTAAATGAATATCTTTCGACAATGTCTAATAAGCTATACTCATAAAAATGAATGTGGAAATAAATGAGTGAGATTTGTCTAGGAAGTATCAATACAATATAACCCCGTTGTCTTATGTGACATCCCCAAAATTCTTAGATGTTATTTCGAGAAAAGAAAGTCCTTGTTCCTCTAAACGATAGCCAAACTTCACACATTAGTAAAACAAAATATCTCCAATATTTATACTTCGTATTTACATTCAGAAAATTACTCCAAACAAACTACTACCATAAGGGTGAAAAATGTTTTATGCTTGGTCCCACATAACTCCTGCAACATACTCCAATAACAAAGTTAATTAAGAACGATAATCATACCTGAATGACCCCGATTCTTATAAAATATTCCAACCTCTTTATTATATCATTGCCCATTTGCGAAGACTGCAAATGCCTTAACCTATACCATAGTTACATCTTACATGGTCATCATTTGGGCATTATGAAATTGAAAATGAATTACCATTCATCCACGCAAGCTTGCTTTGGCATACACTTTATATAAAGACAAAAACCATAGTAATCGTAACCACTCATATGAGCATTTAACCTAACCACAAAACAAAACATAAAAACCTTGTTAACAAAACCACACAATATAACATGAACATAAATACAGATATGATACAATAACATACAAGTGAAACAACACATAAACCCAGATATGATACGTGGTTCACCCACTATGTGGGCTACGTCCACCAAAGATTAGTCACCTCTTGTATTATTTCTCATAAAACAAGTCACACCGTGCAACATAAGTTTTGCATCATTTACAATCTATTTACCCAACACCTCTCTCTTAGAGGGCGATTTTCCAGACATTCTTGCTGTCATCAACCAATTACACGATCTATCTCTGATGAATAAATAACTTAACAAAACAACTAACCAGAATCCCACAGCGAGGCTTTCCTTCCTCATGTTACTGGATTCTTTCAAAAGATTACGGCGATCACCCAGATCGCATTCATCCTACAACAATATATATATATGGCTCATTTCGAGTATTACCTGAATTGAAGGGATTACATTGCATTTCAAGACACACCATGTCAACAACAAATATTTTAGAAAAATTATCTCTAGTAACTAAAACTAGCAGAACTCTCCACAAGATACGGGATCAATCTCGAGTTTGTTATAAATATAAACCCTAGCGTTAATGCCTATAAACATCCAAGACATATATCTATAAATAAGTAGGCGTATCTACAGTTAGCTTCCATACGGACTGCAACTAGCCTCTACGTTTTTAGATGATAAGGTAAAAACGAAAATACACGCTGGTATCCCCACTATCAACAGTTAAAATACAGAGATCCTTTTGGAAAGAACGAGACAGTCCTAATCTCGACGTGGAGACTCGACGAGGCAGAGACAGTCATGAGATCTTATTTTGGCATCCAACTCAGATATTTGACAGCGTTTATCATAACAATGATTTAAATGGACGGTTAGGGTAAGGAAAACAACCAACGCAGAGCTGGAACTCTCTAGGGAAACATGAGGGCAACACTTAGAGTTTCGAAAGAGTGCAGAGGTTTAACTGGTAGACCAAAGAAACTGAGATTGCAGTGTGTAGACATATATATAAATAAAAGGGGGAAGGGATCTAAACTTGAAAAACACCGAGCCCCGATCCAAATGATCAAAGTGATCACAGTGATGAAGGTAAAAGAGTCTCGAGACTTGAAGCAATAAATTTCATAAAAGAAATACTACATAGAGTTCCATTAATCCACGCTTTCGTCAAGTGAAACGTTTGCACAAAGTTTAATTAAATCGCGTTTTCATACATGAAATGTTACACACAGCTCAAATCTTAGAGACATCCTGAGTATTCCCTTATTATTTTATGTGTATCTAGCAACTCCCATCCAAAGGAAAACTGAGACGATGTATTCTTGTAGTAATGAAAAATTAGCAGAAAAAGAAAACCCTACCAGGATTAAAGTAGTCCAACTCGACAGTGAAGTCGTTTCTTGATCAATGCTTTTGTCCAATCAGAGATGATTTATACAATATAAAGAAACTGTACAATTTCAACCATTTAGATGATCTACGAACCAGAGGCATTAAAGTAAAGAAACAAAAATAACACAGAATAAAAAAATCATGAGTTCTGGGGATTATACTTACCAAACCTCTCAGTAAGAATCATTTCCTTACCAAACTTTTATTACGGCTGCATCTCCAATCAAAGAATCAAAAGCCGCAGATATTAAATCTCTATGCTTATCACCGAGATCATAGATCTGTCCCTTCTCACCAATCAACTCAGGCATGTCAAAACCTTCCACAGGGGGTGTATCTCTGTGCAGATCGCATCTGCAATTGACTCTGTACATACAGAAGTTTGACTAAAACTGAAACACTAACTTCTCTCCTTTTCTCCAGTAACGCATTCATCTGGGTCTTTCTTTCCCAAAAATCGCGTAGCTCCCTTTTCAGCTAGCATTGATCCTGCATCTACTCTAAAGCAGCGTGACACTCTGAAGCAACGTGACCCTCTTCCTTGCAGAGTCTGCGTTATGCCCCAGCTGACAAAGACATCCTCTTCCACAATCGCATCCGATGCACTGGTCCTCTTCCTCCTTCCATCGCAGAAATTCCCTTTATTTCCTACACACAGATCGCAGAGCTCCAGAATATCGCCGGGCTCCATGACTCAGACCGCTGGATCCCATTCCTTGTTGCTGATCTATCCTCTCCCTTTCCATACGCCAAAATCTGGTTTTTTTATAATGATGGAGAGTTCCACTTTGCTTTGGAGACTCCGCTCTACTTTGGAGATCCTCCCCACCAAGCGGAAGTTGATTGAATCATGTATGGATTTTGGGAACGCCAAGTGGTAGGTAAGTTTCTCCAACATGAGGCTCGGCTTCCTTGAAATAGTTTTCCTTCATTACAAATACCCTAAGATAGGTAACCTTTAAAATATAAGCCGCCTTCATTTGTGATGTAGAAAACTTCTAAAATATTACTGTAGTTAACTAGAACTTTAACAACTTAAGGCGTTCATATTTATATGTATCGCATAGACATACATGTATTCTTTCTAGTCGATCTCTTGTATATATATATATAATTTCTATGCTTCTTTTATCCATAGCATAACTTGTAGTTAATCTACGACATATACTACCTTTTAATAGCATGATATTTATAATATATATCAATTAATAAGTTAGGTTTACCAAACACTAATTTACCAATTAATAATTTGAGCTTCAATTAGCTCAAACACCCTCTAGTAGGAGTAGGATATATCTATCTATATATATATATGTATTTATCATATACACGAGACCACTTTTTGTATAAAATAGTTCATAGGGATCTCTTATGAGGAATTCCTTTTAGGTTTGACTTCTAAAATTTCTAAGTGGCTCTTTAAAGAACATAGCTCTTCATTCAAGAGTGTGTGGCACTAGTACGATATCCATCGTCGACTCAGGGACTACTAGCCATAAACTTCCTCAGTAATGGTTTAGTTGCGTCGTCACCTTTTAGTCTCTTAAGTTCAAATTTTTCTACTTAGGGAATAATACTACATAAGCCACAAGGTTTACTGGTGGGGCCTTGGCCTTGAGCTCCTCACCAGAAACCAGTACAATATTCATTTATATTTACATGCCACAAGGGCAGAATAAGAGGGATATTACATCCTCCTCCCCTTAAAATTAACAGCGTCCTCGGTGTTCATACTTTCAACAATTGGTCTTCTCTTCTGGAATCATCATTTTCTTGCTTTGTCGTTTTCTGTTTTGATCACCTTCACAACTTCACATTTTCCGCCAATTATTATAGCTCATAACCTGTACCTTTCACTACCAACAGAAGTTGTTTCTAGCATGTTATCATAAAATAAATGCATACGCCTGATTTTTCTAAATCCATAAGAACCGAAGTGCTAGTGTCCCCTTGCAACATCATGTTGCGGCCTTTTCATGGCAACTCCATTGAGAGTTTGATCTACTTACAAATCTCTTCTTTTTAATTTCCTGCATTTGCACATATGTCAATGATACATGATATACATATAAATCATGATCTAAGATAATATTCTCACAATGACATTTCTTTCCAAGTACATTTAGTCATTCTCTTCCTGTTTTTTCCAAAAGCAATTATATCAACGCTCATAACATAGCATATACATAGTCTACCATGTATGTGCATAATTTTTAACTATTACAAGTTCATAACATACGCATACGTGCATACTTGTGCATAACATATGTATAGTAGAAATGACTCGTGGTGCACCATCTCAACACCGAATAAGACCTTTTATTCTAGGCACTCCATAGGTATCAAATAATCAAAAGTCAACGGATTACTGATGTTTCATAGCCTCCAACTCAACATCAGTAATCACCATGAGTTGCAGTGTTTCCAAAGATTACGCTCAACACATAACAAGTAGTCCATGTTATAGTCTTTGTTTGGTTTTTTTTTTTTTTTTACTTATCACAAGTACACATAATCCTGTGTTTCCAAGAGTGCAGACTATTAACTTTATCAAAACTTGTCCTTCACTTGATCCGAGAAGCTCTTGCCTAACACCCAAGTGCTCACACAGCAATCTTTCAGAAATTCTTGCCTAACACCTCAGTGCTCACACAGCAATCTTTCGAAAATTCTTGCCTAACACCTCAGTGCTCACACAGCAATCTTTCGGAAATTCTTGCCTAACACCTCAGTGCTCACACAGCAATCTTTCCTCTCATGCATACTAAGCAGCGTCCTGCCTCACGCATATGCATTATTTTATAGTTTTCCTAGGTCTTTATAGCCTGCCGATTCCTTCGAGAATTCTGACGGCTATCAATCCCTAATTTATAGGGATTGTTTTAGTGCCATTACTGCACTCTTACATAATTTCCCCTCAAGCTTCTTGCTTGATTCTAGAAAAATCTCTTTCAAATTAATCAATTATTTCGTCATATCATATTTTGTAACCATACGATTACTCTCACAAATTTGGTCCTATTTCTTTATTCAACAAAAATTATCCAACTTACAGGAGTAAATGAACGTGGTGATGGGGATCTTAAATTCCCACCATGCATAATATTTATGCTCTTGTCTTTCCACAAGCTCCACAGGATTTTGATCATCTATCAAATTCCCTATAGTAACACCATAAAATATTTGTAAGAAGATATTTTTCCTATGCATGAAAATAAGAACTCATCCCTAATATTACAATATCCATACTTCGTAAATACATTCTCTTCTTACAAGTTTTTGTGAGTAATCAACGAAACTGGTATGTACCTAGGTTAGAAAATGCCAAATACCTATTCTTCACAAACCATCTAATATTAATAAAGGTCTATATCATATTTTCCTACTCATGGTAACTCACTTCCAAGCATATAGGTGTTTTCCTTTATTAACCTTGGCATAATAAGTAATCCCTTTTCATGCTACTACCTTTAAATATGCCAACATCAACTTAATGGATTTTCGTATATGAAAGTTGCAGCAAAATACATTTTATACCTCAATCATCGAAATAACCAAAATAATCAAAACTAGAACTCCGATGATCAATTCCCTAAGAATAATTTTCTCACAAGGAAAATTTCCATGATCATATGTTTTGTTTTTCTTCAAAGTAATGCATTCATCCATTTACTAATCTTTGGTAATAACCTAAACCTGAAATATGCCACCAAGACATGTTACGTCACATCATCATAAGTCAGCATAATCAAATAACAAATAATATATGAAACATAATAAGAACCAGTGAGGGTTATTTCGTCAGTAACTTCCTTCCTTCTTATGAAATCCAGAGAAAACCCTAATTTTCCTAGTCTCATAACCTATTTGGAAGGACGTCATGTCTTTTCATTTCTCATCTGATTCCTACTAAGATATAAATCCTTCGTATACACAAACCTTTTGTAAGTAACAACACACTTGTTTTACATACATATGTACTTGCACGTTTTATAATGATTATTACATACCTTATAAAGGCGACCGCATAACTCCTTATTATGTGGTCCTCTTAGGCTAAGGTACAAGTCGACTTGCCCTAACAACTTATAAAATCAATATATATTAAAATGAAGAAGACAAGTCGAAGTTCCCATGCATACCACATATACTTTAATAATATAACTCTCGAGCACAACTTTGTAGAACCACCACTGAAGTGTTCCATTTTCCACAATAGAGAACACTAAAATAAGGAACATAAAATGAACTCATTCATTGTTATCATATGCATCATATTAACTACTTAGAACACACATGTATAACTTTCAAGTAACTTTAACAATTTCCTTTTGTTTGAACCTATATGTAAGGCTACAAGCGTGCTTCAATGTTACACGACAACATTATGACGCTCACGTACTAGAATGAAAAATAATTAGTAAGGAGATTATTAAGAATTGTCCTCCTTTATGATATGACAATTTCCTAGCCATAGAAACTTCACACTAATTAAAGTTAATTTCCCTGTTAAAAAAGGTTTTTAGATACCTACTCTTCTGGTGGAATAATTATAAGGACTTAACTCCAATAGTCTAATTATTTCAATCATTCAATGAAACTAATTATAGAGTATGAAGAGGTATTCATCGTCTAGTGTCTATCAATAAAATATCGTTCAAATACATAATGAGACATGTTCTATGTTCACAATTAGGTACTGCTATGCCATTATAATGCTTTAGCAAAATGGAACATACTTACTCGCAATTTCCATGACGTCTTGTAACTTACCCTTGCTGAGTCTTAGAATGAAATTCTATTTTTGCGTCTTATAGAATGGAGTTTCGTTCCTTGTTCGGCTAACTTGTATTCGTCTTTCACGATTGAGCCCAATTAGCCCGAGTATTTGCAACCTATGCTCTGATACCATATGTAACATCCCCAAAATCTGAGTTAGTATTTAGATAAAGATTTAACTGAATATCTTTCGACAATGTCTAATAAGCTATACTCATAAAAATGAACGTGGAAATAAATGAGTGAGATTTGTCTAGGAAGTATCAATACAATATAACCCCATTGTCTTATGTGACATCCCCAAAATTCTTAGATGTTATTTCGAGAAAAGAAAGTACTTGTTCCTCTAAACGATAGCCAAACTTCACACATTAGTAAAACAAAATATCTCCAATATTTATACTTCGTATTTACATTCAGAAAATTACTCCAAACAAACTACTACCATAAGGGTGAAAAATGTTTTATGCTTGGTCCCACATAACTCCTGCAACATACTCCAATAAAAAAGTTAATTAAGAACGATAATCATACCTGAATGACCCCGATTCTTATAAAATATTCCAACCTCTTTATTATATCATTGCCCATTTGCGAAGACTGCAAATGCCTTAACCTACACCATAGTTACATCTTACATGGTCATCATTTGGGCATTATGAAATTGAAAATGAATTACCATTCATCCACGCAAGCTTGCTTTGGCATACACTTTATATAAAGACAAAAACCATAGTAATCGTAATCACTCATATGAGCATTTAACCTAACCACAAAACAAAACATAAAAACCTTGTTAACAAAACCACACAATATAACATGAACATAAATACAAATATGATACAATAACATACAAGTGAAACAACACATAAACCCAGATATGATACGTGGTTCACCCACTATGTGGGCTACGTCCACCAAAGATTAGTCACCTCTTGTATTATTTCTCATAAAACAAGTCACACCGTGCAACATAAGTTTTGCATCATTTACAATCTATTTCACCAACACCTCTCTCTTAGAGGGCCATTTTCCAGACATTCTTGCTGTCATCAACCAATTACACGATCTATCTCTGATGAATAAATAACTTAACAAAACAACTAACCAGAATCCCACAGCGAGGCTTTCCTTGCTCATGTTACTGGATTCTTTCAAAAGATTACGGCGATCACCCAGATCGCATTCATCCTACAACAATATATATATATGGCTCATTTCGAGTATTACCTGAATTGAAGGGATTACATTGCATTTCAAGACACACCATGTCAACAACAAATATTTTAGAAAAATTATCTCTAGTAACTAAAACTAACAAAACTCTCCACAAGATACGGGATCAATCTCGGGTTTGTTATAAATATAAACCCTAAAGTTAATGCCTATAAACATCCGAGACATATCTCTATAAATAAGTAGGCGTATCTACAGTTAGCTTCCATACGGACTGCAACTAGCCTCTCAGTTTTTAGATGATAAGGTAAAAACGAAAATACACGCTGGTATCCCCACTATCAACAGTTAAAATACAGAGATCCTTTTGGAAAGAACGAGACAGTCCTAATCTCGGCGTGGAGACTCGACGAGGCAGAGACAGTCATGAGATCTTATTCTGGCATCCAACTCAGATATTTGACAGCGTTTATCATAACAATGATTTAAATGGATGGTTAGGGTAAGGAAAACAACCAACGCGGAGCTGGAACTCTCCAGGGAAACATGAGGGCAACACTTAGAGTTTCGAAAGAGTGCAGAGGTTTAACTGGTAGACCAAAGAAACTGAGATTGCAGTGTGTAGACATATATATAAAGAAAAGGGGGAAGGGATCTAAACTTGAAAAACACCGAGCCCCGATCCAAATGATCAAAGTGATCACAGCGATGAAGGTAAAAGAGTCTCGAGACTTGAAGCAATAAATTTCATAAAAGAAATACTACATAGAGTTCCATTAATCCACGCTTTCATCAAGTGAAACGTTTGCACAAAGTTTAATTAAATCGCGTTTTCATACATGAAATGTTACACACAGCTCGAATCTTAGAGACATCCTGAGTATTCCATTGTATTTTATGTGGATCTAGCAACTCCCATCCAAAGGAAAACTGAGACGATGTATTCTTGTAGTAATGAAAAATCAGCAGAAAAAGAAAACCCTACCAGGATTAAAGTAGTCCAACTCGACAGTGAAATCGTTTCTTGATCAACGCTTTTGTCCAATCAGAGATGATTTATACAATATAAAGAAACTGTACGATTTCAACCATTTAGATGATCGACGAACCAGAGGCATTAAAGTAAAGAAACAAAAATAACACAGAATAAAAAAATCATGAGTTCTGGGGATTATACTTACCAAACCTCTCAGTAAGAATCATTTCCTTACCAAACTTTTATTACGGCTGCATCTCCAATCAAAGAATCAAAAGCCGCAGATATTAAAGCTATATGCTTATCACCGAGATCATAGATCTGTCCCTTCTCACCAATCAACTCAGGCATGTCAAAACCTTCCACAGGGGGCATATCTCTGTGCAGATCGCATCTGCAATTGACTCTGTACATACAGAAGTTTGACTAGAACTGAAACACTAACTTCTCTCCTTTTCTCCAGTAACGCATTCATCTAGGTATTTCTTTCCCAAAAATCGCGTAGCTCCTTTTTCAGCTAGCACTGATCCTGCATCTACTCTAAAGCAGCGTGACACTCTGAAGCAACGTGACCCTCTTCCTTGCAGAGTCTGCGTTATGCCCCAGCTGACAAAGACATCCTCTTCCAAAATCGCATCCGACGCACTGGTCCTCTTCCTCCTTCCATCGCAGAAATTCCCTTTATTTCCTACACACAGATCGCAGAGCTCGAGAATATCGCCGGGCTACATGACTCAGACCGCTGGATCCCATTCCTTCTTGCTGATCTATCCTCCCCCTTTCCATACGCCAAAATCTGGTTTTTTTTATAATGATGGAGAGTTCCACTTTGCTTTGGAGACTCCGCTCTACTTTGGAGATCCTCCCCGCCAAGCCGAAGTTGATTGAATCATGTGTGGATTTTGGGAACGCCAAGTGGTAGGTAAGGTTCTCCAACATGAGGCTCGGCTTCCTTGAAATATTTTTCCTTCATTACAAATACCCTAAGATAGCTAACCTTTAAAATATAAGACGCCTTCATTTGTGATGTAGAAAACTTCTAAAATATTACTGTAGTTAACTAGAACTTTAACAACTTAAGGCGTTCATATTTATATGTATCGCATATACATACATGTATTCTTTCTAGTCAATCTCTTGTATATATATATATATATAATTTCTATGCTTCTTTTATCCATAGCATAACTTGTAGTTAATCTACGACATATACTACCTTTTAATAGCATGATATTTATAATATATATCAATTAATAAGTTAGGTTTACCAAACACTAATTTACCAATTAATAATTTGAGCTTCAATTAGCTCAAACACCCTCTAGTAGGAGTAGGATATATCTATCTATATATATATATGTATTTATCATATACACGAGACCACTTTTTGTATAAAATAGTTCATAGGGATCTCTTATGAGGAATTCCTTTTAGGTTTAACTTCTAAAATTTCTAAGTGGCTCTTTAAAGAACATAGCTCTTCATTCAAGAGTGTGTGGCACTAGAACGATATCCATCGTTGACTCAGGGACTACTAGCCATAAACTTCCTCAGTAATGGTTTAGTTGCGTCGTCACCTTTTAGTCTCTTAAGTTCAAATTTTTCTACTTAGGGAATAATACTACATAAGCCACAAGGTTTACTGGTGGGGCCTTGGCCTTGAGCTCCTCACCAGAAACCAGTACAATATTCATTTATATTTACATGCCACAAGGGCAGAATAAGAGGGATATTACAATCACAGCGTCTAGAAGGTTTACATGATTTCTTTAAAAATACATGATTTCGAAAATGTGATTTATTTAATAAATAGAATCCACAACGTTTGCAAATTCTAGGTGATAACAACTTTCTTTATTTTTTGCATGCGTTTAGTAATAGGAAGTGCATAGTACCCCCCATTTTTAAAAATCACAGCTTCTAGAAGCTTTACATGATTTCTTAAAAAAACACGAGTTTTTAAAAAATGTGATTTATTTAATAAATGGAACCACCAAAGTATGCACATTCTACATCATAACAAGTTTCTATAGTTTGCGCATGCGTTCGACAAGAAGAATAGATTAGTACCCCCAATTTTTAAAAATCATAGCTTCTAGAAGGTTTACATGATCTGTTTAAAAACATGAGTTTTTAAAATAATAACATTTATTTAATGAATGGAATCAACAAAGTATGCACATTCTACGTCTTAATGACTTTATATACTTCGCGCATGCATCAGACAATAAGAAAAGCTTCCTTCCCCACGTTTTTTAAAATCATCGCTTCTAGAAGGTTTACATGATTTCTTAAAAAAACACGAGTTTTTAAAAAATGTTATTTATTTAATAAATGGATTCACCAAAGTATGCACGTTCTACATCATAACAACTGTCTATAGTTTGTGCATGTGTTCGACAAGAAGAATAGCTCAGTACCCCACCATTTTTTAAAAATCACAGCTTCTAGAAGGTTTACATGACTTGTTTAAAAACGTGTGTTTTTAAATCAATGTCATTTATTTAATAAATGGAATAACCAAAGTATGCACATTCTACGTCATAATGACTTTCCATAGTTTGCACATGGGTTCGACAAGAAGAATAGCTTAGTACCCCCCGGTTTTAAAAATCACAGCTTCTAGAATATTTACGTGACTTGTTTAAAAACATGAGTTTTTAAATTAATGTCATTTATTGAATAAATGGCATCAACAAAGTATGCAGATTCTATGTCATAACAACTTTCTGTAGTTTGCGCATGCGTCCGAGAAGAAGAAAAGCTTACTTCCCCCGTTTTTTAAAATCACAGCTTCTAGAAGGTTTACATGATTTCTTAAAAAACATACGTTTTTCGAAAATGTGATTTATTTAATAAATGGAATCAACAACGTATGCAAATTCTAGGTCATAACAACTTTCTTTATTTTTTGCATGTGTTTAGTAATAGGAAGTGCTTAGTACCCTCGTTTTTTTAAATCACAACTTCTCGAAGGTTTACATGATTTCTTAAAAAAACACCAGTTTTTAAAAAATATGATTGATTTAATCAATGGAATCAGCAAAGTATGGACATTCTATGTCATAACAACTTTCTATAGTTTGTGCATGCATTCGACAAGAAGAATAGCCTAGTACCCCCCATTTTTAAAAATCACAACTTCTAGAAGGTTTACACGATCTGTTTAAAAACATGAGTTTTTAAAATAATATCATTTATTTAATCAATGGAATAAACAAAGTATGCACATTCTACGTCATAACATCTGTCTATACTTTGCGCATGAATTGAAGAATATGAAAAGTTTACTTCCCCAAGTTTTTTAAAATCATCGCTTCTAGAAGGTTTGCATGATTTCTTAAAAAACACAAGTTTTTAGAAAATGTGATTTATTTAATAAATGGAATCAACAAAATATGCACATTCTACGTCATAAAGTGATATATTTAATCAATGAAATCGCCAAAGTATGCACATTCTACGTCATAACAGCTTTCGACAGTTGGCTTATGCGTTTAACAAGAAGAATAGCTCAGTACCCTCCGTTTTTAAAAATCACAACTTCTAGAAGGTTTACATGATTTGTTTAAAAACATGAGTTTTTAAATTAATGTCATTTATTTAATAAATGGAATCAACAAAGTATGCACATTCTATGTCATAATGACTTTCTATAGTTTGCGCATGCATCCAAGAATTAGAAAATCTTGGTTCCCCACGTTTTTTAAAATCACAGCTTCTAGAAGGTTTACATGATTTCTTAAAAAAACATGAGTATTTAAAAAATGTGATTTATTTAATAAATGGTATCAACAAAGTATGCACATTCTATGTCATAACAACTTTTTATTGTTTACACATGCGTTCGACAAAAATAATAGATTAGTACCCCCCGTTTTTTAAAATCACAGCTTCTAGAAGGTTTACATGATTTGTTTTAAAACATGAGTTTTGAAAATAATATCATTTATTAATTCAATGGAATAAACAAAGTATGCACATTCTATGTCATAACAACTTTCTATAGTTTGAGCATGCGTTCGACAAGAAGAATAGCCCAGTACCCCGTTTTTAAAAATCATAGCTTATAGAAGGTTTACATGATTTGTTTAAAAACATGAGTTTTTAAATTAATGTCATTTATTTAATAAAAGGCATCAACAAATTATGCACATTCTACGTCATAATGACTTTCTATAGTTTGCGTATGCGTCCAATAATAAGAAAACCTTACTTCCCCGCGTTTTCTAAAATCATAGCTTCTAGAAGGTTGACATGATTTCTTAAAAAAACATGAGTATTTAAAAAATGTGATTTATTTAATAAATGGAATCAAAAAAGTAAGCACATTCTACGTCATAAGAACTTTCTATAGTTTGTGCATGCATTCGAGAAGAAGAATAGCTCAATACCCCCCCACCCGGTTTTTAAAAATCACAGCTTCTAGAAGGTTTACATGATTTGTTTAAAAACGTGAGCTTCTAAATTAATGTCATTTATTTAATAAATGGAATCGACAAAGTATCCACATTCTACGTCATAACGACTTTCTATAGTTTGAGCATGCATCCGAGAATAAGAAAAGTTTACTTCCCCCTATTTATTAAAATCACAGCTTCTAGAAGGTTTACATGATTTCTTTAAAAACACGAGTATTTCGAAAATGTGATTTATTTAATAAATAGAATCCACAACGTTTGCAAATTCTAGGTGATAACAACTTTCTTTATTTTTCGCATGCGTTTAGTAATAGGAAGTGCATAGTACCCCCCATTTTTAAAAATCACAGCTTCTAGAAGCTTTACATGATTTCTTAAAAAAACACGAGTTTTTAAAAAATGTGATTTATTTAATAAATGGAACCACCAAAGTATGCACATTCTACATCATAACAACTTTTTATAGTTTGCACATGCGTTCGATAAGAAGAATAGATTAGTAGCCCCCATTTTTAAAAATCACAACTTCTAGAAGGTTTACATGATCTGTTTAAAAACATGAGTTTTTAAAATAATAACATTTATTTAATGAATGGAATCAACAAAGTGTGCACATTCTACATCATAACGACTTTATATACTTCGTGCATGCATCAGAGAATAAGAAAAGCTTCCTTCCCCACGCTTTTTAAAATCATCGCTTCTAGAAGGTTTACATGATTTCTTAAAAAAACACGAGTTTTTAAAAAATGCTATTTATTTAATAAATGCATTCACCAAAGTATGCACGTTCTACATCATAACAACTGTCTATAGTTTGTGCATGTGTTCGACAAGAAGAATAGCTCAGTACCCCCCCATTTTTTAAAAATTATAGCGTCTAGAAGGTTTACATGAGTTGTTTAAAAACGTGTGTTTTTAAATCAATGTCATTTATTTAATAAATGGAATGAAGTATGCACATTCTACGTCATAATGACTTTCCATATTTTGCGCATGGGTTCGACAAGAAGAATAGCTTAGTACCCCCCGGTTTTAAAAATCACAGCTTCTAGAAGATTTACGTGACTTGTTTAAAAACGTGAGTTTTTAAATTAATGCCATTTATTGAATAAATGGCATCAACAAAGTATGCAGATTCCATGTCATAACAACTTTCTGTAGTATGCAGATTCCATGTCATCACCAAAGTATGTACATTCTACGTCATATAAACTTTCTATAGTTTGTGCATGCGTTCGACAAGAAGGATTGCTCAGTAACCCCCGTTTTTAAAAATCACAACTTCTAGAAGGTTTACATGATTTGTTTAAAAACATCAGTTTTTAAATGAATGTCATTTATTTAATAAATGGAATCAACAAAGTATGCACATTCTACGTCATAACAACTTTCTATAGTTTGCGCATGCATTGGACAAGAAGAAAAGCTCAGTACCCCCCCGTTTTTAAAAATCACAGCTTCTAGAAGGTTTAAATGATTTGTTTAAAAATGTGAGTTTCTAAATTAATGTCATTTATTTAATCAATGGAATCAACAAAGTATGCACATTCTACATCATAAGAAAGTTTTATTGTTTACGCATGCGTTCAACAAAGTATGCACATTCTATGTCATAACAACTTTCTATAGTTTGCGCATGCGTCCGAGAATAAGAAAAGCTTACTTCCCCCCGTTTTTAAAAATCACAACTTCTAGAAGGTTACTAGATTTCTTAAAAAAACACGAGTTTTAAAAAAATGTGATTTATTTAATAAACGGATTCACCAAAGTATGCACATTGTACATCATAACAACTGTCTATAGTTTGTGCATGCGTTCGACAAGAAGAGTAGCTCAGTACCCCCCCATTTTTAAAAATCACAGCTTCTAGAAGGTTTACATGATTTGTTTAAAAACGTGTGTTTTTAAATCAATGTCATTTATTTAATCAATGGAATAACCAAAGTATGCACATTCTACATCATAATGACTTTCCATACTTTGGGCACGCGTTCGACAAGAAGAATAGTTTAGTACCACCCGTTTTTAAAAATCGTAGCTTCTAGAAGATTTACATGACTTGTTTAAAAACATGAGTTTTTAAATTAATGTCATTTATTGAATAAATGGCATCAAAAAAGTATGCAAATTCTATGTCATAACAACTTTCTATAGTTTGCGCATGCACCCGAGAATAAGAAAAGCTTACTTCCCCCCGTTTTTTAAAATCACAGCTTCTAGAAGGTTTACATGATTTCTTAAAAAAACAGAGTATTTAAAAAATGTGATTTATTTAATAAATGGAATCAAAAAAGTATGCACATTCTACGTCATAACAACTTTCTATAGTTTGTGCATGCGTTCGACAAGAAGGATTGCTCAGCACCCCCCATTTTTAAAAATCACAACTTCTAGAAGGTTTACATGATTTGTTTAAAAACATGAGTTTTTAAATGAATGTCATTTATTTAATAAATGGAATCAACAAAGTATGCACATTCTATGTCATAACAACTTTCTATATTTTGCACATGCGTCCGAGAATAAGAAAAGCTTACTTCCCCCCGTTTTTTAAAATCACAGCTTCTAGAAGGTTTACATGATTTCTTAAATTAACAGAGTATTTAAAAAATGTGATTTATTTAATAAATGGAATCAAAAAAGTATGCACATTCTACGTCATAACAACTTTCTATATTATTTAATAAATGGAATCAAAAAAGTATGCACATTCTACGTCATAACAACTTTCTATAGTTTTCCCATGCATTGGACAAGAAGAATAGCTCAGTACCCCCCCGTTTTTAAAAATCACAGCTTCTAGAAGGCTTAAATGATTTGTTTAAAAACGTGAGTTTCTAAATTAATGTCATTTATTTAATGAATGGAATCAACAAAGTATGCACATTCTACATCATAACAAAATTTTATTGTTTACGCATGCGTTCAACAAGAAGAATAGATCAGCACCCCCCGTTTTTAAAAATCACAGCTTCTAGAAGGTTTACATCATTTGTTTAAAAACATGAGTTTTTAAAATAATATAGTTTATTTAATCAATGGAATCAACAAAGTATGCACATTCTACGTCGTAACGACTTTCTATAGTTTGAGCATGCATCCAAGAATAAGAAAAGCTTACCTCCCTGCATTTTTTAAAATCACGGCTTCTAGAAGGTTTACATGATTTCTTAAAAAAACACGAGCTTTTAAAAAATGTGATTTATTTAATAAATGGAATCACCAAAGTATGCACATTCTACGTCAGAACAACTTTATATAGTTTGCGCATGCGTTCGACAAGAAGAATAGCTCAGTACCCCCTGTTTTTAAAAATCACAGCTTCTAGAAGGTTTACATGATTTGTTTAAAAGCACAAGTTTTTAAAATAATATCATTTATTTAATCAATGGAATGAACAAAGTATGCACATTATACGTAATAACGACTTTATATAGTTTGCGCATGCATTGGACAAGAAGAAGAGCTCAGTACCCCCTCGTTTTTAAAAATCACAGCTTGTAGAAGGTTTACATGATCTGTTTAAAAACATGAGTTTTTAAAATAATAACATTTATTTAATGAATGGTATCAACAAAGTATGCACATTCTACGTCATAACGACTTTATATACTTCGCGCATGCATCAGAGAATAAGAAAAGCTTCCTTCCCCACGTTTTTTAAAATCATCGCTTCTAGAACGTTTACATGATTTCTTAAAAAAACAAGAGTTTTTAAAAAATGTTATTTATTTAATAAATGCATTCACCAAAGTATGCACATTCTACATCATAACAACTGTCTATAGTTTGTGCATGTGTTCGACAAGAAGAATAGCTCAGTACCCCCCCATTTTTTAAAAATCACAGCTTCTAGAAGGTTTACATGAGTTGTTTAAAAACGTGTGTTTTTAAATCAATGTCATTTATTTAATAAATGGAATAACCAAGTATGCGCATTCTACGTCATAATGACTTTCCATAGTTTGCGCATGGGTTCGACAAGAAGAATAGCTTAGTACCCCCCGGTTTTAAAAATCACAGCTTCTAGAAGATTTACGTGACTTGTTTAAAAACATGAGTTTTTAAATTAATGTCATTTATTGAATAAATGGCATTAACAAAGTATGCAGATTCTATGTCATAACAACTTTCTGTAGTTTGCGCATGGGTCTAAGAATAAGAAAAGCTTACTTCCCCCGTTTTTTAAAATCACAACTTCTAGAAGGTTTACATGATTTCTGAAAAAACACGAGTTCTTACAAAACGTGATTTATTTAATAAATGGAATCACAAAGCATGCACATTCTATGTCATGACAACTTTCTATAGTTTTCGCATGTGTTCAGTAATAAGAAGTGGTTAGTACACCCCTTTATTAAAATCACAACTTCTAGAAGGTTTACATGATTTCTTAAAAAAACACGATTTTTTAAAAAATGTGATTTATTTAATAAATTGAATCACCAAAGTATGCACATTCTACGTCATATCAACTTTCTATAGTTTGTGCATGCGTTCGACAAGAAGGATTGCTCAGTAACCCCTGTTTTTAAAAATCACAACTTCTAGAAGGTTTACATGATTTGTTTTAAAACATCAGTTTTTAAATGAATGTCATTTATTTAATAAATGGAATCAACAAAGTATGCACATTCTATGTCATAACAAATTTCTATAGTTTGCGCATGCGTCCGAGAATAAGAAAAGCTTACTTCCCCCCATTTTTTAAAATCACAGCTTCTAGAAGGTTTATATGATTTCTTAAATAAAAAGAGTATTTAAAAAATGTGATTTATTTACATAATGGAATCAACAAAGTATGCACATTCTACGTCATAACAACTTTCTATAGTTTGCGCATGCATTGGACAAGAAGAAAAGCTCAGTACCCCCCCGTTTTTAAAAATCACAGCTTCTAGAAGGTTTAAATGATTTGTTTAAAAACGTGAGTTTCTAAATTAATGTCATTTATTTAATCAATGGAATCAACAAAGTATGCACATTCTACATCATAAGAACGTTTTATTGTTTATGCATGCGTTCAACAAGAAGAATAGATCAGTACCCCCCGTTATTAAAAATCACAGCTTCTAGAAGGATTAAATGATTTGTTTAAAAACGTGAGTTTCTAAATTAATGTCATTTATTTAATCAATGGAATCAACAAAGTATACACATTCTACATCATAACAACATTTTATTGTTTACGCATGCGTTCAACAAGAATAATAGATCAGTACCCCCCGTTTTTAAAAATCACAGCTTCTAGAAGGTTTACATCATTTGTTTAAAAACATGAGTTTTAAAATAATATAGTTTATTTAATCAATGGAATCAACAAAGTATGCACATTCTACGTCATAACGACTTTCTATAGTTTGAGCATGCGTCCAAGAATAAGAAAAGCTTACCTCCCCACGTTTTTTAAAATCACGGCTTCTAGAAGGTTTACATGATTTCTTAAAAAAACACGAGCTTTTAAAAAAGGTGATTTAATTAATAAATGGAATCACCAAAGTATGCACATTCTACGTCATAAGAACTTTCTATAGTTTGCGCATACGTTCGACAAGAAGAATAGCTCAGTACGCCCCATTTTTAAAAATCACAGCTTCTAGAAGGTTTACATGATTTGTTTAAAAGCATAAGTTTTTAAAATAATATCATTTATTTAATCATCGGAATCAACAAAGTATGCACATTCTATGTAATAATGACTTTCTATAGTTTGCGCATGCGTCCGAGAATAAGAAAAGATTACTTCCCCTCGTTTTTTAAAATCACAGCTTCTAGAAGGTTTACATGATTTCTTAAATAAACATCAGTATTTAAAAAATGTTATTTATTTAATAAATGGAATCAACAAAGTGTGCACATTCTACGTCATAACAACTTTCTATAGTTTGCGCATGCATTGGACAAGAAGAAGAGCTCAGTACCCCCCCGTTTTTAAAAATCACAGCTTCTAGAAGGTTTACATGATTTGTTTAAAAACGTGAGTTTCTAAATTAATGCCAATTATTTAATAAATGGAATCAACAAAGTGTGCACATTCTACGTCATAACGACTTTCTATATTTTGCGCATGCGTCCGAGAATAAGAAAAGTTTACTTCCCCCAGTTTATTAAAATCAGATCTTCTAGAAGGTTTACATGATTTCTTAAAAAAACACGAGTTTTTAAAAAATGTGATTGATTTAATCAATGGAATCAGCAAAGTATGCACATTCTACGTCATAAGAACATTTTATAGTTTGCGCAGGCATTTGACAAGAAGAATAGCTTATTACCCCCCGTTTTTAAAAATCACAACTTCTAGAAGATTACAAGATTTCTTAAAAAAACACGAGTTTTAAAAAAATGTGATTTATTTAATAAATGGATTCACCAAAGTATGCACATTCTACATCATAACAACTATCTATAGTTTGTGCATGCGTTCGACAAGAAGAATAGCTCAGTACCCCCCCATTTTTAAAAATCACAGCTTCTAGAAGGTTTACATGATTTGTTTAAAAACGTGTGTTTTTAAATCAATGTCATTTATTTAATCAATGGAATAACCAAAGTATGCACATTCTACATCATAATGACTTTCCATACTTTGCGCACGCGTTCGACAAGAAGAATAGTTTATTACTGCCCGTTTTTAAAAATCGCAGCTTCTAGAAGATTTACATGACTTGTTTAAAAACATGAGTTTTTAAATTAATGTCATTTATTGAATAAATGGCATCAAAAAAGTATGCAAATTCTATGTCATAACAACTTTCTATAGTTTGTGCATGCGCTCGAGAATAAGAAAAGCTTACTTCCCCCCGTTTTTTAAAATCACAGCTTCTAGAAGGTTTACATGATTTCTTGAAAAAACACGATATTTAAAAAAATGTGATTTATTTAATAAATTGAATCACCAAAGTATGCACATTCTATGTCATATCAGCTTTCTATAGTTTGTGCATGCGTTCAACAAGAAGGATTGCTCAGTACCCCCCGTTTTTAAAAATCACAACTTCTAGAAGGTTTACATGATTTGTTTAAAAACATCAGTTTTTAAATGAATGTCATTTATTTAATAAATGGAATCAACAAAGTATGCACATTCTATGTCATAACAACTTTCTATAGTTTGCGCATGCGTCCGAGAATAAGAAAAGCTTACTTCCCCCCGTTTTTTAAAATCAGACCTTCTAGAAGGTTTACATGATTTCTTAAATAAACAGAGTATTTAAAAAATGTGATTTATTTAATAAATGGAATCAAAAAAGTATGCACATTCTACGTCATAACAACTTTCTATAGTTTGCGCATGCATTGGACAAGAAGAATAGCTCAGTACCCGCCCGTGTTTAAAAATCACAGCTTCTAGAAGGTTTACATGATTTGTTTAAAAAGGGGAGTTTCTAAATTAATGTAATTTATTTAATAAATGTAATCAACAAAGTGCGCACATTCTACGTCATAACGACTTTCTATAGTTTGCGCATGCGTCCAAGAATAAGAAAAGTTTACTTCCCCCAGTTTATTAAAACCACAACTTCTAGAAGGTTTACATGATTTCTTAAAAAAACAAGAGTTTTTAAAAAATGTGATTGATTTAATCAATGGAATCAACAAAGTATGCACATTCTACGTCATAACAACTTTTTATAGTTTGCGCATGCGTTCAACAAGAAGAATAGCTTACTACCCCCCGTTTTTAAAAATCACAACTTCTAGAAGTTTACATGATATCTTAAAAAAACTCGAGTTTTAAAAAAATGTGATTTATTTAATAAATGGATTCACCAAAGTATGCACATTCTACATCATAACGACTTTCTATAGTTTGCGCATGCGTCCGAGAATAAGAAAAGTTTACTTCCCCCAGTTTATTAAAATCACAGCTTCTAGAAGGTTTACATGATTTCTTAAAAAACACGAGTTTTTAAAAAATGTGATTGATTTAATCAATGGAATCAACAAAGTATGCACATTCTACGTCATAAGAACTTTTTATAGTTTGCGCAGGCTTTCGACAAGAAGAATAGCTTATTACGCCCCGTTTTTAAAAATCACAACTTCTAGAAGGTTACAAGATTTCTTAAAAAAACACGAGTTTTAAAAAAATGTGATTTATTTAATAAACGGATTCACCAAAGTATCCACATTGTACATCATAACAACTGTCTATAGTTTGTGCATGCGTTCGACAAGAAGAATAGCTCAGTACCCCACCGTTTTTAAAAATCAAAGCTTCTAGAAGGTTTACATGATTTGTTTAAAAACGTGTGTTTTTAAATCAATGTCATTTATTTAATCAATGGAATAACCAAAGTATGCACATTCTACATCATAATGACTTTCCATACTTTGCGCACGCGTTCGACAAGAAGAATAGTTTAGTACCGCCCGTTTTTAAAAATCGCAGCTTCTAGAAGATTTACATGACTTGTTTAAAAACATGAGTTTTTAAATTAATTTCATTTACTGAATAAATGGCATCAAAAAATATGCAAATTCTATGTCATAACAACTTTCTATAGTTTGCGCATGCGCCCGAGAATAAGAAAAGCTTACTTCCCCTCGTTTTTTAAAATCACAGCTTCTAGAAGGTTTACATGATTTCTTAAAAAAACACGATTTTTAAAAAAATGTGATTTATTTAATAAATTGAATCACCAAAGTATGTACATTCTATGTCATATCAACTTTCTATAGTTTGTGCATGCGTTCGACAAGAAGGATTGCTCATTACCCCCCGTTTTTAAAAATCACAACTTCTAGAAGGTTTACATGATTTGTTTAAAAACATTAGTTTTTAAATGAATGTCATTTATTTAATAAATGGAATCAACAAAGTATGCACATTCTATGTCATAACAACTTTCTATAGTTTGCACATGCGTCCGAGAATAAGAAAAGCTTACTTCCCCCCGTTTTTTAAAATCACAGCTTTTAGAAGGTTTACATGATTTCTTAAATTAACAAAGTATTTAAAAAATGTGATTTATTTAATAAATGGAATCAAAAAAGTATGCACATTCTACGTCATAACAACTTTCTATAGTTTGCGCATGCATTGGACAAGAAGAATAGCTCAGTACCCCCCCGTTTTTAAAAATCACAGCTTCTAGAAGGTTTAAATGATTTGTTTAAAAACGTGAGTTTCTAAATTAATGTCATTTATTTAATCAATGGAATCAACAAAGTATGCACATTCTACATCATAACAACATTTTATTGTTTACGCATGCGTTCAACAAGAAGAATAGATCAGCACCCCCCGTTTTTAAAAATCACAACTTCTAGAAGGTTTACATCATTTGTTTAAAAACATGAGTTTTTAAAATAATATAGTTTATTTAATCAATGGAATCAACAAAGTATGCACATTCTACGTCGTAACGAATTTCTATAGTTTGAGCATGCGTCCAAGAATAAGAAAAGCTTACCTCCCTGCATTTTTTAAAATCACGGCTTCTAGAAGGTTTACATGATTTCTTAAAAAAACACAAGCTTTTAAAAAATGTGATTTATTTAATAAATGGAATCACCAAAGTATGCACATTCTACATCATAACAACTTTATATAGTTTGCGCATGCGATCGACAAGAAGAATAGCTCAGTACCCCCTATTTTTAAAAATCACAGCTTCTAGAAGGTTTACATGATTTGTTTAAAAGCATGAGTTTTTAAAATAATATCATTTATTTAATCAATGGAATGAACAAAGTATGCACATTCTACGTAATAACGACTTTCTATAGTTTGCGCATGCATCCGAGAATAAGAAAAAATTACTTCCCCCCGTTTTTTAAAATCACGGCTTCTAGAAGGTTTAGATGATTTCTTAAATAAACATCAGTATTTAAAAAATATGATTTATTTAATAAATGGAATCAACAAAGTGTGCACATTCTACGTCATAACAACTTTATATAGTTTGCGCATGCATCGGACAAGAAGAAGAGCTCAGTAACCCCCTCGTTTTTAAAAATCACAGCTTCTAGAAGGTTTACATGATCTGTTTAAAAACATGAGTTTTTAAAATAATAACATTTATTTAATGAATGGTATCAAGAAAGTATGCACATTCTACGTCATAGCGACTTTATATACTTCGCGCATGCATCAGAGAATAAGAAAAGCTTCCTTCCCCACGTTTTTTAAAATCATCGCTTCTAGAAGGTTTACATGATTTCTTAAAAAAACACAAGTTTTTAAAAAATGTTATTTATTTAATAAATGCATTCACCAAAGTATGCACATTCTACATCATAACAACTGTCTATAGTTTGTGCATGTGTTCGACAAGAAGAATAGCTCAGTACCCCCCCATTTTTTAAAAATCACAGCTTCTAGAAGGTTTACATGAGTTGTTTAAAAACGTGTGTTTTTAAATCAATGTCATTTATTTAATAAATGGAATAACCAAGTATGCGCATTCTACGTCATAATGACTTTCCATAGTTTGCGCATGGGTTCGACAAGAAGAATAGCTTAGTACCCCCCGGTTTTAAAAATCAGAGCTTCTAGAAGATTTACGTGACTTGTTTAAAAACATGAGTTTTTAAATTAATGTGATTTATTGAATAAATGACATCAACAAAGTATGCAGATTCCATGTCATAACAACTTTCTGTAGTTTGCGCATGGGTCTGAGAATAAGAAAAGCTTACTTCCCCCGTTTTTTAAAATCACAGCTTCTAGAAGGTTTACATGATTTCTTAAAAAACACGAGTTTTTACAAAACGTGATTTATTTAATAAATGGAATCACAAAGCATTCACATTCTATGTCATGACAACTTTCTATAGTTTTCGCATGTGTTCAGTAATAAGTAGTGGTTAGTACACCCCTTTATTAAAATCACAACTTCTAGAAGGTTTACATGATTTCTTAAAAAAACACGATTTTTAAAAAAATGTAATTTATTTAATAAATTGAATCACCAAAGTATGCACATTCTACGTCATATCAACTTTCTATAGTTTGTGCATGCGTTCGACAAGAAGGATTGCTCAGTAACCCCTGTTTTTAAAAATCACAACTTCTAGAAGGTTTACATGATTTGTTTAAAAACATCAGTTTTTAAATGAATGTCATTTATTTAATAAATGGAATCAACAAAGTATGCACATTCTATGTCATAACAACTTTCTATAGTTTGCGCATGCGTCCGAGAATAAAAAAAGCTTACTTCCCCCCGTTTTTTAAAATCACAGCTTCTAGAAGGTTTATATGATTTCTTAAATAAACAGAGTATTTAAAAAATGTGATTTATTTACTTAATGGAATCAACAAAGTATGCACATTCTACGTCATAACAACTTTCTATAGTTTGCGCATGCATTGTACAAGAAGAAAAGGTCAGTACCCCCCCATTTTTAAAAATCACACCTTCTAGAAGGTTTAAATGATTTGTTTAAAAACGTGAGTTTCTAAATTAATGTCATTTATTTAATCAATGGAATCAACAAAGTATGCACATTCTACATCATAAGAACGTTTTATTGTTTATGCATGCGTTCAACAAGAAGAATAGATCAGTACCCCCCGTTATTAAAAATCACAGCTTCTAGAAGGCTTAAATGATTTGTTTAAAAACGTGAGTTTCTAAATTAATGTCATTTATTTAATCAATAGAATCAACAAAGTATGCACATTCTACATCATAACAAAATTTTATTGTTTACGCATGCGTTCAACAAGAAGAATAGATCAGTACCCCCCGTTTTTAAAAATCACAGCTTCTAGAAGATTTACATCATTTGTTTAAAAACATGAGTTTTTAAAATAATATAGTTTATTTAATTAATGGAATCAACAAAGTATGCACATTCTACTTCATAAAGACTTTCTATAGTTTGAGCATGCGTCCAAGAATAAGAAAAGCTTACCTCCCCGCGTTTTTTAAAATCACGGCTTCTAGAAGGTTTACATGATTTCTTAAAAAAACACGAGCTTTTAAAAAAGGTGATTTAATTAATAAATGGAATCACCAAAGTATGCACATTTTACGTCATAAGAACTTTCTATAGTTTGCGCATACGTTCGACAAGAAGAATAGCTCAGTACACCCCATTTTTAAAATTCACAGCTTCTAGAAGGTTTACATGATTTGTTTAAAAGCATAAGTTTTTTAAATAATATCATTTATTTAATCATCGGAATCAACAAAGTATGCACATTCTATGTAATAACGACTTTCTATAGCTTGCGCATGCGTCCGAGAATAAGAAAAGATTACTTCCCCTCGTTTTTTAAAATCACAGCTTCTAGAAGGTTTACATGATTTCTTAAATAAACATCAGTATTTAAAAAATGTTATTTATTTAATAAATGGAATCAACAAAGTGTGCACATTCTACGTCATAACAACTTTCTATAGTTTGCGCATGCATTGGACAAGAAGAAGAGCTCAGTACCCCCCCGTTTTTAAAAATCACAGCTTCTAGAAGGTTTACATGATTTGTTTAAAAACATGAGTTTCTAAATTAATGCCAATTATTTAATAAATGGAATCAACAAAGTGTGCACATTCTACGTCATAACGACTTTCTATAGTTTGCGCATGCGTCTGAGAATAAGAAAAGTTTACTTCCCCCAGTTTATTAAAATCAGAGCTTCTAGAAGAATTACATGATTTCCTTAAAAAACACGAGTTTTTAAAAAATGTGATTGATTTAATCAATGGAATCAGCAAAGTATGCACATTCTACGTCATAACAACATTTTATAGTTTGCGCAGGCATTTGACAAGAAGAATAGCTTATTACCCCCCGTTTTTAAAAATCACAACTTCTAGAAGTTTACAAGATTTCTTAAAAAAACACGAGTTTTAAAAAAATGTGATTTATTTAATAAACGGATTCACCAAAGTATGCACATTCTACATCATAACAACTATCTATAGTTTGTGCATGCGTTCGACAAGAAGAATAGCTCAGTACCCCCCCGTTTTTAAAAATCACAGCTTCTAGAAGGTTTACATGATTTGTTTAAAAACGTGTGTTTTTAAATCAATTTCATTTATTTAATCAATGGAATAACCAAAGTATGCACATTCTACATCATAATGACTTTCCATACTTTGCGCACACGTTCGACAAGAAGAATAGTTTAGTACCGCCCGTTTTTAAAAATCGCAGCTTCTAGAAGATTTACATGACTTGTTTAAAAACATGAGTTTTTAAATTAATGTCATTTATTGAATAAATGGCATCAAAAAAGTATGCAAATTCTATGTCATAACAACTTTCTATAGTTTGTGCATGCGCCCGAGAATAAGAAAAGCTTACTTCCCCCCGTTTTTTAAAATCACAGCTTCTAGAATGTTTACATGATTTCTTAAAAAAACACGATTTTAAAAAAAATGTGATTTATTTAATAAAATGAATCACCAAAGTATGCACATTCTATGTCATATCAGCTTTCTATAGTTTGTGCATGCGTTCGACAAGAAGGATTGCTCAGTACCCCCCCGTTTTTAAAAATCACAACTTCTAGAAGGTTTACATGATTTGTTTAAAAACATCAGTTTTTAAATGAATGTCATTTATTTAATAAATGGAATCAACAAAGTATGCACATTCTATGTCATAACAACTTTCTATAGTTTGCGCATACGTCCGAGAATAAGAAAAGCTTACTTCCCCCCGTTTTTTAAAATCACAGCTTCTAGAAGGTTTACATGATTTCTTAAATAAACAGAGTATTTAAAAAATGTGATTTATTTAATAAATGGAATCAAAAAAGTATGCACATTCTACGTCATAACAACTTTCTATTGTTTGCGCATGCATTGGACAAGAAGAATAGCTCAGTACCCCCCCGTTTTTAAAAATCACAGCTTCTAGAAGGTTTACATGATTTGTTTAAAAAGGTGAGTTTCTAAATTAATGTAATTTATTTAATAAATGTAATCAACAAAGTGCGCACATTCTACGTCATAACGACTTTCTATAGTTTGCGCATGCGTCCAAGAATAAGAAAAGTTTACTTCCCCCAGTTTATTAAAATCACAACTTCTAGAAGGTTTACATGATTTATTTAATCAATGGAATCAACAAAGTATGCACATTCTACGTCATAACAACTTTTTATAGTTTGCACATGCGTTCAACAAGAAGAATAGCTTATTACCCCCCGTTTTTAAAAATCACAACTTCTAGAAGTTTACATGATATCTTAAAAAAACTCGAGTTTTAAAAAAAATGTGATTTATTTAATAAATGGATTCACCAAAGTATGCAGATTCTACATCATAACGACTTTCTATAGTTTGTGCATGCGTCCGAGAATAAGAAAAGTTTACTTCCCCCAGTTTATTAAAATCACAGCTTCTAGAAGGTTTACATGATTTCTTAAAAAAACACGAGATTTTAAAAAATGTGATTGATTTAATAAATGGAATAACCAAAGTATGCATATTCTAAGTCATAATGACTTTCCATAGTTTGCACATTCGTTCGACAAGAAGAATAGCTTAGTACCCCCCGTTTTTAAAAATCACAGCTTCTAGAAGAATTACATGACTTATTTAAAAACATGACTTTTTAAATTAATGTCATTTATGGAGTAAATTGAATCAACAAAGTATGCAGATTCTATGTCATAACAACTTTCTATAGTTTGCGCATGCGTCCGAGAATAAGAAAAGCTTACTTCCCCCCGTTTTTTAAAATCAGAGCTTCTAGAAGGTTTACATGATTTCTTAAAAACCACGAGTTTTTACAAAACATGATTTATTTATAAAATGGTATCAACAAAGTATGTAGATTCTACGTCATAACAACTTTCTATAGTTTTCGCATGTGTTCAGTAATAAGAAGTGGTTAGTACCCCCCTTTATTAAAATCAGAGCTTCTAGAAGGTTTACATGATTTCATAAAAAAACATGAGTTTTTAAAAAATGTGATTTATTTAATAAATTAAATCACCAAAGTAAACACATTCTACGTCATATAAACTTTCTATAGTTTACGCATGCGTTCGACAAGAAGAATTGCTCAGTACCCCCCATTTTTAAAAATCACGGTTCTAGCAGGTTTACATGATTTGTTTAAAAACATCAGTTTTTAAATTAATGTCATTTATTTAATAAATGGAATCAGCAAAGTATGCATATTCTACGTCATAACAACTTTCTATAGTTTGTGGATGTATCCGAGACTAAGAAAAGCTTACTTACCCCCATATTTTAAAATCACAGCTTCTAGAAGGTTTACATGATTTCTTAAAAAAACATGAGTATTTAAAAAATGTGATTTATGTAATATATGGAATCAATAAAGTATGCTTATTCTCTGTCATAACAACTTTTTATTGTTTACGCATGCGTTCAACAAGAAGAATAGATCAGTACCCCACGTTTTTGAAAATCACAGCTTCTAGAAGGTTTACATCATTTGTTTAAAAACATGAGTTTTTAAAATAATATCATTTATTTAATCAATGGAATCAACAAAGTATGCACATTCTACGTCATAACGACTTTCTATAGTTTACGCATGCGTCCGAGAATAAGAAAAGCTTACCTCCCTGCGTTTTTTAAAATCACGGCTTCTAGAAGGTTTACATGATTTCCTAAAAAAACACGACCTTTTAAAAAATGTGATTTATTTAATAAATGGAATCACTAAAGTATGCACATTCTACGTGATAATAACTTTCTATAGTTTGCGCATGCGTTCGACAAGAAGAATAGATCAGTACCCCCCGTTTTTTAAAATCACAGCTTCTAGAAGGTTTACATCATTTGTTTAAAAACATGAGTTTTTAAAATAATATCATTTATTTAATCAATGGATTCAACAAAGTATGCACATTCTACGTCATAACGACTTTCTATAGTTTGCGCATGCGTCCGAGAATAAGAAAAGCTTACCTCCCCACATTTTTTAAAATCACGGCTTCTAGAAGGTTTACATGATTTCTTAAAAAAACACGAGCTTTTAAAAAATGTGATTTATTTAATAAATGAAATCAACAAAGTATGCACATTCTACGTAATAATGACTTTCTATAGTTTGCACATGCGTCCGAGAATAAGAAAAGTTTACTTCCCCCCGTTTTTTAAAATCACAGCTTCTAGAAGGTTTACATGATTTCTTAAATAAACATGAGTATTTAAAAAATATGATTTATTTAATAAATGGAATCAACAAAGTATGCACATTCTACGTCATAACAACTTTCTATAGTTTCTGCATGCCTTGGAGAAGAAGAAGAGCTCAGCACCCCCCCGTTTTTAAAAATCACAGCTTCTAGAAGGTTTACATGATTTGTTTAAAATGGTGAGTTTCTAAATTAATGTAATTTATTTAATAAATGGAATCAACAAAGTGCGCACATTCTACGTCATAACGAATTTCTATAGTTTGCGCATGCATCCAAGAATAAGAAAAGTTTACTTCCCCCAGTTTATTAAAATCACAACTTCTAGAAGGTTGACATGGTTTCTTAAAAAAACACAAGTTTTTAAAAAATGTGATTGATTTAATCAATGGAATCAGCAAAGTATGTACATTCTACGTCATAACAACTTTTTATAGTTTGCGCATGCATTCGACAAGAAGAATAGCTTATTACCCCCCGTATTTAAAAATCACAACTTCTAGAAGGTTACATGATATCTTAAAAAAACAGGAGTTTTAAAAAAATGTGATTTATTTAATAAATGGATTCACCAAAGTATGCAAATTCTACATCATAACAACTGTCTATAGTTTGTGCATGCGTTCGACAAGAAGAATAGCTCAGTACCCCCCCATTTTTAAAAATCACAGCTTCTAGAAGGTTTACATGATTTGTTTAAAACATTGTGTTTTTAAATCAATGTGATTTATTTAATAAATGGAATAACCAAAGTATGCACATTCTACGTCATAATGACTTTCCATACTTTGCACATGCGTTGGACAAGAAGAATAGCTTAGTAACCCCCGTTTTTAAAAATCGCAGTTTCTAGAAGATTTACATGACTTGTTTAAAAACATGAGTTTTTAAATTGATGTCATTTATTGAATAAATGGCATCAACAAAGTATGCACATTCTATGTAATAACAACTTTCTATAGTTTGCGCATGCACCCGAGAATAAGAAAAGCTTACTTCCCCACATTTTTTAAAATCACAGCTTCTAGAAGGTTTACATGATTTCTCAAAAAACACGATTTTTTACAAAACATGATTTATTTAATAAATGGAATCAACAAAGTATGCATATTCTACGTCATAACAACTTTCTATAGTTTTCGCATGTGTTCAGTAATAGGAAGTGGTTAGTACCCCCCTTTATTAAAATCACAGCTTCTAGAAGGTTTACATGATTTCTTAAAAAAACATGAGTTTTTAAAAAATGTGATTTATTTAATAAATTAAATCACCAAAGTAGACACATTCTACGTCATATCAACTTTCTATAGTTTGCGCATGCATTCGACAAGAAGAATTGCTCAGTACCCCCCATTTTTAAAAATCACGGATTCTAGAAGGTTTACATGATTTTTTTAAAAACATCTGTTTTTAAATTGATGTCATTTATTTAATAAATTGAATCAACAAATTGTGCACATTCTAATTTATAACGACTTTCTATAGTTTGCGCATGCGTCTGAGACTAAGAAAAGCTTCCTTCCCCCCCATATTTTAAAATCACAGCTTCTAGAAGGTTTACATGATTTCTTAAAAAAACATGAGTATTTAAAAAATGTGATTTATTTAATAAATGGAATAAACAATGTATGAACATTCTATGTCATAACAACTTTTTATTGTTTACGCATGCGTTCAACAAGAAGAATAGATCAGTACCCCCTATTTTTAAAAATCACAGCTTCTAGAAGGTTTACATCATTTGTTTAAAAACATGAGTTTTTAAAATAATATCATTTATTTAATTAGTGGAATCAACAAAGTATGCACATTCTACGTCATAACGACTTTCTATAGTTTGCGCATGCGTCCAAGAATAAGAAAAGCTTACCTCCCCGCGTTTTTTAAGATCATGGCTTCTAGAAGGTTTACATGATTTCTTAAAAAAACACGAGTTTTTAAAAAATGTGATTTATTTAATAAATGGAATCACCACAGTATGCACATTCTACGTCATAACAGGTTTCTATAGTTTGCGCATACGTTCGACAAGAAGAATAGCTCAGTACCCCGCGTTTTTAAAAATCACAGCTTCTAGAAGGTTTACATGATTTGATTAAAAGCATGAGTTTTTAAAATAATATCATTTATTTAATCAATGGAATCAACAAAGTATGCACATTCTACGTCATAAAGACTTTCTATAGTTTGCGCATGCGTCCGAGAATAAGAAAAGATTACTTCCCCCCGTTTTTTAAAATCATAGCTTCTAGAAGGTTTACATGATTTCTTAAATAAACATGATTATTTAAAAAATGTGATTTATTTAATAAATGGAATCAACAAAGTATGCACATTCTACGTCATAACAACTTTCTATAGTTCGCGCATGAATTAGACAAGAAGAATAGCTCAGTACCCCCCCGTTTTTAAAAATCAAAGATTCTAAAAGGTTTACATGATTTGTTTAAAAACGTGAGTTTCTAAATTAATGTCATTTATTTAATAAATGGAATCAACAAAGTGTGCACATTCTACGTCATAATGACTATCTATAGTTTGCACATGCGTTGGAGAATAAGAAAAGTTTACTTCCCCCCGTTTATTAAAATCACATCTCCTAGAAGGATTACATGATTTATTAAAAAAACACGAGTTTTTAAAAAATGTGATTGATTTAATCAATGGAATCAGCAAAGTATGCACATTCTACATCATAACAACTGTCTATAGTTTGTGCATACGTTCGACAAGAAGAATAGCTCAGTACCCCGACGTTTTTAAAAATCACAGCTTCTACAAGGTTTACATGATTTCGTTGAAAACGTGTGTTTTTAAATCAATGTCATTTATTTAATAAATGGAATAACCAAAGTATGCACATTCTACATCGTAATGGCATTCCATAGTTTGCGCATGCATTCGACAAGAAGAATAGCTTAGTACCCCCCGTTTTTAAAAATCACTGCTTCTAGAAGATTTACATGACTTGTTTAAAAACATGAGTATTTAATTTAATGTCATTTATTGAATAAATGGAATCAAAAAAGTATGTACATTCTACGTAATAACAACTTTCTATAGTTTGCGCATGCATCCGAGAATAAGAAAAGCTTACTTCTCCCTGTTTTTTAAAATCACAGCTTCTAGAAGGTTTACATGATTTCTTAAAAAACACGAGTTTTTACAAAACGCGATTTATTTAATAAATGGAATCAACATAGTATGAAAAATCTACGTCATAACAACTTTCTATAGTTTTCGCATTTGTTTAGTAATAAGAAGTGGTTAGTACCCCCCTTTATTAAAATCACAACTTCTAGAGGTTTACATGATTTCTTAAAAAAAAAATGAGTTTTTAAAAAATGTGATTTATTTAATAAATTGAATCACCGAAGTATGCAAATTCTACGTCATATGAACTTTCTATAGTTTTCGCATGCGTTCGACAAGATGAATTGCTTAGTACCCCCGTTTTTAAAAATGACAGCTTCTAGAAGGTTTACATAATTTGTTTAAAAACATTAGCTTTTAAATTAATGTCATTTTTTTAATAAATGGAATCAACAAAGTATTCACATTCTTCGTCATAACGACTTTCTATAGTTTGCGCATGCGTCCAAGAATAAGAAAAGCTTACTTCCCCCTATTTTTTAAAATCACAGCTTCTAGAAGGTTTACATGATTTCTTAAAAAAACACGATTTTTTAAAAAATGTGATTTATTAAATAAATTGAATCAACAAAGTATGCACATTCTACATCATAACAACTTTTTATTGTTTACGCATGCGTTCAACAAGAAGAATAGCTCAGTAGCCCCCCGTTTTTAAAAATCATAGGTTCTAAAAGGTTTACATGATTTGTTTAAAAACGTGTGTTTTTAAATTCATGTCATTTATTTAATAAATGGAATCAACAAAGTATGAACATTCTACGTCATAACGACCTTCTATAGTTTTCCCATGCATCCGGAAATAAGAAAAGCTTACTTCCCCCGTTTTTTAAAATCACTGCTTCTAGAAGGTTTACATCATTTGTTTAAAAACATGAGTTTTTAAAATAATATCATTTATTTAATTAGTGGAATCAACAAAATATGCACATTCTACGTCATAACGACTTTCTATAGTTTGCGCATGCGTCCGAGAATAAGAAAAGCTTACCTCCCCGTGTTTTTTAAAATCATGGCTTCTAGAAGGTTTACATGATTTCTTAAAAAAACACGAGTTTTTAAAAAATGTGATTTATTTAATAAATGGAATCACCGAAGTATGCACATTCTACGTCATAACAACTTTCTATAGTTTGCGCATACGTTCGACAAGAAGAATAGCTGAGTACCCCCCGTTTTTAAAAATCATAGCTTCTACAAGGTTTACATGATTTGTTTAAAAGCATGAGTTTTTAAAATAATATCTTTTATTTAATCAATGGAATCAACAAAGTATGCACATTCTACGTCATAACGACTTTCTATAGTTTGCGCATGCGTCCGAGAATAAGAAAAGATTCCTTCCCCCCGTTTTTTAAAATCACAGCTTCTAGAAGGTTTACATCATTTCTTAAATAAACATGAGTATTTACAAAATGTGATTTATTTAATAAATGGAATCAACAAAGTATGCACATTCTACGTCATAACAACTTTCTATAGTTTGAGCATGGATTGGACAAGAAGAATAGCTCAGTACCCCTCTGTTTTTAAAAATCAAAGCTTCTAAAAGGTTTACATGATTTGCTTAAAAATGTGAGTTTCTAAATTAATATCATTTATTTAATAACTGGAATCAAGAAAGTATGCAGATTCTATGTCATAACAACTTTTTATAGTTTGCCCATGCGTCCAAGAATAAGAAAAGCTTACTTCCCCCCGTTTTTTAAAATCACAGCTTCTAGAACGTTTACATGATTTCTTAAAAAACACGAGTTTTTACAAAACGTGATTTATTTAATAAATGGAATCAACTAAGTATGCACATTCTACGTCATAACAACTTTCTATAGTTTTCGCATGTGTTCAGTAATAAGAGGTGGTTAGTACCCCCCTTTATTAAAATCAGAACTTCTAGAAGGCTTACATGATTTCTCAAAAAAACATGAGTTTTTAAAAAATGTGATTTATTTAATAAATTGAATCACCAAAGTATTCACATTCTACGTCATCTCAACTTTCTATAGTGTGCGCATGCCTTCGACAAGAATAATTGCTCAGTAGACCCCATATTTAAAAATCACGGCTTCTAGAAGGTTTACATGATTTGTTTAAACGCATCAGTTTTTAAATTAATGTCGTTTATTTAATAAATGGAATCAAAAAAGTATGCACATTCTACGTCATAATGACTTTCTATAGTTTGCGCATGCATCCGAGACTAAGAAAAGCTTACTTCCCCCCATATTTTAAAATCACAGCTTCTAGAAGGTTTACATGATTTCCTAGAAAAACATGAGTATTTAAAAAATGTGTTTTATTTAATAAATGGATTCACCAAAGTATACACATTCTACATCATAACAACTGTCTATAGTTTGTGCATGCGTTCGACAAGAAGAATAGCTCAATACCCCACCGTTTTTAAAAATCACAGCTTCTAGAAGGTTTACATGCTTTGTTTAAAAACGTGTGTTTTTAAATCAATGTCATTTATTTAATAAATGGAATAACCAAAGTATGCACATTCTACGTCATAATGACTTTCCATAGTTTGCGCATGCGTTCGAGAAGAAGAATAGCTTAGTACCCCTCGTTTTTAAAAATCACAGCTTCTTGAAGATTTGCATGACTTGTTTAATAACACGAGTTTTTAAATTAATGCCATTTATTGAATAAATGGCATCAACAAAGTATGCAGATTCGATGTCATAACAACTTTCTATAGTTTGCGCATGCGTCCGAGAATAAGAAAAGCTTACTTCCCCCCGTTATTTAAAATCACAGCTTCTAGAAGTTTTACATGATTTCTTAAAAAACATGAGTTTTTACAAAACGTGATTTATTTAATAAATGGAATCAACTAAGTATGCACATTCTACGTCATAACAACTTTCTATAGTTTTCGCATGTGTTCAGTAATAAGAGGTGGTTAGTACCCCCCCTTTATTAAAATCAGAACTTCTAGAAGGCTTACATGATTTCTCAAAAAAACATGAGTTTTTAAAAAATGTGATTTATTTAATAAATTGAATCACCAAAGTATTCACATTCTACGTCATCTCAACTTTCTATAGTGTGCGCATGCGTTCAACAAGAAGAATTGCTCAGCACCCCCCATTTTTAAAAATCACGGCTTCTAGAAGGTTTACATGATTTGTTTAAAAGCATCAGTTTTTAAATTAATGTCATTTATTTAATAAATGGAATCAACAAAGTATGCACATTCTACGTCATAACGACTTTCTATAGTTTGCGCATGCATCCGAGAATAAGAAAAGATTACTTCCCCCCGTTTTTTAAAATCACAGCTTCTAGAAGGTTTACATGATTTCTTAAATAAACATGATTATTTAAAAAATGTGATTTATTTAATAAATGGAATCAACAAAGTATGCACATTCTACGTCATAACAACTTTCTATAGTTTGTGCATGCATTAGACAAGAAGAATAGCTCAGTACCCCCCCGTTTTTAAAAATCAAAGATTCTAAAAGGTTTACATGATTTGTTTAAAAACGTGAGTTTCTAAATTAATGTCATTTATTTAATAAATGGAATCAACAAAGTGTGCACATTCTAAGTCATAACGACTATCTATAGTTTGCACATGCGTTGCAGAATAAGAAAAGTTTACTTCCCCCCGTTTATTAAAATCACATCTCCTAGAAGGATTACATGATTTCTTAAAAAAACACGAGTTTTTAAAAAATGTGATTGATTTAATCAATGGAATCAGCAAAGTATGCACATTCTATGTCATAACAACTGTCTATAGTTTGTGCATACGTTAGACAAGAAGAATAGCTCAGTACCCCGACATTTTTAAAAATCACAGCTTCTACAAGGTTTACATGATTTCGTTGAAAATGTGTGTTTTTAAATCAATGTCATTTATTTAATAAATGGAATAACCAAAGTATGCACATTCTACATCGTAATGGCTTTCCATAGTTTGCGCATGCATTCGACAAGAAGAATAGCTTAGTACCCCCCGTTTTTAAAAATCACAGCTTCTAGAAGATTTACATGACTTGTTTAAAAACATGAGTATTTAATTTAATGTCATTTATTGAATAAATGGAATCAACAAAGTATGTACATTCTACGTAATAACAACTTTCTATAGTTTGCGCATGCATCCGAGAATAAGAAAAGCTTACTTCTCCCTGTTTTTTAAAATCACAGCTTCTAGAACGTTTACATGATTTCTTAAAAAACACGAGTTTTTACAAAACGCGATTTATTTAATAAATGGAATCAACATAGTATGAAAAATCTACGTCATAACAACTTTCTATAGTTTGCGCATACGTTCGACAAGAAGAATAGCTCAGTACCCCCCGTTTTTAAAAATCACAGCTTCTACAAGGTTTACATGATTTGTTTAAAAGCATGAGTTTTTAAAATAATATCTTTTATTTAATCAATGGAATCAACAAAGTATGCACATTCTACGTCATAACGACTTTCTATAGTTTGCGCATGCGTCCGAGAATAAGAAAAGATTCCTTCCCCCCGTTTTTTAAAATCACAGCTTCTAGAAGGTTTACATCATTTCTTAAATTAACATGAGTATTTACAAAATGTGATTTATTTAATAAATGGAATCAACAAAGTATGCACATTCTACGTCAGAACAACTTCCTATAGGTTGAGCATGGATTGGACAAGAAGAATAGCTCAGTACCCCCCCGTTTTCAAAAATCAAAGCTTCTAAAAGGTTTACATGATTTGCTTAAAAATGTGAGTTTCTAAATTAATATCATTTATTTAATAAATGGAATCAACAAAGTATGCAGATTCTATGTCATAACAACTTTCTATAGTTTGCGCATGCGTCTGAGAATAAGAAAAGCTTACTTCCCCCCTTTTTTTAAAATCACAGCTTTTAGAACGTTTACATGATTTCTTAAAAAACACGAGTTTTTACAAAACGTGATTTATTTAATAAATGGAATCAACAAAGTATGCACATTCTACGTCATAACAACTTTCTATAGTTTTCGCATGTGTTTAGTAATAAGAGTTGGTTAGTACCCCCCTTTATTAAAATCACAGCTTCTAGAAGGTTTACATGATTTCTCAAAAAAACATGAGTTTTTAAAAAATGTGATGTATTTAATAAATTGAATCACCAAAGTATTCACATTCTACGTCATCTCAACTTTCTATAGTGTGCGCATGCGTTCGACAAGAATAATTGCTCAGTACACCCCATATTTAAAAATCACGGCTTCTAGAAGGTTTACATGATTTGTTTAAAAGCATCAGTTTTTAAATTAATGTCGTTTATTTAATAAATGGAATCAACAAAGTATGCACATTCTACGTCATAATGACTTTCTATAGTTTGCGCATGCATCCGAGACTAAGAAAAGCTTACTTCCCCCTATTTTTTAAAATCACAGCTTCTAGAAGGTTTACATGATTACTTAAAAAAACACGATTTTTTAAAAAATGTGATTTATTAAATAAATTGAATCAACAAAGTATGCACATTCTACATCATAACAACTTTTTATTGTTTACGCATGCGTTCAACAAGAAGAATAGCTCAGTAGCCCCCCGTTTTTAAAAATCACAGGTTCTAAAAGGTTTACATGATTTGTTTAAAAACGTGTGTTTTTAAATTCATGTCATTTATTTAATATATGGAATCAACAAAGTATGCACATTCTACGTCATAATGACTTTCTATAGTTTGCCCATGCATCCGGAAATAAGAAAAGCTTACTTCCCCCGTTTTTTAAAATCACAGCTTCTAGAAGGTTTACATCATTTGTTTAAACACATGACTTTTTAAAGTAATATCATTTATTTAATTAGTGGAATCAACAAAGTATGCACATTCTACGTCATAACGACTTTCTATAGTTTGCGCATGCGACCGAGAATAAGAAAAGCTTACCTCCCCGCGTTTTTTAAAATCACGGCTTCTTGAAGGTTTACATCATTTCTTAAATAAACATGAGTATTTACAAAATGTGATTTATTTAATAAATGGAATCAACAAAGTATGCACATTCTACGTCATAACAACTTTCTATAGTTTGAGGATGGATTGGACAAGAAGAATAGCTCAGTACCCCCCCATTTTTAAAAATCAAAGCTTCTAAAAGGTTTACATGATTTGCTTAAAAATGTGAGTTTCTAAATTAATATCATTTATTTAATAAATGGAATCAACAAAGTATGCAGATTCTATGTCATAACAACTTTCTATAGTTTGCGCATGCGTCCGAGAATAAGAAAAGCTTACTTCCCCCCGTTTTTTAAAATCACAGCTTCTAGAACGTTTACATGATTTCTTAAAAAACACGAGTTTTTACAAAACGTGATTTATTTAATAAATAGAATCAACAAAGTATGCACATTCTACGTCATAACAACTTTCTATAGTTTTCGCATGTGTTTAGTAATAAGAGTTGGTTAGTAAACCCCTTTATTAAAATCACAGCTTCTAGAAGGTTTACATGATTTCTCAAAAAAACATGAGTTTTAAAAAAATGTGATTTATTTAATAAATTGAATCACCAAAGTATTCACATTCTACGTCATCTGAACTTTCTATAGTGTGCGCATGCGTTCGACAAGAATAATTGCTCAGTACACCCCATATTTAAAAATCACGGCTTCTAGAAGGTTTACATGATTTGTTTAAAAGCATCAGTTTTTAAATTAATGTCGTTTATTTAATAAATGGAATAACCAAAGTATGCACATTCTACATCATAATGACTTTCCATAGTTTGCGCATGCGTTCGACAAGAAGAATAGCTTAGTACCCCCCGTTTTTAAAAATCACAGCTTCTTGAAGATTTGCATGACTTGTTTAAAAACACGAGTTTTTAAATTAATGCCATTTATTGCATAAATGGCATCAACAAAGTATGCAGATTTGATGTCATAACAACTTTCTATAGTTTGCGCATGGGTCCGAGAATAAGAAAAGCTTACTTCCCCCCGTTATTTAAAATCACAACTTCTAGAAGTTTTACATGATTTCTTAAAAAACATGAGTTTTTACAAAACGTGATTTATTTAATAAATGGAATCAACTAAGTATGCACATTCTACGTCATAACAACTTTCTATAGTTTTCGCATGTGTTCAGTAATAAGAGGTGGTTAGTAGCCCCCTTTATTAAAATCACAACTTCTAGAAGGCTTACATGATTTCTCAAAAAAACATGAGTTTTTAAAAAATGTGATTTATTTAATAAATTGAATCACCAAAGTATTCACATTCTACGTCATCTCAACTTTCTATAGTGTGCGCATGCGTTCGACAAGAAGAATTGCTCAGTACCCCCCATTTTTAAAAATCACGGCTTCTAGAAGGTTTACATGATTTGTTTAAAAGCATCAGTTTTTAAATTAATGTCATTTATTTAATAAATGGAATCAACAAAGTATGCACATTCTACGTCATAATGACTTTCTATAGTTTGCGCATGCGTCCAAGAATAAGAAAATTTTACTTCCCCCAGTTTATTAAAATCACAACTTCTAGAAGGTTTACATGATTTCTTAAAAAAACAAGAGTTTTTAAAAATCACAGCTTTTAGAAGGTTTACATGATTTGTTTAAAAAGGTGAGTTTCTAAATTAATGTAATTTATTTAATAAATGGAATCAACAAAGTGCGCACATTCTACGTCATAACGACTTTCTATAGTTTGCGCATGCGTCCAAGAATAAGAAAATTTTACTTCCCCCAGTTTATTAAAATCACAACTTCTAGAAGGTTTACATGATTTCTTAAAAAAACAAGAGTTTTTAAAAAATGTGATTGATTTAATCAATGCAATCAACAAAGTATGCACATTCTACGTCATAACAACTTTTTATAGTTTGCGCATGCGTTCGACAAGAAGAATAGCTTATTACCCCCCGTTTTTAAAAATCATAACTTCTAGAAGGTTACATGATATCTTAAAAAAACACGAGTTTTAAAAAAATGTGATTTATTTAATAAATAGATTCACCAAAGTATGCACATTCTACATCATAACAATTGTCTATAGTTTGTGCATGCGTTCGACAAGAAGAATAGCTCAGTACCCCCCCATTTTTAAAAATCACAGCTCCTAGAAGGTTTACATCATTTGTTTAAAAACATGAGTTTTTAAAATAATATCATTTATTTAATCAGTGGAATCAACAAAGTGTGCACATTCTACGTCATAACGACTTTCTATAGTTTACGCATGCGTCCGAGAATAAGAAAAGCTTACCTCCCCAAGTTTTTTAAAATCACAGCTTCTAGAAGGTTTACATGATTTCTTAAAAAAACACGAGTTTTTAAAAAATGTGATTGATTTAATCAATGGAATCAACAAAGTATGCAGATTCTATGTCATAACAACTTTCTATAGTTTGCGCATGCGTCCGAGAATAAGAAAAGCTTACTTCCCCCCGTTTTTTAAAATCACAGCTTCTAGAACGTTTACATGATTTCTTAAAAAACACGAGTTTTTACAAAACGTGATTTATTTAATAAATAGAATCAACAAAGTATGCACATTCTACGTCATAACAACTTTCTATAGTTTTCGCATGTGTTTAGTAATAAGAGTTGGTTAGTAAACCCCTTTATTAAAATCACAGCTTCTAGAAGGTTTACATGATTTCTCAAAAAAACATGAGTTTTTAAAAAATGTGATTTATTTAATAAATTGAATCACCAAAGTATTCACATTCTACGTCATCTCAACTTTCTATAGTGTGCGCATGCCTTCGACAAGAATAATTGCTCAGTAGACCCCATATTTAAAAATCACGGCTTCTAGAAGGTTTACATGATTTGTTTAAACGCATCAGTTTTTAAATTAATGTCGTTTATTTAATAAATGGAATCAAAAAAGTATGCACATTCTACGTCATAATGACTTTCTATAGTTTGCGCATGCATCCGAGACTAAGAAAAGCTTACTTCCCCCCATATTTTAAAATCACAGCTTCTAGAAGGTTTACATGATTTCCTAAAAAAACATGAGTATTTAAAAAATGTGTTTTATTTAATAAATGGATTCACCAAAGTATACACATTCTACATCATAACAACTGTCTATAGTTTGTGCATGCGTTCGACAAGAAGAATAGCTCAATACCCCACCGTTTTTAAAAATCACAGCTTCTAGAAGGTTTACATGCTTTGTTTAAAAACGTGTGTTTTTAAATCAATGTCATTTATTTAATAAATGGAATAACCAAAGTATGCACATTCTACGTCATAATGACTTTCCATAGTTTGCGCATGCGTTCGAGAAGAAGAATAGCTTAGTACCCCCCGTTTTTAAAAATCACAGCTTCTTGAAGATTTGCATGACTTGTTTAATAACACGAGTTTTTAAATTAATGCCATTTATTGAATAAATGGCATCAACAAAGTATGCAGATTCGATGTCATAACAACTTTCTATAGTTTGCGCATGCGTCCGAGAATAAGAAAAGCTTACTTCCCCCCGTTATTTAAAATCACAGCTTCTAGAAGTTTTACATGATTTCTTAAAAAACATGAGTTTTTACAAAACGTGATTTATTTAATAAATGGAATCAACTAAGTATGCACATTCTACGTCATAACAACTTTCTATAGTTTTCGCATGTGTTCAGTAATAAGAGGTGGTTAGTACCCCCCTTTATTAAAATCAGAACTTCTAGAAGGCTTACATGATTTCTCAAAAAAACATGAGTTTTTAAAAAATGTGATTTATTTAATAAATTGAATCACCAAAGTATTCACATTCTACGTCATCTCAACTTTCTATAGTGTGCGCATGCGTTCAACAAGAAGAATTGCTCAGCACCCCCCATTTTTAAAAATCACGGCTTCTAGAAGGTTTACATGATTTGTTTAAAAGCATCAGTTTTTAAATTAATGTCATTTATTTAATAAATGGAATCAACAAAGTATGCACATTCTACGTCATAACGACTTTCTATAGTTTGCGCATGCATCCGAGAATAAGAAAAGATTACTTCCCCCCGTTTTTTAAAATCACAGCTTCTAGAAGGTTTACATGATTTCTTAAATAAACATGATTATTTAAAAAATGTGATTTATTTAATAAATGGAATCAACAAAGTATGCACATTCTACGTCATAACAACTTTCTATTGTTTGTGCATGCATTAGACAAGAAGAATAGCTCAGTACCCCCCCGTTTTTAAAAATCAAAGATTCTAAAAGGTTTACATGATTTGTTTAAAAACGTGAGTTTCTAAATTAATGTCATTTATTTAATAAATGGAATCAACAAAGTGTGCACATTCTAAGTCATAACGACTATCTATAGTTTGCACATGCGTTGCAGAATAAGAAAAGTTTACTTCCCCCCGTTTATTAAAATCACATCTCCTAGAAGGATTACATGATTTCTTAAAAAAACACGAGTTTTTAAAAAATGTGATTGATTTAATCAATGGAATCAGCAAAGTATGCACATTCTATGTCATAACAACTGTCTATAGTTTGTGCATACGTTAGACAAGAAGAATAGCTCAGTACCCCGACATTTTTAAAAATCACAGCTTCTACAAGGTTTACATGATTTCGTTGAAAATGTGTGTTTTTAAATCAATGTCATTTATTTAATAAATGGAATAACCAAAGTATGCACATTCTACATCGTAATGGCTTTCCATAGTTTGCGCATGCATTCGACAAGAAGAATAGATTAGTACCCCCCGTTTTTAAAAATCACAGCTTCTAGAAGATTTACATGACTTGTTTAAAAACATGAGTATTTAATTTAATGTCATTTATTGAATAAATGGAATCAACAAAGTATGTACATTCTACGTAATAACAACTTTCTATAGTTTGCGCATGCATCCGAGAATAAGAAAAGCTTACTTCTCCCTGTTTTTTAAAATCACAGCTTCTAGAACGTTTACATGATTTCTTAAAAAACACGAGTTTTTACAAAACGCGATTTATTTAATAAATGGAATCAACATAGTATGAAAAATCTACGTCATAACAACTTTCTATAGTTTGCGCATACGTTCGACAAGAAGAATAGCTCAGTACCCCCCGTTTTTAAAAATCACAGCTTCTACAAGGTTTACATGATTTGTTTAAAAGCATGAGTTTTTAAAATAATATCTTTTATTTAATCAATGGAATCAACAAAGTATGCACATTCTACGTCATAACGACTTTCTATAGTTTGCGCATGCGTCCGAGAATAAGAAAAGATTCCTTCCCCCCGTTTTTTAAAATCACAGCTTCTAGAAGGTTTACATCATTTCTTAAATTAACATGAGTATTTACAAAATGTGATTTATTTAATAAATGGAATCAACAAAGTATGCACATTCTACGTCAGAACAACTTCCTATAGTTTGAGCATGGATTGGACAAGAAGAATAGCTCAGTACCCCCCCCGTTTTCAAAAATCAAAGCTTCTAAAAGGTTTACATGATTTGCTTAAAAATGTGAGTTTCTAAATTAATATCATTTATTTAATAAATGGAATCAACAAAGTATGCAGATTCTATGTCATAACAACTTTCTATAGTTTGCGCATGCGTCTGAGAATAAGAAAAGCTTACTTCCCCCCTTTTTTTAAAATCACAGCTTTTAGAACGTTTACATGATTTCTTAAAAAACACGAGTTTTTACAAAACGTGATTTATTTAATAAATGGAATCAACAAAGTATGCACATTCTACGTCATAACAACTTTCTATAGTTTTCGCATGTGTTTAGTAATAAGAGTTGGTTAGTACCCCCCCTTTATTAAAATCACAGCTTCTAGAAGGTTTACATGATTTCTCAAAAAAACATGAGTTTTTAAAAAATGTGATGTATTTAATAAATTGAATCACCAAAGTATTCACATTCTACGTCATCTCAACTTTCTATAGTGTGCGCATGCGTTCGACAAGAATAATTGCTCAGTACACCCCATATTTAAAAATCACGGCTTCTAGAAGGTTTACATGATTTGTTTAAAAGCATCAGTTTTTAAATTAATGTCGTTTATTTAATAAATGGAATCAACAAAGTATGCACATTCTACGTCATAATGACTTTCTATAGTTTGCGCATGCATCCGAGACTAAGAAAAGCTTACTTCCCCCTATTTTTTAAAATCACAGCTTCTAGAAGGTTTACATGATTACTTAAAAAAACACGATTTTTTAAAAAATGTGATTTATTAAATAAATTGAATCAACAAAGTATGCACATTCTACATCATAACAACTTTTTATTGTTTACGCATGCGTTCAACAAGAAGAATAGCTCAGTAGCCCCCCGTTTTTAAAAATCACAGGTTCTAAAAGGTTTACATGATTTGTTTAAAAACGTGTGTTTTTAAATTCATGTCATTTATTTAATATATGGAATCAACAAAGTATGCACATTCTACGTCATAATGACTTTCTATAGTTTGCCCATGCATCCGGAAATAAGAAAAGCTTACTTCCCCCGTTTTTTAAAATCACAGCTTCTAGAAGGTTTACATCATTTGTTTAAACACATGACTTTTTAAAGTAATATCATTTATTTAATTAGTGGAATCAACAAAGTATGCACATTCTACGTCATAACGACTTTCTATAGTTTGCGCATGCGACCGAGAATAAGAAAAGCTTACCTCCCCGCGTTTTTTAAAATCACGGCTTCTTGAAGGTTTACATCATTTCTTAAATAAACATGAGTATTTACAAAATGTGATTTATTTAATAAATGGAATCAACAAAGTATGCACATTCTACGTCATAACAACTTTCTATAGTTTGAGGATGGATTGGACAAGAAGAATAGCTCAGTACCCCCCCCATTTTTAAAAATCAAAGCTTCTAAAAGGTTTACATGATTTGCTTAAAAATGTGAGTTTCTAAATTAATATCATTTATTTAATAAATGGAATCAACAAAGTATGCAGATTCTATGTCATAACAACTTTCTATAGTTTGCGCATGCGTCCGAGAATAAGAAAAGCTTACTTCCCCCCGTTTTTTAAAATCACAGCTTCTAGAACGTTTACATGATTTCTTAAAAAACACGAGTTTTTACAAAACGTGATTTATTTAATAAATAGAATCAACAAAGTATGCACATTCTACGTCATAACAACTTTCTATAGTTTTCGCATGTGTTTAGTAATAAGAGTTGGTTAGTAAACCCCTTTATTAAAATCACAGCTTCTAGAAGGTTTACATGATTTCTCAAAAAAACATGAGTTTTAAAAAAATGTGATTTATTTAATAAATTGAATCACCAAAGTATTCACATTCTACGTCATCTGAACTTTCTATAGTGTGCGCATGCGTTCGACAAGAATAATTGCTCAGTACACCCCATATTTAAAAATCACGGCTTCTAGAAGGTTTACATGATTTGTTTAAAAGCATCAGTTTTTAAATTAATGTCGTTTATTTAATAAATGGAATAACCAAAGTATGCACATTCTACATCATAATGACTTTCCATAGTTTGCGCATGCGTTCGACAAGAAGAATAGCTTAGTACCCCCCGTTTTTAAAAATCACAGCTTCTTGAAGATTTGCATGACTTGTTTAAAAACACGAGTTTTTAAATTAATGCCATTTATTGCATAAATGGCATCAACAAAGTATGCAGATTTGATGTCATAACAACTTTCTATAGTTTGCGCATGGGTCCGAGAATAAGAAAAGCTTACTTCCCCCCGTTATTTAAAATCACAACTTCTAGAAGTTTTACATGATTTCTTAAAAAACATGAGTTTTTACAAAACGTGATTTATTTAATAAATGGAATCAACTAAGTATGCACATTCTACGTCATAACAACTTTCTATAGTTTTCGCATGTGTTCAGTAATAAGAGGTGGTTAGTAGCCCCCTTTATTAAAATCACAACTTCTAGAAGGCTTACATGATTTCTCAAAAAAACATGAGTTTTTAAAAAATGTGATTTATTTAATAAATTGAATCACCAAAGTATTCACATTCTACGTCATCTCAACTTTCTATAGTGTGCGCATGCGTTCGACAAGAAGAATTGCTCAGTACCCCCCATTTTTAAAAATCACGGCTTCTAGAAGGTTTACATGATTTGTTTAAAAGCATCAGTTTTTAAATTAATGTCATTTATTTAATAAATGGAATCAACAAAGTATGCACATTCTACGTCATAATGACTTTCTATAGTTTGCGCATGCGTCCAAGAATAAGAAAATTTTACTTCCCCCAGTTTATTAAAATCACAACTTCTAGAAGGTTTACATGATTTCTTAAAAAAACAAGAGTTTTTAAAAATCACAGCTTTTAGAAGGTTTACATGATTTGTTTAAAAAGGTGAGTTTCTAAATTAATGTAATTTATTTAATAAATGGAATCAACAAAGTGCGCACATTCTACGTCATAACGACTTTCTATAGTTTGCGCATGCGTCCAAGAATAAGAAAATTTTACTTCCCCCAGTTTATTAAAATCACAACTTCTAGAAGGTTTACATGATTTCTTAAAAAAACAAGAGTTTTTAAAAAATGTGATTGATTTAATCAATGCAATCAACAAAGTATGCACATTCTACGTCATAACAACTTTTTATAGTTTGCGCATGCGTTCGACAAGAAGAATAGCTTATTACCCCCCGTTTTTAAAAATCATAACTTCTAGAAGGTTACATGATATCTTAAAAAAACACGAGTTTTAAAAAAATGTGATTTATTTAATAAATAGATTCACCAAAGTATGCACATTCTACATCATAACAATTGTCTATAGTTTGTGCATGCGTTCGACAAGAAGAATAGCTCAGTACCCCCCCATTTTTAAAAATCACAGCTCCTAGAAGGTTTACATCATTTGTTTAAAAACATGAGTTTTTAAAATAATATCATTTATTTAATCAGTGGAATCAACAAAGTGTGCACATTCTACGTCATAACGACTTTCTATAGTTTACGCATGCGTCCGAGAATAAGAAAAGCTTACCTCCCCAAGTTTTTTAAAATCACAGCTTCTAGAAGGTTTACATGATTTCTTAAAAAAACACGAGTTTTTAAAAAATGTGATTGATTTAATCAATGGTATCAGCAAAGTATGCACATTCTACGTCATAACAACTTTTTATAGTTTTCGCAAGCGTTCGACAAGAAGAATAGCTTAGTGCTCCCCATTTTTAAAAATCACAACTTCTGGAAGGTTACATGATTTCTTAAAAAAACACGAGTTTTAAAAAACTGTGATTTATTTAATAAATAGATTCACCAAAGTATACACATTCTACCTCATAAGAACTGTGTATAGTTTGTGCATGCGTTCGACAAGAAGAATGGCTCAGTACCCCCCCATTTTTAAAAATCACAGCTTCTAGAAGGTTTACATAATTTGTTTAAAAACGTATGTTTTTAAATCAATGTCATTTATTTAATAAATGGAATAACCAAAGTATGCACATTCTACGTCATAATGACTTTCAATAGTTTGTGCATTCGTTCGAGAAGAAGAATAGCTTAGTACCCCCCGTTTTTAAAAATCACAGCTTCTAGAAGATTTACATGACTTATTTAAAAACATGAGTTTTTAAATTAATGCGATTTATTGAATAAATGGCATCAACAAAGTATGCATATTCTATGTCATAACAACTTTCTATAGTTTGCGAATGCGTCTGAGAATAAGAAAAGCTTACTTCCCCCCGTTTTTTAAAATCACAGCTTCCAGAAGGTTTACATGATTTCTTACAAAACGTGATTTATTTAACAAATGGAATCAACAAAGTATGCAGATTCTACGTCATAACAACTTTCTATAGTTTTCGCAAGTGTTCAGTAATTAGAAGTGGTTAGTACCCCCCCTTTATTAAAATCACAGCTTCTAGAAGGTTTACATGATTTCTTAAAAAACACGATTTTTTACAAAACGCAATTTATTTAATAAATGGAATCAACAAAGTATGAAAAATCTACGTCATAACAACTTTCTATAGTTTTCGCATTTGTTCAGTAATAAGAAGAGGTTAGTACCCCCATTTATTAAAATCACAACTTCTAGAAGGTTTACATGATTTCTCAAAAAAACATTAGTTTTTGAAAAATGTGATTTATTTAATAAATTGAATTACCAAAGTATTCACATTCTACGTCATCTCAACTTTCTATAGTGTGCGCATGCGTTTGACCGGAATAATTGCTCAGTACTCCCCATTTTTAAAAATCACGGCTTCTAGAAGGTTTACATGATTTGTTTAAAAGCATCAGTTTTTAAATTAATGTCATTTATTTAATAAATGGAATCAACAAAGTATGCACATTCTACGTCATAATGACTTTCTATAGTTTGCGCATGCATCCGAGACTAAGAAAAGCTTACTTCCGCCCATATTTTAAAATCACAACTTCTAGAAGATTTACATGATTTCTTAAAAAAACATGAGTATTTAAAAAATGTGTTTTATTTAATAAATGGATTCACCGAAGTATACACATTCTACATCATAACAACTGTCTATAGTTTGTGCATGCGTTCGACAAGAAGAATAGCTCAGTACCCCCCCGTTTTTAAAAATCAAAGATTCTAAAAGGTTTACATGATTTGTTTAAAATCGTGAGTTTCTAAATTAATGTCATTTATTTAATAAATGGAATCAACAAAGTGTGCACATTCTACGTCATAACGACTATCTATAGTTTGCACATGCGTTGGAGAATAAGAAAAGTTTACTTCCCCCCATTTATTAAAATCACAGCTCCTAGAAGGATTACATGATTTCTTAAAAAAACACAAGTTTTTAAAAAATGTGATTGATTTAATCAATGGAATCAGCAAAGTATGCACATTCTACGTCATAACAACTTTTTATATTTTGCACATGCGTTCGACAAGAAGAATAGCTTAGTACCCCCCATTTTTAAAAATCACAACTTCTAGAAGTTTTACATAATTTCTTAAAAAAACACGAGTTTTAAAAAAATGTGATTTATTTAACAAATGGATTCACCAAAGTATGCACATTCTACGTCATCACAACTGTCTATCGTTTTTGCATTCGTTCGACAAGAAGAATAGCTCAGTACAATGACGTTTTTAAACATCACAGCTTCTACAAGGTTTACATGATTTCATTAAAAACGTGTGTTTTTAAATCAATGTCATTTATTTAATAAACGGAATCACCAAAGTATGCACATTCTACGTCGTAATGGCTTTCCATAGTTTTTGCATGCATTCGACAAGAAGAATAGCTTAGTACCCCCCATTTTTAAAAATCACAGCTTCTAGAAGATTTACATGATTTGTTTAAAAACATGAGTTTTTAAATTAATGTCATTTATTGAATAGATGGAATCAACAAAGTATGTACATTCTACGTCATAACAACTTTCTATAGTTTTCACATGCATCCGAGAATAAGAAAAGCTTACTTCTCCCTGTTTTTTAAAATCACAGCTTCTAGAAGGTTTACATGATTTCTTAAAAAACACGAGTTTTTACAAAACGCAATTTATTTAATAAATGGAATCAACAAAGTATGAAAAATCTACGTCATAACAACTTTCTATAGTTTTCGCATTTGTTCAGTAATAAGAAGTGGTTAGTACCCCCCTTTATTAAAATCACAACTTCTAGAAGGTTTACATGATTTCTCAAAAAAACATGAGTTTTTGAAAAATGTGATTTATTTAAAAAATTGAATCACCAAAGTATTCACATTCTACGTCATCTCAACTTTCTATAGTGTGTGCATGTGTTCGACAAGAGTAATTGCTCAGTACCCTATTTTTAAAAATCACGGCTTCTAGAAGGTTTACATGATTTGTTTAAAAGCATCAGTTTTTAAATTAATGTCATTTATTTAATAAATGGAATCAACAAAGTATGCATATTCTACGTCATAATGACTTTCTATAGTTTGCGCATGCATCCGAAACTAAGAAAAGCTTACTTCCCCCCATATTTTAAAATCACAACTTCTAGAAGATTTACATGATTTCTTAAAAAAACATGAGTATTTAAAAAATGTGTTTTATTTAATAAATGGATTCACCAAAGTATACACATTCTACAGCATAACAACTGTCTATAGTTTGTGCATGCGTTCGACAAGAAGAATAGCTCAATACCCCCCCGTTTTTAAAAATCACAGCTTCTAGAAGGTTTACATGATTTGTTTAAAAACGTGTGTTTTTAAATCAATGTCATTTATTTAATAAATGGAATAACCAAAGTATGCACTTTCTACGTCATAATGACTTTCCATAGTTTGCGCATGCCTTCGACAAGAAGAATAGCTTAGTACCCCCCGTTTTTAAAAATCACAGCTTCTTGAAGATTTACATGACTTGTTTAAAAACATGAGTTTTTAAATTAATGCCATTTATTGAATAAACGGCATCAACTAAGTATTCAGATTCGATGTCATAACAACTTTCTATAGTGTGCGCATGCGTCCGAGAATAAGAAAAGCTTACTTCCCCCCGTTATTTAAAATCACAGCTTCTAGAACGTTTACATGATTTCTTAAAAAACACGAGTTTTTACAAAACGTGATTTATTTAATAAATGGAATCAACTAAGTATGCACATTCTACGTCATAAAAGCTTTCTATAGTTTTCGCATGTGTTCAGTAATAAGAGGTGGTTAGTACCCCCCTTTATTAAAATCATAGCTTCTAGAAGGTTTACATGATTTCTCAAAAAAACATGAGTTTTTAAAAAATGTGATTTATTTAATAAATTGAATCACCAAAGTATTAACATTCTAGGTCATCTCAACTTTCTATAGTGTGTGCATGCGTTCGACAAGAAGAATTGCTCAGTACCCCCCATTTTTAAAAATCACGGCTTCTAGAAGGTTTACATGATTTGTTTAAAAGCATCAGTTTTTAAATTAATGTCATTTATTTAATAAATGGAATCAACAAAGTATGCACATTCTACGTCATAATGACTTTCTATAGTTTGCGCATGCATCTGAGACTAAGAAAAGCTTACTTCCCCCCATATTTTAAAATCATAGCTTCTAGAAGGTTTACATGATTTCTTAAAAAAACACCAGTATTTAAAAAATGTGTTTTATTTAATAAATGGATTCACCAAAGTATACACATTCTACATCATAACAACTGTCTATAGTTTGTGCATGCGTTTGACAAGAAGAATAGCTCAATACCCCCCCCCCCCCGTTTTTAAAAATCACAGCTTCTAGAAGGTTTACATGATTTGTTTAAAAACATGTGTTTTGAAATCAATGTCATTTATTTAATAAATGGAATAACCAAAGTATGCACATTCTAAGTCATAATGACTTTCCATAGTTTGCGCATGTGTTTGACAAGAAGAATAGCTTAGTACCCCCCGTTTTTAAAAATCACAGCTTCTAGAAGATTTACATGACTTGTTTAAGAACATCAGTATTTAAATTAATGTCATTTATTGAATAAAGGGCATCAACAAAGTATGCAGATTCTATGTCATAACAACTTTCTATAGTTTGCGCATGCGTCTGAGAATAAGAAAAGCTTACTTCCCCCCGTTTTTTAAAATCACAACTTCTAGAAGGTTTACATGATTTCTTAAATAAACATGAGTATTTAAAAAATGTGATTTATTTAATAAATGGAATCAACAAGGTATGCACATTCTACGTCATAACAACTTTCTATAGTTTGCGCACGCATTGGACAAGAAGAATAGCTCAGTACCCCCCAGTTTTTAAAAATCAAAGCTTCTAAAAGGTTTACATGATTTGTTTAAAAACGTGAGTTTCTAAATTAATGTCATTTATTCAATAAATGGAATCAACAAATTGTACACATTCTACATCATAACGACTATCTATAGTTTGCGTATGCGTCCAAGAATAAGAAAAGTTTACTTCCCCCCATTTATTAAAATCACAGCTTCTAGAAGGTTTACATGATTTCTTAAAAAAACACGAGTTCTTAAAAATTGTGATTCATTTAATCAATCGATTCACCAAAGTATACACATTCTACATCATAACAACTATCTATAGTTTGTGCATGTGTTCGACAAGAAGAATACCTCAGTACACCCCCGTTTTTAAAAATCACAGCTTCTAGAAGGTTTACATGATTTGTTTAAAAACGTGTGTTTTTAAATCAATGTCATTTATTTAATAAATGGAATAACCAAAGTATGCACATTCTACCTCATAATGACTTTTCATAGTTTGCGCATGCGTTCGACAAGAAGAATAGCTTAGTACCCCCCGTTTTTAAAAATCAATGCTTCTTGAAGATTTACATGACTTGTTTAAAAACATGAGTTTTTAAATTAATGCCATTTATTTAATCAATGGAATCAAAAAAGTATGCACATTCTACGTCATAACAACTTTCTATAGTTTGCGCATGCGTCCGAGAATAAGAAAAGATTCCTTCCCCCCGTTTTTTAAAATCACAGCTTCTAGAAGGTTTACATCATTTCTTAAATAAACATGAGTATTTAAAAAATGTGATTTATTTAATAAATGGAATCAACAAAGTGTGCACATTCTACGTCATAACAACTTTCTATAGTTTGCGCATGTGTCCGAGAATAAGAAAAGCTTACCTCCCCGTGTTTTTTAAAATCACGGCTTCTAGAAGGTTTACATGATTTCTTAAAAAAACCCGAGCTTTTAAAAAATGTGATTTATTTAATAAATGGAATCACCAAAGTATGCACATTCTACGTGATAACAAATTTCTATAGTCTGCGCAAGCATTCGACAAGAAGAATAGCTCAGTACCCCCCGTTTTTAAAAATCACAGCTTCTAGAAGATTTACATGATTTGTTTAAAAGCATGAGTTTTTAAAATGATATCATTTATTTAATCAATGGAATCAACAAATTATGCAAATTCTATATAATAACGACTTTCTATAGTTTGCGCATGCATTCGAGAAAAAGAAAAGGTTACTTCCCCCCGTTTTTTAAAATCACAGCTTCCAGAAGCTTTACATGATTTCTTAAATAAACATGAGTATTTAAAAAATGTGATTTATTTAATAAATGGAATCAACAAAGTATTCACATTCTACGTCATAACAACTTTCTATAGTTTGCGCATGCATCGGACAAGAAGAAGAGCTCAGTACCCCCCCGTTTTTAAAAATCACAGCTTCTAGAAGGTTTAGATGATTTGTTAAAAAGCATGAGTTTTTAAAATAATATCATTTATTTAATCAATGGAATCAACAAAGTATGCACATTCTACGTCATAACAACTTTGTATAGTTTGCGCATGCGTACGAGAATAAGAAAAGATTACTTGCCCCCGTTTTTTAAAATCACAGCTTCTAGAAGGTTTACATGATTTCTTAAATAAACATGATTATTTAAAAAATGTGATTTATTTAATAAATGGAATCTACAAAGTATGCACATTCTACGTCATAACGAATTTCTATAGTTTGTGCATGCATCCGAGACTAAGAAAGGCTTACTTCCCCCAATATTTTAAAATCACAGCTTCTAGAAGGTTTACATGATTTCTTAAAAAAACATGAGTATTTAAAAAATGTGATTTATTTAATAAATGGAATCAACAAAGTATGCACATTCTACATCATAACAACTTTTTATTGTTTACGCATGCGTTCAACAAGAAGTATAGATCAGTACCCCCCGTTTTTAAAAATCACAGCTTCTAGAAGGTTTACATCATTTGTTTAAAAACATGAGTTTTTAAAATAATATCATTTATTTAATCAATGGAATCAACAAAGTATGCACATTCTACATCATAACGACTTTCTATAGTTTGCGCATGTGTCCGAGAATAAGAAAAGCTTACCTCCCCGCGTTTTTTAAAATCACGGCTTCTAGAAGGTTTACATGATTTCTTAAAAAAACACGATTTTTAAAAAAATGTGATTTATTTAATAAATGGAATCACCAAAGTATGCACAGTCTACGTCATAACAGGTTTCTATAGTTTGCGCATACGTTCGACAAGAAAAATAGCTCAGTACCCCCCGTTTTTAAAAATCACAGCTTCTAGAAGGTTTACATGATTTGTTTAAAAGCATGAGTTTTTAAAATAATATCATTTATTTAATCAATGGAATCAACAAAGTATGCACATTCTACGTCATAACGACTTTCTATAGTTTGCGCATGCACCCGAGAATAAGAAAAGCTTACTTCCCCCCGTTTTTTAAAATCACAGCTTCAGGAAGGTTTACATGATTTCTTAAAAAACGCGATTTTTTACAAAATGTGATTTATTTAATAAATGGAATCAACAAAGTATGCAGATTCTACGTGATAACAACTTTCTATAGTTTTCGCATGTGTTCAGTAATAAGAAGTGGTTAGTAACCCCCTTTATTAAAATCATAGCTTCTAGAAGGTTTACATGATTTCTTAAAAAAACACGAGTTTTTAAAAAATGTGATTTATTTAATAAATTAAATCACCAAAGTATACACATTCTACGTCATAATGACTTTCCATAGTTTGCGCATGCGTTCGACAAGAAGAATAGCTTAGTACCCCCCGTTTTTAAAAATCACAGCTTCTTGAAGATTTACATGACTTGTTTAAAAACATGAGTTTTTAAAATAATATCATTTATTTAATCAATGGAATCAACAAAGTATGCACATTCTACGTCATAACAACTTTCTATAGTTTGCGCATGCGTCCGAGAATAAGAAAAGATTCCTTCCCCCCGTTTTTTAAAATCACAGCTTCTAGAAGGTTTACATGATTTCTTAAAAAAACCCGACATTTTAAAATATGTGATTTATTTAATAAATGGAATCACCAAAGCATGCACATTCTACGTGATAACAACTTTCTATAGTCTGCACATGCGTTCGACAAGAAGAATAGCTCAGTACCCCTCGTTTTTAAAAATCACAGCTTCTAGAAGATTTACATGATTTGTTTAAAACCATGAGTTTTTAAAATGATATCATTTATTTAATCAACGGAATCAACAAATTATGCACATTCTATGTAATAACAACTTTCTATAGTTTGCGCATGCATCCGAGAATAAGAAAAGGTTACTTCCCCTTGTTTTTTTAAATCACGGCTTCTAGAAGGTTTACATGATTTCTTAAATAAACATGAGTATTTAAAAAATGTGATTTATTTAATAAATCGAATCAACAAAGTATGCACATTCTATGTCATAATAACTTTCTATAGTTTGCGGATGCATTGGACAAGAAGAAGAGCTCAGTACGCCCGCCGTTTTTAAAAATCACAGCTTCTAGAAGGTTTAGATGATTTGTTAAAAAGCATGAGTTTTTAAAATAATATCATTCATTTAATCAATGGACTCAACAAAGTATGCACATTCTACGTCATAACGACTTTGTATAGTTTGCGCATGCGTACGAGAATAAGAAAAGATTACTTCCCCCGTTTTTTAAAATCACAGCTTCTAGAAGGTTTACATGATTTCTTAAATAAACATGATTATTTAAAAAATGTGATTTATTTAATAAATGGAATCAACAAAGTATGCACATTATACGTCATAACGAATTTCTATAGTTTGCGCATGCGTCCGAGACTAAGAAAAGCTTACTTCCCCCCATATTTTAAAATCACAGCTTCTAGAAGGTTTAGATGATTTCTTAAAAAAACATGAGTATTTAAAAAATGTGATTTATTTAATAAATGGAATCAACAAAGTATGCACATTCTACATCATAACAACTTTTTACTGTTTACGCATGTGTTCAACAAGAAGAATAGATCAGTACCCCCCGCTTTTAAAAATCACAGCTTCTAGAAGGTTTACATCATTTGTTTAAAAACATGAGTTTTTAAAATAATATCATTTATTTAATCAGTGGAATCAACAAAGTATGCACATTCTACATCATAACGACTTTCTATAGTTTGCGCATGCGTCCGAGAATAAGAAAAGCTTACCTCCCCGCGTTATTTAAAATCACGGCTTCTAGAAGGTTTACATGATTTCTTAAAAAAACACGAGTTTTAAACAAATGTGATTTATTTAATAAATGGAAACACCAAAGTATGCACAGTCTATGTCATAACAGGTTTCTATAGTTTGCGCATACGTTCGACAAGAAAAATAGTTCAGTACCCCCCGTTTCTAAAAATCACAGCTTCTAGAAGGTTTACATGATTTGTTTTAAAGCATGAGTTTTTAAACTAATATCATTTGTTTAATCAATGGAATCAACAAAGTATGCACATTCTACGTCATAACGACTTTCTATAGTTTGCGCATGCACCCGAGAATAAGAAAAGCTTACTTCCCCCCGTTTTTTAAAATCACAGCTTCAAGAAGGTTTACATGATTTTTTAAGAAACCCGATTTTTACAAAACGCGATTTATTTAATAAATGGAATCAACAAAGTATGCAGATTCTACGTGATAACAACTTTCTATACTTTTCGCATGTGTTCAGTAATAAGAAGTGGTTAGTACCCCCCTTTATTAAAATCACAGCTTCTAGAAGGTTTACATGATTTATTAAAAAGACACAAGTTTTTAAAAAATGTGATTTATTTAATAAATTAAATCACCAAAGTATACACATTCTACATCATATCAACTTTCTATAGTTTGCGCATGCGTTCGACAAGAAGAATTGCTCAGTTCCCCCCATTTTTAAAAATCACGGCTTCTAGAAGGTTTGCATGATTTGTTTAAAAACATCAGTTTTTAAATTAATGATCTTTATTTAATAAATGGAATCAACAAAGTGTGCACATTCTACGTCATAACGACTTTCTATAGTTTGCGCATGCGTCCGAGACTAAGAAAAGCTTACTTCCCCCCATATTTTAAAATCACAGCTTCTAGAACGTTTACATGATTTCTTAAAAAAACATGAGTATTTTAAAATTGTGATTTATTTAATAAATGGAATCAACAAAGTAAGCACATTCTACGTAGTAACAACTTTTTATTGTTTACGCATGCATTCAAGAAGAAGAATAGATCAGTACCCCCCGTTTTTAAAAATCACAGCTTCTAGAAGGTTTACATCATTTGTTTAAAAACATGAGTTTTTAAAATAATATCATTTATTTAATCAGTGGAATCAACAAAGTATGCACATTCTACATCATAACGACTTTCTATACTTCGCGCATGCGTCCGAGAATAAGAAAAGCTTACCTCCCCGTGTTTTTTAAAATCACGGCTTCTAGAAGGTTTACATGATTTCTTAAAAAAACACGAGTTTTAAAAAAATGTGATTTTTTTAATAAATGGAATCACCAAAGTATGCACAGTCTACGTCATAATAGGTTTCTATAGTTTGCGCATATGTTCGAGAAGAAGAATAGCTCAGTACCCCCCGTTTTTAAAAATCACAGCTTCTAGAAGGTTTACATGATTTGTTTAAAAGCATGAGTTTTTAAAATAATATCATTTATTTAATCAATGGAATCAACAAAGTATGCACATTCTAGATCATAACGACTTTCTATAGTTTGTGCATGCGTCTGAGAATAAGAAAAGATTACTTCCCCCCGTTTTTTAAAATCACAGCTTCTAGAAGGTTTACATGATTTCTTAAATAAACATGATTATTTAAAAAATGTGATTTATTTAATAAATGGAATCAACAAAGTATGCACATTCTATGTCATAAGAACTTTCTATAGTTCGCGCATGCATTGGACAAGAAGAATAGTTCAGTACCCCCCCCGTTTTTTAAAATGAAAGATTCTAAGAGGTTTACATGATTTGTTTAGAAACGTGAGTTTCTAAATTAATCTCATTTATTTAATAAATAGAACCAACAAAGTATGCACATTCTACGTAATAACGACTTTCTATAGTTTGCACATTCGTCTGGAAATAAGAAAAGCTTACTGCTGCCCGTTTTTTAAAATCACAGCTTCTAGAAGGTTTACATGATTTCTTAAAAAAACATGAGTTTTTAAAAAATGTGATTTATTTAATAAATTGAATCACCAAAGTATTCACATTCTATGTCATATCAACTTTCTATAATTTGCGCATGCGTTTGATAAGAAGAATTGCTCAGTACCCCCCATTTTTAAAAATCACGGCTTCTAGAAGGATTACATGATTTGTTTAAAAGCATCAGTTTTTAAATTAATGTCATTTATTTAATAAATGGAATCAACAAAGTATGCACATTCTACGTCATAACGACTTTCTATAGTTTGCGCATGCATCCGAGACTAAGAAAAGCTTACTTCCCCCCATATTTTAAAATCACAGCTTCTAGAAGGTTTACAAAACGCGATTTATTTAATAAATGGAATCAACAAAATATGCACATTCTACGTCATAACAACTTTTTATTGTTTACGCATGCGTTCAACAAGAAGAATAGATCAGTACCCCCCATTTTTGAAAATCACAGCTTCTAGAAGGTTTACATGATTTGCTTAAAAACATGAGTTTTCAAACTAATATCATTTATTTAATGAATGGAATCAACAAACTATGCACATTCTACGTCATAACGACTTTCTATAGTTTGCGCATGCATCCAAGAATAAGAAAAGCTTACTTCCCCCCGTTTTTTAAAATCATCGCTTCTAGAATGTTTACATGATTCGTTTAAAAACATGAGTTTTTAAAACAATATCATTTATTTAATCAATGGAATCAACAAAGTATGCACATTCTACGTGATAAGAACTTTTTATTGTTTATGCATGCATTTGACAAAAACAATAGATAAGTTCACCCCGTTTTTAAAAATCATAGCTTCTAGAAGGTTTACATGATTTGTTTTAAAACATGGGTTTTTAAAATAATATCATTTATTTAATCAGTGGAATCATCAAAGTATGCACATTCTATGTCATAACGACTTTCTATAGTTTGCTCATGCATCCGAGAATAAGAAAATCTTACTTCCCCCCGTTTTTTAAAATCATCGCTTCTAGAAGGTTTACATGATTTCTTAAAAAAACATGGGTTTTTAAAAAATGTGATTTATTTAATAAATGGATTCACCAAAGTAAGCACCTTCTACGTCATAACAACTTTCTATAGTTTGTGCATGCGTTCGACAAGAAGAATAGCTCAGTACCCCCCCGTTTTTAAAAATCACAGGTTCTAGAAGGTTTACATGATTTTGTTTAAAAACGTGTGTTTTTAAATTAATGTCATTTATTTAATAAATGGAATCAACAAAGTATGCACATTCTACGTCATAACCACTTTCTATAGTTTGTGCATTCGTTCGACAAGAAGAATATCTCAGTACCCCTCGTTTTTAAAAATAACAGCTTCTAGAAGGTTTACATGATTCATTTAAAAACATGAATTTCTAAAATATTATCATTTATTTAATCAGTGGAATCAATAAAGTATGCACATTCTACATCATAACGACTTTCTATACTTTGCACATGCGTACGAGAATAAGAAAACCTTACTTCCCCCCGTTTTTTAAAATCATCGCTTCTAGAAGGTTTACATGATTTCTTAAAAAACACGAGTTTTTAGAAAATGTCAGTTATTTAATAAACGGAATCAATAAAGTATGAAAATTCTAGGTCACAACAACTTTCTTTATTTTTCGCACGTGTTTAGTAATAGGAAGTGCTTAGTACCCCCCTTTTTTAAAATCACAACTTCTAGAAGGTTTACATGATTTCTTAAAAAAACAAGAGTTTTTAAAAAATGTGATTGATTTAATCAATGGAATCAGCAAAGTATGCACATTCTACGTCATAACAACTTTTTATAGTTTGCGCATGCATTTGACAAGAAGAATATCTTAGCACCCCCCATTTTAGAAAATCACAACTTCTAGAAGGTTTACATGATTTCTTAAAAAAAATGATTTTTAAAAAATGTGATTTATCTAATAAATGGATTCACCAAAGTATGCACATTCTACGTCATAACAACTATATATAGTTTGTGCATGCGTTCAACAAGAAGAATAGCTCAGTACCCCCACGTTTTTAAAAATCACAACTTCTAGAAGGTTTACATAATTTGTTTAAAAACATCAGCTTTTAAATTAATGTCATTTATTTAATAAATGGAATCAACAAAGTATGCACATTCTACGTCATAGCGACTTTCTATAGTTTGCACATGCGTCCGAGAACAAGAAAATCCCCCCATTTTTTAAATTCACAGCTTCTAGAAGGTTTACATGATTTCTTAAAAAACATGAGTTTTTAAATTAATGTCATTTATTTAAAAAATGGAATCAAGAAGGTATGCACATTCTACGTCATAACAACTTTCTATAGTTTGCGCATGCGTTTGACAAGAAGAATAGCTTAGTACCCCCCGTTTTTAAAAATCATACCTTCTAGACGGTTTACATGATTTGTTTAAAAACATGAGTTTTTAAAATAATATCATTTATTTAATCAATGGAATCAACAAAGCATACACATTCTACGTAATAACAACTTTTTATTGTTTACGCATGCATTCAACAAGAAGAATAGATCAGTACCCCCCGTTTTTAAAAATCACAGCTTCTAGAAGGTTTACATCATTTCCTTAAAAACATGAGTTTTTAAAATAATATCATTTATTTAATCAGTGGAATCAACAAAGTATGCACATTCTACCTCATAACGACTTTCTATAGTTCGCACATGCGTCCGAGAATAAGAAAATCTTACCTCCCCGTGTTTTTTAAAATCACGGCTTCTAGAAGGTTTACATGATTTCTTAAAAAAACACGAGTTTTAAAAAAATGTGATTTATTTAATAAATGGAATCACCAAAGTATGCACAGTCTACGTCATAATAGGTTTCTATAGTTTGCGCATACGTTCGAGAAGAAGAATAGCTCAGTACCCCCCATTTTTAAAAATCACAGCTTCTAGAAGGTTTACATGATTTGTTTAAAAGCATGAGTTTTTAAAATAATATCATTTATTTAATCAATGTAATCAACAAAGTATGCACATTCTAGATCATAACGACTTTCTATAGTTTGCGCATGCGTCTGATAATAAGAAAAGATTACTTCCCCCCGTTTTTTAAATTCACAACTTCTAGAAGGTTTACATGATTTCTTAAATAAACATGATTATTTAAAAAATGTGATTTATTTAATAAATGGAATCAACAAAATATGCACATTCTATGTCATAAGAACTTTCTATAGTTCGCACATGCATTGGACAAGAAGAATAGTTCAGTACCCCCCCGTTTTTAAAAATCAAAGATTCTAAAAGGTTTACATGATTTGTTTAAAAACGTGAGTTTCTAAATTAATGTCATTTATTTAATAAATGGAACCAACAAAGTATGCACATTCTACGTAATAACGACTTTCTATAGTTTTCACATTCGTCCGGAAATAAGAAAAACTTACTGCTGCCCATTTTTTAAAATCACAGCTTCTAGAAGGTTTACATGATTTCTTAAAAAAACATGAGTTTTTAAAAAATGTGATTTATTTAATAAATTGAATCACCAAAGTATTCACATTCTATGTCATATCAACTTTCGATAGTTTACGCATGCGTTCGACAAGAAGAATTGCTCAGTACCCCCCATTTTTAAAAATCACGGCTTCTAGAAGGATTACATGATTTGTTTAAAAGCATCAATTTTTAAATTAATGTCATTTATTTAATAAATGGAATCAACAAAGTATGCACATTCTACGTCATAACGACTTTCTATAGTTTGTGCATGCATCTGAGACTAAGAAAAGCTTACTTCCCCCCATATTTTAAAATCACAGCTTCTAGAAGGTTTACATGATTTCTTAAAAAAACATGATTATTTAAAAAATGTTATTTATTTAATAAATGGATTCACCAAAGCATACACATTCTACATCATAACAACTGTCTATAGTTTGTGCATGCGTTCGACAAGAAGAATAGCTCAATACCCCCCCGTTTTTAAAAATCACAGCTTCTAGAAGGTTTACATCATTTGTTTAAAAACGTGTGTTTTTAAATTAATGCCATTTATTTAATAAATGGAATAACTAAAGTATGCACATTCAACGTCATAATGACTTTCCATAGTTTGCGCATGCGTTCGACAAGAAGAATAGCTTATTACCCCCCGTTTTTTAAAATCACAGCTTCTAGAAGATTTACATGACTTTTTAAAAAACACGAGTTTTTACAAAACGTGATTTATTTAATAAATAGAATCAACAAAGTATGCACATTCTATGTCATAACAACTTTTAATAGTTTACGCATGCGTTCAACAAGAAGAATAGATCAGTACCCCCCATTTTTGAAAATCACAGCTTCTAGAAGGTTTACATGATTTGTTTAAAAACATGAGTTTTCAAAATAATATCATTTATTTAATGAATGGAATCAACAAAGTATGCACATTCTACATCATAACGACTTTCTATAGTTTGGGCATGCATCCAAGAATAAGAAAAGCTTACTTCCCCCCGTTTTTTAAAATCATCGCTTCTAGAATGTTTACATGATTCGTTTAAAAACATGAGTTTTTATAATAATATCATTTATTTAATCAATGGAATCAACAAAGTATGCACATTCTACGTGATAAGAACTTTTTATTGTTTATGCATGCGTTCGACAAAAACAATAGATAAGTTCACCCCCGTTTTTAAAAATCATAGCTTCTAGAAGGTTTACATGATTTGCTTTAAAACATGGGTTTTTAAAATAATATCATTTATTTAATCAGTGGAATAATCAAAGTATGCACATTCTATGTCATAACAACTTTCTATAGTTCGTGCATGCGTTCGACAAGAAGAATAGCTCAATACCCCCCCGTTTTTAAAAATCACAGGTTCTAGAAGGTTTACATGATTTTGTTTAAAAACGTGTGTTTCTAAATTAATGTCATTTGTTTAATAAATGGAATCCACAAAGTATGCACATTCTATGTCATAACCACTTTCTATAGTTTGCGCATGCGTTCGACAAGAAAAATAGCTCAGTACCCCTCGTTTTTTAAAATAACAACTTCTAGAAGGTTTACATGATTCATTTAAAAACATGAGTTTTTAAAATATTATGATTTATTTAATCAATGGAATCAATAAAGTATGCACATTCTACAACATAACGACTTTCTATACTTTGCACATGCGTACGAGAATAAGAAAACCTTACTTCCCCCCGTTTTTTAAAATCATCGCTTCTAGAAGGTTTACATGATTTCTTAAAAAACACAAGTTTTTAGAAAATGTGAGTTATTTAATAAACGGAATCAATAAAGTATGAAAATTCTAGGTCACAACAACTTTCTTTATTTTTCGCACGTGTTTAGTAATAGGAAGTGCTTAGTACCCCCCTGTTTTAAAATCACAGCTTCTAGTTTTTAAAAAATGTGATTGATTTAATCAATTTAATCAGCAAAGTATGCACATTCTACGTCATAGCAACTTTTTATAGTTTGTGCATGCGCTCGACAAGAAGAATAGCTTAGTACCCCCCGTTTTAAAAAATCACAACTTCTAGAAGGTTTACATGATTTCTTAAAAAAACACGAGTTTTAAAAAAATGTGATTTATTTAATAAATGGATTCACCAATGTATGCACATTCTACGTCATAACAACTATCTATAGTTTGTGCATGCGTTCGACAAGAAGAATAGCTCAGTACCCCCACGTTTTTAAAAATCACAGCTTCTAGAAGGTTTACATAATTTGTTTAAAAACATCAGCTTTTAAATTAATGTCATTTATTTAATAAATGGAATCAACAAAGTATGCACATTCTACGTCATAGCGACTTTCTATAGTTTGCACATGCGTCCGAGAATAAGAAAATCCCCCCATTTTTTAAATTCACAGCTTCTAGAAGGTTTACATGATTTCTTAAAAAACATGAGTTTTTAAATTAATGTCATTTATTTAAAAAATGAAATCAACAAGGTATGCACATTCTACGTCATAACAACTTTCTATAGTTTGCGCATGCGTTTGACAAGAAGAATAACATAGTAACCCCCGTTTTTAAAAATCATAGCTTCTAGACGGTTTACATGATTTGTTTAAAAACATGAGTTTTTAAAATAATATCATTTATTTAATCAATGGAATCAACAAAGTATGCACATTCTACATCATAACGACTTTCTATTGTTTACTTCCCCCTGTTTACTAAAATCACAGCTTCTAGAAGGTTTGCATGATTTCTTAAAAAACACGAGTTTTTCGAAAATGTGATTTATTTAATAAATGGAATCAACAACGTATGCAAATTCTAGGTCATAACAAATTTCTTTATTTTTCGGATGCGTTTAGTAATAGGAAGTGCTTAGTACCCCCCTTTATTAAAATCACAGCTTCTAGAAGGTTTATATGATTTCTTAAAAAAACATGAGTTTTTAAAAAATATGATTGATTTAATCAATGCAATCAGCAAAGTATGCACATTCTACGTCATAACAACTTTTTATAGTTTGTGCATGTGTTCGACAAGAAGAATAGCTTAGTACCACCAAAGTATCCACATTCTACGTGATATCAACTTTCTATTGTTTGCGCATGCGTTCGATAAGAAGAATAGATTAGTACCCCCCATTTTTAAAAATCACAGCTTCTAGAAGGTTTACATGATTTGTTTAAAAACATCATCTTTTAAATTAATGTCATTTATTTAATAATTGGAATCAACAAAGTATGCACATTCTACGTCATAATGACTTTCTATAGTTTGTGCATGCGTCTGACAATAAGAAAAGCTTACTTCCCCCCATTTTTTAAAATCACAGCTTCTAGAAGGTTGAAATGATTTCTTAAAAAAACACGAGTATTTAAAAAATGTGATTTATTTAATAAATTGAATCAAGAAAGTATGGACATTCTACGACATAACAACTTTCTAGAGTTTGCACATGTGTTCGACATGAAGAATAGCCCAGTACCCCATTTTTAAAAATCACACCTTCTAGAAGGTTTACATGATTTGTTTAAAAACGTGAGTTTTTAAATTAATGTCATTTATTTAATAAATGGAATCAACAAAGTATGCACATTCTACGTCACAACGACTTTCTATAGTTTGTGCATGTGTCCAAGAATAAGAAAAGCTTACTTCCCACCGTTTTTTAAAATCACGGCTTCTAGAAGGTTTACATGATTTCTTAAATAAACATGAGTATTTAAAAAATGTGATTTATTTAATAAATGGAATCACCAAAGTATGCACATTCTACGTCATAACAACATTCTATAGTTTGCGCATGCGTTCCATAAGAAGAATAGATTAGTACCCCCCATTTTTAAAAATCGCAGCTTCTAGAAGGTTTACATGATCTGTTTAAAAACATGGGTTTTTAAAATAATAAAATTTATTTAATCAATGGAATCAACAAAGTATGCACATTCTACGTCATAACGACTTTCTATACTTTGCGCATGCATCGAAGAATAAGAAAAGCTTACTTCCCCACGTTTTTTAAAATCATCACTTCTAGAAGGTTTACATGATTTCTTAAAAAACATGAGTTTTTAGAAAATGTGAGTTATTTAATAAGTGGAATCAACAAGGTATGCAAATTCTAGGTCATAACAACTTTTTTTATTCTTCGCATGCGTTTAGTAATAGGAAGTGCTTAGTACCCCCCTTTTTTAAAATCATCGCTTCTAGAAGGTTTACATGATTTCTTAAAAAAACAGGAGGTTTTAAAAAATGTGATTGATTTAGTCAATGGAATCAGCAAAGCATGCACATTCTACGTCATAACAACTTTCTATAGTTTTCGCATGCGTTCAGTAATAGTAAGTTGTTCGTACCCCCCTTTATTAAAATCACAGCTTCTAGAAGGTTTACATGATTTCTTGAAAAAACACGAGTTTTTAAAAAATGTGATATATTTAATCAATGGAATCGCCAAAGTATGCACATTCTAGTTTGCTTATGTGTTTGATAAGAAGAATAGTTCAGTACCCCCCGTTTTTAAAAATCACAGCTTCTAGAAGGTTTACATGATTTGTTTAAAAACATGAGTTTTTAAATTAATGTCATTTAATTATTAAATGGAATCAACAAAGTATGCACATTCTATGTCATAATTTCTTTCTATAGTTTGTGCATGCATCCAAGAATACGAAAAGCTTGCGTCCCCCCCGTTTTTTAAAATCACAGATTCTAGAAGCTTTACATGATTTCTTAAAAAAACATGAGTATTTAAAAAATGTGATTTATTTAATAAATGGAAGAAACAAAGTATGCACATTCTACGTCATAAGAACTTTTTATTTTTTACGCATGCGTTCGACAAAAAGAATACATTAGTACACCCCATTTTTAAAAATCACAGCTTCTAGAAGGTTTACATGATTTGTTTAAAAACATGAGTTTTTAAAATAATATCATTTATTTAATCAATGGAATCAACAAAGTATGCACATTCTATATCATAACGACTTTCTATACTGTGCGCATGCATGCGAGAATAAGAAAAGCTTAGTTCCCCCCGTTTTTTAAAATCATCGCTTCTAGAAGGTTTACATGATTTCTTAAAAAACACGAGTTTTAGAAAATGTGAGTTATTTAATAAGTGGAATCAACAGAGTATGCACATTCTATGTTATATCAACATTCTATAGTTTCCGCATGCGTCCGAGAATAAGAAAAGCTTACTTCCCCTCATTTTTTAAAATCACAGCTTCTAGAAGGTTTACATGATTTCTTAAAAAACATGAGTTTTTACCAAACGTCATTTATTTAATAAATGGAATCAACAAAGTATGCACATTCTAGGTCATAACAACTTTCTATAGTTTTCACATGCGTACAGTAATAAGAAGTGGTTAGTACCCCCCTTTATTAAAATCACAGCTTCTAGAAGGTTTACATGATTTCTTAAAAAAACACGAGTTTTTAAAAAATGTTATTTATTTAATAAATGGAATCTCCAAAGTATGCACATTCTACGTCATAACGACTTTCTATACTTTGCGCATGCATCGAAGAATAAGAAAAGCTTACTTCCCCACGTTTTTTAAAATCATCGCTTCTAGAAGGTTTACATGATTTCTTAAAAAACACGAGTTTTTAGAAAATGTGATTTATTTAATAAATGGAATCAAAAAAATATGCACATTCTATGTCATAACAACTTTCTATAGTTTTCGCATGCGTTCAGTAATAAGAAGTGTCTACTACCACCCTTTATTAAAATCACAGCTTCTAGAAGGTTTACATGATTTGTTTTAAAACATGAGTTTTTAAAATATTATCATTTATTTAATCAATTGAATCAACAAAGTATGCACATTCTACATCATAACTACTTTCTATAGTTTGCGCATGCGTGCGAGAATAAGAAAAGCTTACTTCCCCCCGTTTTTTAAAATCATCGCTTCTAGAAGGTTTACATGATTTCTTAAAAAACACGAGTTTTTAGAAAATGTGAGTTATTTAATAAGTGGAATCAACAAAGTATGCAAATTCTAGGTCATAACAACTTTCTTTATTTTTCGCATGTGTTTAGTAATAGGAAGTGCTTAGTACCCCCCTTTTTTAAAATCATCGCTTCTAGAAGGTTTACATGATTTCTTAAAAAACACGAGGTTTTAAAAAATGTGATTGATTTAATCAGTGGAATCAGCAAATTATGTGCATTTTACGTCATAACAACTTTTTATAGTTTGCGCATGCATTCGACAAGAAGAATAGCTTAGTACACCCCCGTTTTTAAAAATTGCGCATGCGTTCGATAAGAAGAATAGCTTACTACCCCCCTTTTTTAAAATCATCGCTTCTAGAAGGTTTACATGATTTCTTAAAAAAACACGAGTTTTTAAAAAATGTGATTTATTTAATAAATGGATTCACCAAAGTATGCACCCTCTACGTCATAAAGACTTTCTATAGTTTGCGCATGCGTTTGAGAATAAGAAAAGCTTACTTCCCTCCGTTTTTTAAAATCACAGCTTCTAGAAGGTTTACATGATTTCTTAAAAAACACGAGTTTTTACAAAACGTGATTTATCTAATAAATGGAATCAACAAAGTATGCACATTCTACGTCATAACAAATTCCTATAGTTTTCGCATGCGTTCAGTAATAAGAAGTGGTTAGTACCCCCCTTTATTAAAATCACAGCTTCTAGAAGGTTTACATGATTTGTTTAAAAACATTAGTTTTTAAATTAATGTCATTTATTTAATAAATGGAATTAACAAAGTATGCACATTCTATGTCATAACGAATTTCTATAGTTTGCGCATACGTCCAAGAATAAGAAAAGCTTACTTCCCCCATTTTTTTAAATCATAGCTTGTAGAAGGTTTACATGATTAATTAAAAAAACTCGAGTTTTTAAAAAATGTGATTTATTTAGTAAATGGAATCAACAAAGTATGCACAATCTACATCATAACAACTTTTTATTGTTTATGCATGCATTCAACAAGAAGAATATATCAGTACTCCCCGTTTTTGAAAATCACGACTTCTAGAAGGTTTACAAAGTATGCACATTCTACGTCATAACGACTTTCTATAGATTGCGCATGCGTCCGAGCATAAGAAAAGATTACTTCCCCCCATTTTTTAAAATCACAGCTTCTAGAAGGTTTACATGATTTAATAAAAAAACAAAAGTTTTTAAAACATGTGATTTATTTAATAAATGGAATCACCAAAGTAGGCACATTTTACGTCATAACAAATTTCTATAGTTTCGCATGCGTTCGACAAGAAGAATAGCTCAGTACCCCCCGTTTTTAAAAATGATAGCTTCTAGAAGGTTTACATGATTTGTTTAAAAACATGAGTTTTTCAAATAATATCATTTATTTAATCAATGGAATCAACAAAGTATGCACATTCTACGTCATAACAACATTTTATAGTTTGTGCATGCGTTCGACAAGAAGAATAGATTAGTACACCCTATTTTTAAAAATCACAGCTTCTAGAAGCTTTACATGATTTATTAAAAAAACACGAGTTTTTAAAAAATGTGATTTATTTAATAAATGGAACCACCAAAGTATGCACATTCTACGTCATAACATCTTTCTATAGTTTGCGCATGCGTTCGATAAGAAGAATAGGTTAGTACCCCCTATTTTTAAAAATCACTGCTTCTAGAAGTTTTAGAAGCATCCGAGAATAAGAAAAGCTTACTTCCCCACATTTTTTAAAATCATCGCTTTTAGAAGGTTTACATGATTTCTTAAAAAAACACGAGTTTTTAAAAAATGTGATTTATTTAATAAATGGATTCACCAAAGTATGCACATTCTACGTCATAACAACTGTCTATAGTTTGTGCATGCGTTTGACAAGAAGAATAGCTCAGTACCCCCCCCGTTTTTAAAAATCACAGCTTCTAGAAGGTTTACATGATTTGTTTAGAAACGTGTGTTTTTAAATAAATGTCATTTATTTAATAAATGGAATAACGAAAGTATGCACATTCTATGTCATAATGACTTTCCATAGTTTGCGCATATGTCCGAGAATAAGAAAAGCTCACTTCCCCCCGTTTTTTAAAATCACAGCTTCTAGAAGGTTAACATGATTTCTTAAATAAACATGAGTATTTAAAAAATGTGATTTATTTAATAAATGAAATCAACAAAGTATGCACATTCTACGTCATAACAACTTTCTGTAGTTTGCGCATGCATTGGACAAGAAGAATAGCTCAGTACCCCCCGTTTTTAAAAATCACAGCTTCTAGAAGGTTTACATGATTTGTTTAATAATGACTTTCTATAGTTTGCGCATGCGTCCGAGAATAAGAAGAGTTTACTTCCCCCTGTTTTGTTAAAATCACAGCTTCTCGAAGGTTTACCTGATTTCTTAAAAAAACACGAGTTTTTAAAAAATGTGATTCATGTAATCAATGAAATAAGGAAAGTATGCACATTCTACATCATAACAATTGTCTATAGTTTGTGCATGCATTCGACAAGAAGAATAGCTCAGTACCCCCCGTTTTTAAAAATCACATTTCTAGAAGGTTTACATGATTTGTTTAAAAACATGAGTTTTTAAAGTAATGTCATTTATTTAATAAATGGAATCAACTAAGTATAGACATTCTATGTCATAACAACTTTCTATAGTTTGCGCATGCATCCGAGAAAAATAAAAGCTTACTTCACCCCGTTTTTTAAAATCACAGCTTCTAGAAGGTTTACATGATTTCTTAAAAAACACGAGTTTTTACAAAACGTGATTTATTTAATAAATGGAACCACCAAAGTATGCACATTCTACGTCATAACAACTTTCTATAGTTTGCGCATGCATTCGATAAGAAGAATAGATTAGTACACCCTATTTTTAAAAATCACAGCTTCTAGAAGGTTTACATGATTTGTTTAAAAACATGAGTTTTTAAAATAATATCATTTAATTTAATGAATGGAATCAACAAAGTATGCACATTCTACGTCATAACAACTTTCTATAGTTTGCGCATGCGTCCGAGAATAAGAAAAGATTCCTTCCCCCCGTTTTTTAAAATCACAGCTTCTAGAAGGTTTACATGATTTCTTAAAAAAACCCGACATTTTAAAATATGTGATTTATTTAATAAATGGAATCACCAACGCATGCACATTCTACGTGATAACAACTTTCTATAGTCTGCACATGCGTTCGACAAGAAGAATAGCTCAGTACCCCTCGTTTTTAAAAATCACAGCTTCTAGAAGATTTACATGATTTGTTTAAAACCATGAGTTTTTAAAATGATATCATTTATTTAATCAATGGAACCACCAAAGTATGCACATTCTACGTCATAACAACTTTCTATAGTTTGCGCATGCATTCGATAAGAAGAATAGATTAGTACACCCTATTTTTAAAAATCACAGCTTCTAGAAGGTTTACATGATTTGTTTAAAAACATGAGTTTTTAAAATAATATCATTTAATTTAATGAATGGAATCAACAAAGTATGCACATTCTACGTCATAACGACTTTCTATACTTTGCGCATGCATCCGAGAATAAGAAAAGCTTACTTCCCCATGTTTTTTAAAATCATCGCTTCTAGAAGGTTTACATGATTTCTTCAATAAACATGAGTATTTAAAAAATGTGATTTATTTAATAAATGGATCAACAAAGTATGCACATTTTACGTCATAACAACTTTCTGTAGTTTGCGCATGCATTGGACAAGAAGAATAGCTCAGTACCCCCCCGTTTTTAAAAATCACAGCTTCTAGACGGTTTACATGATTTGTTTAAAAACGTGAGTTTCTAAATTAATGTCATTTATTTAATAAATGGAATCATCAAATTATGCACATTCTAGGTCATAACGACTTTCTATAGTTTGCGCATGCGTCCGAGAATAAGAAAAGTTTACTTCCCCCCATTTATTAAAATCACAGCTTCTAGAAGGTTTACATGATTTCTTAAAGAAACACGAGTTTTTAAAAAATGTGATTGATTTAATCAATGGAATCAGGAAAGTATGCACATTCTATGTCATAACAACTTTTTATAGTTTGCGCATGCGTTCGGCAAGAAGAATACCTTAGTACCCCCTGTTTTTAAAAATCACAACTTCTAGAAGGTTCACATGATTTCTTAAAAAAACACGAGTTTTAAAAAAATGTGATTTATTTAATAAATGAATTCACCAAAGTATGCACATTCTACATCCTAACAAATGTCTATAGTTTGTGCATGCGTTCGACAAGAAGAATAGCTCAGTACCCCCCGTTATTAAAAATCACAGTTCTAGAAGGTTTACATGATTTGTTTAACAACATGAGTTTTTAAATTAATGTTATATATTTAATAAATGGAATCAACTAAGTATACACATTCTATGTCATAACAACTTTCTATAGTTTGCGAATGCATCTGAGAATAAGAAAAGCTTACTTCCCACCGTTTTTTGAAATCACAGCTTCTAGAAGGTTTACATGATTTCTTAAAAAACAAGAATTTTTACAAAACGTGATTTATTTAATAAATGGAATAAAAAAAGTATGCACATTCTACGTCATAACGACTTTTTATACTTTGTGCATGCATCCAAAAAAAGAAAAGCTTACTTCCCCACGTTTTTTAAAATCATCGCTTCTAGAAGGTTTACATGATTTCTTAAAAAACACGAGTTTTTAGAAAATGTGATTTATTTAATAAATGGAATCAATAGAATATGCACATTCTACGTCATAACAACTTTCTATAGTTTTTGCATGCATTCAGTAATAGGAAGTGGTTAGTACCCCCCTTTATTAAAATCACATCTTCTAGAAGGTTTACATGATTTCTTAAAAAAACACGAGTTTTTAAAAAACGTGATATATTTAATCAATGGAATCACCAAGGTATGAACATTCTACGTCATAACAACTTTCTGCAGTTTGCTTATGCGTTCGACAAGAAGAATAGCTCAGTACCACCTGTTTTTAAAATCACGGCTTTTAGAAGGTTTACATGATTTGTTTAAAAACATGAGTTTTTAAATTAATGTCATTTATTTAATAAATGGAATCAAAAAAGTATGCACATTCTATGTCATAATGACTTTCTATAGTTTGCGCATGCATCCAAGAATTAGAAAAGCTTGGTTCTCCTCGTTTTTCAAATCATAGCTTCTAGAAGGTTTACATGATTTCTTAAAAAAAGATGAGTATTTTAAAAATGTGATTTATTTAATAAATGGAATCAACAAAATATGGACATTCTATGTGAGAACAACTTTCTATAGTTTTCGCATGCGTTCAGTAATAGGAAGTGGTTAGTACCCCCCTTTATTAAAATCACATCTTCTAGAAGGTTTACATGATTTCTTAAAAAACCATGAGTTTTTAAAAAATGTGATATATTTAATCAATGGAATCACCAAAGTATGCACGTTCTACATTATAACAACTTTCTATAGTTTTCTTATGCGTTCGACAAAAAGAATACCTTAGTACCCCCCGTTTTTAAAAATCACAGCTTCTAGAAGGTTTACATGATTTGTTTAAAAACATGAGTTTTTACATTAAAGTCATTTATTTAATAAATGGAATCAACAAAGTATGCACATTCTATGTCATAATGACTTTCTATAATTTGCGCATTCATCAAAGAATTAAAAAAGCTTGGTTCCCCCCGTTTTTCAAAATCACACCTTCTAGAAGGTTTACATGATTTCTTAAAAAAACATGATTATTTAAAAAATGTTATTTATTTAACAAATGGAATCAACAAAATATGGACATTCTACGTCATAACAAGTTTCTATAGTTTTCGCATGCGTTCAGTAATAGGAAGTCATTAGTACCCCCCTTTATTAAATTCACATCTTCTAGAAGGTTTACATGATTTCATAAAAAAACATGAGTTTTTAAAAAATGTGATATATTTAATCAATGGAATCACCAAAGTATCCACATTCTACGTCATAACAACTTTCTACAGTTTACTTATGCGTTCGACAAGAAGAATAGCTCAGTACCCCCCGTTTTTAAAAATCACATTTTCTAGAAGGTTTACATGATTTGTTTAAAAACATGAGTTTTCAAATTAATGTCATTTATTTAATAAATGGAATCAACAAAGTATGCACATTCTATGTCATAATGACTTTCTTTAGTTGTCGCATGCATCCAAGAATTAGAAAAGCTTGGTTCCCCCCGTTTTTTAAAATCACAGCTTCTAGAAGGTTTACATGATTTCTTAAAAAAGCATGAGTATTTAAAAAATGTGATTTATTTAATAAATGGAATCAAAAGAGTATGCACATTCTACGTCATAACAACTTTTTATTGTTTATGCATGCGTTCAACAAAAAGAATATTTTAGTAACCCCCGTTTTTTAAAATCACAGCTTCTAGAAGGTTTACATGATTTGTTTAAAGACATGAGTTTTTAAATTAATGTCATTTATTGAATAAATGGAATCAACAAAGTATGCACATTCTATGTCATAACAACTTTTTATAGTTTTCGCGTGCGTCCGAAAATAAGAAAAGCTTACTTCCCCCCGTTTTTTAAAATGACAGCTTCTAGAAGGTTTACATGATTTCTCAAAAAACACGAGTTTTTACAAAACGTGACTCATTTAATAAATGGAATCAACAAAGTATGCACATTCTACGTCATAAAAAGTTTCTATAGTTTTCGCATGCATTTAGTAAAAGGAAGTGGTTAGTACCCGCCTTTATTAAAATCACAGCATCTAGATGGTTTACATGATTTCTTAAAAAAACACGAGTTTTAAAAAAATGTGATTTACTTAATAAATGGAATCACCAAAGTATGCACATTCTACGTCATATCAACTTACTATAGTTTGCACATGCGTTCAATAAGAAGAATAGATTAGTACCCCACATTTTTAAAAATCACAGCTTCTAGAAGGTTTACATGATCTGTTTAAAAACATTAGTTTTTAAAATAATATCATTTATTTAATGAATTGAATCAACAAAGTATGCACATTCCATGTCATAACGACTTTCTATACTCTGTGCATGCATCCGAGAAAAATAAAAGCTTACATCCCCACGTTTTTTAAAATCATCGCTTCTAGAAGGTTTACATGATTTCTTAAAAAACACGAGTTTTTAGAAAATGTGATTTATTTAATAAATGGAATCAACAAAATATGCACATTCTACGTCATAACAACTTTCTATAGTTTTTGCATGCGTTAAGTAATAGAAAGTGGTTAGTAACCCCCTTTTTTAAAATCACATCTTCTAGAAGGATTACATGATTTTCTAAAAAAACACGAGTTTACGCATGCGTTCAACAAGAAGAATAGCCCAGTACCCCGTTTTTAAAAATCACAGCTTCTAGAAGGTTTACATGATTTGTTTAAAAACGTGAGTTTTTAAATTAATATAATTTATTTAATAAATGGAATCAATAAAGTATGTATATTCTACGTCATAACGACTTTCTATTGTTTGCGCATGCGTCTGAGAATAAGAAAAGCTTACTTCCCCCTCGTTTCTTAAAATCACAGCTTCTAGAAGGTTTACATGATTTCTTTAAAAAATACAAGTTTTTAAAAAATATGATTTATTTAATAAATGGAATCACCAAAGTATGCACATTCTACGTCATAAGAACTTTTTATTGTTTACGCATGTGTTCGACAAAAACAATAGATTAGTTCCCCCTGTTTTTAAAAATCATAGCTTCTAGAAGGTTTAGATGATTTGTTTTAAAACATGGGTTTTTAAAATAATATCATTTATTTAATCACTGGAATCAACAACGTATGCACATTCTACGTCGTAACGACTTTCCATAGATTGCGCATGCATCCGAGAATAAGAAAAGCTTACTTCCCCCCGTTTTTTAAAATCATCGCTTCTAGAAGGTTTACATGATTTCTTAAAAAAACACGAGTTTTTAAAAAATGCGATTTATTTAATAAATGGATTCACCAAAGTAAGCACCTTCTACGTCATAATACCTTTCTATAGTTTGCGCATGCATTCGACAAGAAGAATAGCTCAGTAGCCCCCCGTTTTTTAAAATCACAGGTTCTATAAGGTTTGAAAGATTTGTTTAAAAACGTGTGTTTTTAAATTAATGTCATTTATTTAATAAATCGAATCAACAAAGTATGTACGTTTTACGTCATAACCACTTTCTATAGTTTGTGCATGCGTTCGACACGAACAATAGCTTAGTACCCCCCGTTTTTAAAAATCACAGCTTCTAGAAGGTTTACATGATTTGTTTAAAAACATTAGTTTTTAAAATAATATCATTTATTTAATCAATGGAATCAATAAAGTATGCACATTCTACGTCATAACGACTTTCTATACTTTGCACATGCATACGAGAATAAGAAAAGCTTACTTCCCCTCGTTTTTTAAAATCGTCGCTTCTAGAAGGTTTACATGATTTCTTAAAAAACACGAGTTTTTAGAAAATGTGAGTTATTTAATAAATGGAATCAACAAAGCATGCAAATTCTAGGTCACAACAACTTTCTTTATTTTTTGCACACGTTTAGTCATAGGAAGTGCTTAGTACCACCGTTTTTTAAAATCACAGCTTCTAGAAGGTTTACAGGATTGCTTAAAAAAACATGAGTTTTTAAAAAATGAGATTGATTTAATCAATGGAATCAGCAAAGTATGCACATTCTACGTCATAACAACTTTTTAAAGTTTGCGCATGTGTTCGACAAAAAGAATAGTTTGTACCACCCGTTTTTAAAAATCACAACTTCTAGAAGGTTTACATGATTTCTTAAAAAAAACACGAGATTTAAAAAATTGTGATTTATTTAATAAATGGATTCACCAAAGTATGAACATTCTACGTCATAACAACTGTCTATAGTTTGCGCATGCGTTCAACAATAAGAATAGCTCAATACCCCCCCGTTTTTAAAAATCATAGCTTCTAGAGGGTTTACATGATTTGTTTAAAAACGTGTGTTTTTAAATCAATGTCATTTATTTAACAAAAGGAATAACCAAAGTATGCACATTCAACGTCATAATGAGTTTCCATAGTTTGCACATGCGTTGGACAAGAAGAATAGCTTAGTACCCCCCGTTTTTAAAAATCACAGCTTCTAAAAGATTTACATGACTTCTTTAAAAACATGAGATTCTAAATTAATGTCATTTATTGAATAAATGGAATCAACAAAGTATGCACATTCTATGTCATAACAACTTTCTATAGTTTGTGCATGTGTCCGAGAATAAGAAAAGCTTACTTCCCCCCATTTTTTAAAATCACAGCTTCTAGAAGGTTTACATGATTTCTTAAAAAACACGAGTTTTTACAAAACATGATTTATTTAATAAATCGAATCAACAAAGTATGCAGATTCTACGTCATAACAACTTTCTATAGTTTTCGCATGTGTTCAGTAATAAGAAGTTGTTAGTACCCCCCTTTATTAAAATCACAGCTTCTAGAAGGTTTACATGATTTCTTAAAAAAACACGAGTTTATAAAAAGTGTGATTTATTTAATAAATTGAATCACCAAAGTATGCACATTCTACGTCATATCAACTTTCTATAGTTTGCGCATGAGTTCGACAACAAGAATTGCTAAGTACCCCCCATTTTTAAAAATCACAGCTTCTAGAAGGTTTACATGATTTGTTTAAAAACATCAGTTTTTAAATTAATGCCATTTATTTAATAATTGTAATCAACAAAGTATGCACATTCTACGTCATATCGACTTTATATAGTTTGCGCATGCGTCCGAGAATAAGAAAAGCTTACTTCCCTCCGTTTTTTAAAATCACAACTTCTAGAAGGTTTACATGATTTCTTAAAAAAACACGAGTTTTAAAAAAATGTGATTCATTTAATAAATGGATTCACCAAAGTATGAACATTCTACGTCATAACAACTGTCTATAGTTTGCGCATGCGTTTGACAAGAAGAATAGCTCAGTAACCCCCCGTTTTTAAAAATCATAGCTTCTAGAGGGTTTACATGATTTGTTTAAAAATGTTTGTTTTTAAGTCAATGTCATTTATTTAATAAATGGAATAACCAAAGTATGCACATTCTACGTCATAATGACTTTCCATAGTTTGTGCATGCTTTCGAAGAGAAGAATAGCTTAGTACCCCCCGTTTTTAAAAATCACAGCTTCTAGAAGATTTACATGACTTGTTTTTATGTTTTTAAATTAATGTCATTTATTGAATAAATGGCATCAACAAAGTATGCACATTATATGTCATGAAAAATTTCTATAGTTTTTGCATGCGTCCGAGAATAAGAAAAGCTTACTTCCCCCCGTTTTTTAAAATCACAGCTTCTACAAGGTTTACATGATTTCTTAAAAAACATGAGTTTTTAGAAAACGTGATTTATTTAATAAATAAAACCAACAAAGTATGCAGATTCTCCGTCATAACAACTTTCTAGAGTTTGCGCCTGCGTTCGACAAGAAGAATTGCTCAGTACCCCCGTTTTTAAAAATCACAGCTTCCAGAAGGTTTACATGATTTGTTTAAAAACATTAGTTTTTAAATTAATGTATTTTATTTAATAAATGGAATCAACAAATTATGCACATTCTATGTCATAACAACTTTCTATAGTTTGCGCATGCATCCGAGAATAAGAAAAGCTTACTTTCCCCCGTTTTTTAAAATCACAGCTTCTAGAAGGTTTACATGATTTCTTAAAAAAACACGAGTTTTTAAAAAATGTGATTTATTTAATAAATGGAATCACCAAAGTATGCACATTCTACGTCATAACAACTTTCTATAGTTTGCGCATGTCTTCGACAAGAAGAATAGTTCAGTAGCCCCAGTTTTTAAAAATCACAGCTTCTAGAAGGTTTACATGATTTGTTGAAAACCATGAGTTTTTAAAATAATATCAATTTTTTAATCAATGGAATCAACAATGTATGCACATTCTACGTCATAACAACTTTTTATACTTTACGCATGAATTCGACAAGAAGAATAGCCCAGTACCCTGTTTTTAAAAATCACAGCTTCTAGAAGGTTTACATGATTTGTGTAAAAACGTGAGTTTTTAATTGATGTCATTTATTTAATAAATGGAATCAACAAAGTATGCACATTCTACGTCATAATGAATTTCTATAGTTTGCGCATGCGTCCGAGAATAAGAAAAGTTTACTTCCCCCCGTTTATTAAAATCACAGCTTCTAGAAGGTTTAGATGATTTCTTAAAAAAGCACGAGTTTTAAAAAATTGTGATTGATTTAATCAATGGAATCAGAAAAGTATGCACATTCTACGTCATAACAACTTTTTATAATTTGCCCATGCGTTCGACAATAAGAATAGCTTAGTACCCCCCGTTTTTAAAAATCACAACTTCTAGAAGGTTTACATGATTTCTTAAAAAAACACGAGTTTTAAAAAATGTGATTTATTTAATAAATGGATTCACCAAAGTATGCACATTCTACGTCATAACAACTGTCTATAGTTTGTGCATGCGTTTGACAAGAAGAATAGCTCAGTACCCCCCCCGTTTTTAAAAATCACAGCTTCTAGAAGGTTTACATGATTTGTTTAAAAACATGTGTTTTTATGTCAATGTCATTTATTTAATAAATGGAAAAACCAAAGTATTGACATTCTACGTCATAATGACATTCCATAGTTTGCGCATGCGTTCGACAAGAAGAATAGCTTAGTACCCCCCCATTTTTAAAAATCACAGCTTCTAGAAGATTTACATGACTTGTTTAAAAACATGAGTTTTTAAATTAATGTCATTTATTGAATAAATGGCATCAACAAAGTATGCACATTCTATGTCATGAGAACTTTCTATAGTTTGCGCATGCATCCGAGAATAAGAAAAGCTTACTTCCCCCTGTTTTTTAAAATCACAGCTTCTAGAAGGTTTACATGATTTCTTAAAAAACACGAGTTTTTACAAAACGTGATTTATTTAATAAATCAAATCAACAAAGTATGCATATTCTATGTCATAACACGTTCTATAGTTTGCGCCTGCGTTCGACAAGAGGAATTGCTCAGTACCCCCCGTTTTTTAAAATCACAGCTTCTAGAAGGTTTCCATGATTTGTTTAAAAACATCAGTTTTTAAATTAATGTCATTTATTCAATAAATGGAATCATCAAAGTATGTACGTTCTACGTCATAATGACTTTCTATAGTTTGCGCATGCGTCCGAGAATAAGAAAAGCTTACTTCCCCTCGTTTTTTAAAATCACAGCTTCTAGAAGGTTTACATGATTTCTTAAAAAAACACGAGTTTTTAAAAAATGTGTTTTATTTAATAAATGGAATCACCAAAGTATGCACATTCTACGTCATAACAAATTTCTATAGTTTCGCATGTGTTCGACAAGAAGAATAGCTCAGTACCCCCCGTTTTTAAAAATCACAGCTTCTACAAGGTTTACGTGATTTGTTTACAAGCATGAGTTTTTAAAATAATATCATTTATTTAATCAATGGAATCAACAAAGTATGCACATTCTATGTCATAACGACTTTCTACAGTTTGCGCATGCGTCTGAGAATAAGAAAAGCTTACTTCCCCCCGTTTTTTAAAATCACAGCTTCTCGATGGTTTACATGATTTTTTTTAAAAACACGACTTTTAAAAAAATGTGATTTATTTAATAAATGGATTCACCAAAGTATGCACATTCTAGGTCATAACAACTTTCCATAGTTTGTGCATGCATTCGACAAGAAGATTGGCCCAGTAGCCCGTTTTTAAAAATCACAGCTTCTAGAAGGTTTACATGATTTGTTTAAAAACGTGAGTTTTTAAATTAATGTCATTTATTGAATAAATGGCATCAACAAAGTATGGACATTCTATGTCATGACAACTTTCTATAGTTTGCACATCCGTCCGAGAATAAGAAAGGCTTACTTCCCCCCGTTTTTTAAAATCATAGCTTCTAGAAGGTTTACATGATTTCTTAAAAAACACGAGTTTTTTCAAAACGTGATTTATTTAATAAATGGAATCAACAAAGTATGCAGATTGTACATCATAACAACTTTCTATAGTTTGTGCCTGCGTTCGACAAGAAGAATTGCTTAGTACATCTCGTTTTTAAAAATCACAGCTTCTAGAAGGTTTACATGATTTGTTTAAAAACATCATTTTTTAAATTAATGTCATTTATTTAATAAATGGAATCAACAAAATATGCACGTTCTACGTCATAACGACTTTCTATAGTTTGTGCATGCGTCTGAGAATAGGAAAAGCTTACTTCCCCCCGTTTGTTAAAATCACAGCTTCTCAATGGTTTACATGATTTTTTTTAAAAACACAAGTTTTTAAAAAATGTGATTTATTTAATAAATTTATTCACCAAAGTATGCACATTCTACGTCATAACAACTTTCTATAGTTTGCGCATGCGTTCGACAAGAAGATTAGCCCATTACCCCGTTTTTAAAAGTCACAACTTTCTATAGTATGCTCATGCGTTCGACAAGAAGATTAGCCCATTACCCCGTTTTTAAAAGTCACAAGTTTACATGATTTGTTTAAAAACGTGAGTTTTTAAATTAATGTCATTTATTTAATAAATGGAATCAACAAAGTATGCACATTCTACATCATAACGACTTTCAATAGTTTGCGCATGCGTTCGACAATAGGAATAGCTTAGTACCCCCCCGTTTTTAAAAATCACAACTTCTAGAAGGTTTACATGATTTCTTAAAAAAACACAAGTATTAAAAAAATGTGATTTATATAATAAATGGATTCACCAAAGTATGCACATTTTACGTCATAACAACTGTATATAGTTTGTGCATGCATTTGACAAGAAGAATAGCTTAGTACCCCCCCCGTTTTTAAAAATCACAGGTTCTAGAAGGTTTACATGATTTGTTTAAAAACGTGCGTTTTTAAATCAATGTCATTTATTTAATAAATGGAATAACCAAAGTATGCACATTCTACATCATAATGACTTTCCATAGTTTGTACATGCGTTCGATCAGAAGAATAGCTTAGTACCCCCCATTTTTAAAAATCACAGCTTCTAGAAAATTTACATGACTTGTTTAAAAACATGAGTTTTTAAATTAATGTCATTTATTGAATAAATGGCATGAACAAAGCATCCACATTCTATGTCATGACAACTTTCTATAGTTTGTGCATGCGTCCGAGAATAAGAAAAGCTTACTTCCGCCCGTTTTTTGAAATCACAGCATCTAGAAGGTTTACATGATTTCTTCAAAAAACATGAGTTTTTTAAAAAAGTGATTTATTTAATAAATAGAAGGTTCTAGAAGATTCTATAGTTTGCGCATGCGTTCGAAAAGAAGATTAGCCCATTACCCCATTTTTAAAAATCACAGCTTCTAGAAGGTTTACATGATTTGTTTAAAAACATCAGTTTTTAAATTAATGTCATTTATTTAATAAATGGAATCAAAAAAGTATGCACATTCTATGTCATAACGACTTTATATAGTTTGCGCATGCGTCTGAGAATAAGAAAAGCTTACTTCCCCCTGTTTGTTAAAATCACAGCTTCTCAATGGTTTACATGATTTTTTAAAAAAACACTAGTTTTTAAAAAATGTGATTTATTTAATAAATGGATTCACCAAAGTATGCACATTCTACGTCATAACAACTTTCTATAGTTTGCGCATGCGTTCGACAAGAAGATTAGCCCAGTACCCCCGTTTTTAAAAATCACAACTTCTAGAAGGTTTACATGATTTGTTTAAAAACGTGAATTTTTAAATTAATGTCATTTATTTAATAAATGGAATCAACAAAGTATGCACATTCTACGTCATAACGACTTTCTATAGTTTGCGCATGCGTCCAAGAGTAAGAAAAGCTTTCTTCCCGCCATTTTTTAAAATCACAGCTTCTAGAAGGTTTACATGATTTCTTAAAAAACCACGAGTTTTAAAAAAATGTGATTGATTTAATCAATGGAATCAGCAAAGTATGCACATTCTACGTCATAACAACTTTTTATAGTTTGCGCATGCGTTCGACAATAGGAATAGCTTAGTACCCCCCGTTTTTAAAAATCACAACTTCTAGAAGGTTTACATGATTTCTTAAAAAAACACGAGTTTTAAAAAAATGTGATTTATTTAATAAATGGATTCACCAAAGTATGCACATTCTACGTCATAACAACTGTCTATAGTTGTGCATGCGTTTGACAAGAAGAATAGCTCAGTACACCCCCGTTTTTAAAAATCACAGCTTCTAGAAGGTTTACATGATTTGTTTAAAAACGTCTGTTTTTAAATCAATGTCATTTATTTAATAAATGGAATAACCAAAGTATGCACATTCTACGTCATAATGACTTTCCATAGTTTTCGCATCCGTTCGACAAGAAGAATAGCTTATTACCCCCCGTTTATAAAAATCACAGCTTCTAGAAGATTTACATGACTTGTTTAAAAACATGAGTTTTTAAATTAATGTCATTTATTGAATAAATGGAATCAACAAAGCATCCACATTCTATGTCATGACAACTTTCTATAGTTTGTGCATGCGTCCGAGAATAAGAAAAGCTTACTTCCCCCCGTTTTTTAAAATCAAAGCTTCTAGAAGGTTTACATGATTTCTTCAAAAAACATGAGTTTTTAAAAAAAGTGATTTATTTAATAAATAGAATAACCAAACTATGCACATTCTACATCATAACAACATTCTATAGTTTGCGCATGCGTTTGACAAGAAGAATAGCTCAGTACCCCCTGTTTTTAAAAATCACAGCTTCTAGAAGGTTTACATGATTTGTTTAAAAGCATGAGTTTTTAAAATAATATCATTTATTTAATCAATGGAATCAACAAAGTATGCACATTCTACGTCATAACGACTTTCTATAGTTTGCGCATGCGTCTGAGAATAAGAAAAGCTTACTTCCCCTCGTTTTTTAAAATCACAGCTTCTCGATGGTTTACATGATTTTTTTAAAAGACATGAGTTTTTAAAAAATGTGATTTATCTAATAAATGGGTTCACCAAAGTATGCACATTCTACGTCATAACAACTTTCTATAGTTTGTCCATGCGTTCGACAAGAAGAATAGCCCAGTAGCCCGTTTTTAAAAATCACAGTTTCTAGAAGTTTACATGATTTGTTCAAAAACGTGATTTTTTAAATTAATGTCATTTATTTAATAAATGGAATCAACAAAGTATGCACATTCTACGTCATAACGAATTTCTATAGTTTGCGCATGCATCCGAGAATAAGAAAAGCTTACTTCCCCCCATCTATTAAAATCACAGCTTCTAGAAGGTTTACATGATTTCTTAAAAAACCACGAGTTTTAAAAAAATGTGATTAATTTAATCAATGGAATCAGCAAAGTATGCACATTCTACATCATAACAACTTTTTATAGTTAGCATCCCCTGTTTTTAAAAACCACAACTTCTAGAAGGTTTACATTATTTCGTAAAAAAAACACGAGTTTTAAAAAAATGTGATTTATTTATTAAATGGATTCACCAAAGGATGCACATTCTACGTCATAATAACTGTCTATAGTTTGGGCATGCGTTCGATAAGAAGAATAGATCAGTAACGCCCATTTTTAAAAATCGCAGCTTCTAGAAGGTTTACATGATCTATTTAAAAACAAGATTTTTAAAAATAATATCATTTATTTAATCAATGTAATCAACAAAGTATGCACATTCTACGTCATAACGACTTTCTATACTTTGCTCATACATCGAAGAATAAGAAAAGCTTACTTCCCCACGTTTTCTAAAATCATTGCTTCTAGAAGGTTTACATGATTTCTTAAAAAACACGAGTTTTTAGAAAATGTGATTTATTTAATAAATGGAATCAACAAAATATGCACATTCTACGTCATAACAACATTCTATAGTTTTTGCATGCGTTCAGTATTAGTAATTGGTCATTACCCCCCTTTATTAAAATCATAGCTTCTAGAAGGTTTACATGATTTCTTAAAAAAGCACGAGTTTTTAAAAAATGTGATATATTTAATCAATGGAATCGCCAAAGTATGCACATTCTATGTCATAACAAATTTCATCAGTTTGCTTATGCGTTCGACAAGAAGAATAGCCCAGTACCCCCCGTTTTTAAAAATCACAGCTTCTAGAAGGTTTACATGATTTGCTTAAAAACATGAGTTTTTAAATTAATGTCATTTATTTATTAAATGGAATCAACAAAGTATGCACATTGTATGTCATAATTTCTTTCTATAGTTTGCGCATGCATCCAAGAATAAGAAAAGCTTGCTTCCCCCCGTTTTTTAAAATCACAGATTCTAGAAGCTTTACATGATTTCTTAAAAAAACATGAGTATTTAAAAAATGTGATTTATTTAATAAATGGAAGCAACAAAGTATGCACATTCTATGTCATAACAACTTTTTATTGTTTATGCATGGGTTCGACAAAATGAATAGATTAGTACCCCCCGTTTTTAAAAATCACAGCTTCTAGAAGGTTTACATGATTTGTTTTAAAACATGAGTTTTCAGAATAATATCATTTATTTAATCAATGGAATCAAAAAAGTATGCACATTCTACATCATAACGACTTTCTATAGTTTGCGCATGCGTGCGAGAATAAGAAAAGCTTACTTCCCCCCGTTTTTTAAAATCATCGCTTCTAGAAGGTTTACATGATTTCTTAAAAAACACGAGTTTTTACAAAATGTGAGTTATTTAATAAGTGGAATCAATGGAATCAGCAAAGTATGCACATTCTACGTCATAACAACTTTTTATAGTTTGTGCATGCGTTCGAAAAGAAGAATAGCTTAGTACCCCCCATTTTTAAAAATTGCGCATGCGTTCGACAAGAAGAATAGCTTAGTACCCCCCCATTTTTAAAAATTGCGCATGCGTTCGACAAGAAGAATAGCTTAGTACCCCGTTTTTAAAAATCACAACTTCTAGAAGGTTTACATGATTTCTTAAAAAAACACGATTTTTTAAAAAATGTGATTTATTTAATAAACGGATTCTCCAAAGTATGCACCTTCTACATCATAACGACTTTCTATAGTTTCCACATGCGTTCGACAAGAAGAATAGCATAGTACCCCACGTTTTTAAAAATCACAGCTTCTAGAATGTTTACATGATTTGTTTAAAAACATGAGTCTTTAAATTAATGTCATTTATTGAATAAATGGAATCAACAAAGTATGCACATTCTATGTTATAACTACTTTCTATAGTTTGCACATGCGTCCGAGAAAAAGAAAAGCTTACGTCCCCCCCGTTTTTTAAAATCACAGCTTATTGAAGGTTTAGATGATTTCTTAAAATGCACGAGTTTTTACAAAACATGATTTATTTAATAAATGGAATAACCAAAGTATGCACATTCTACGTCATATCAACTTTCTATAGTTTGTGCATGCGTTCGATAAGAGGAATAGATTAGTACCCCCTATTTTTAAAAATCACAGCTTCTAGAAGGTTTACATGATCTGTTTAAAAACATGAGTTTTTAAAATAATATCATTTATTTAATGAATGGAATCAACAAAGTATGTACATTCTATGTCATAACGACTTTCTATACTTTGCGCATGCATCCGAGAAAAAGAAAAGCTTACTTCCACATGTTTTTTAAAATCATCGCTTTTAGAAGGTTTACTTGATTTCTTAAAAAACACGAGTTTTTAGAAAATGTGATTTATTTAATAAATGGAATCAACAAAATATGCACATTCTACATCATAACAACTTTCTATAGTTTTCGCATGCGTTCAGTAATAGGAAGTGGTTAGTACCCCCCGTTATTAAAATCACATCTTCTAGAAGGTTTACGTGATTTCTTAAAAAAACACGAGTTCTTAAAAAATGTGATATATTTAATCAATGGAATCACCAAAGAATGCACATTGTACGTCATAACAAATTTCTACAGTTTGCTTATGCGTTCGACAAGAAGAATAGCTCAGTACCCCCCGTTTTTAAAAATCACAGCTTCTAAAAGGTTTACATGATTTGTTTAAAAACATGAGTTTTTAAATTAATGTCATTTATTTAAAAAAATGGAATCAACAAAGTATGCACGTTCTATGTCATAATGACTTTCTATAGTTTGTTCATGCGGCCGAGAATAAGAAAATCTTACTTGCCCCCGTTTTTTAAAATCACAGCTTCTCGATGGTTTACATGATTTCTTAAAAAAACACAACTTTTTTAAAAATGTGATTTATTTAATCAATGGATTCACCAAAGTATGCACATTCTACATCATAACAACTTTCTATAGTTTGCGCATGTGTTCGACAAGAAGAATAGCCCAGTACCCCATTTTTAAAAATCACAGCTTCAGAAGGTTAACATGATTTGTTTAAAAACGTGAGTTTTTAAATTAATGTCATTTATTTAATAAATGGAATCAACAAAGTATGCACATTCTACGTCGTAACGACTTTCTATAGTTTGCTAATGCGTCCGAGAATAAGAAAAGCTTACTTCCCCGCGTATGCACATTCTACGTCATAACAACTTTCTATAGCTTGCGCATGCATTCGACAAGAACAATAGCTCAGTACCCCCCCCCCCCCCCCCGTTTTTAAAAATCACAGCTTCTAGAAGGTTTACATGATTTCTTAAAAAACACGAGTTTTTAAAAAATGTGATTTATTTAATAAATGGAATCACCAAAGTATGCACATTCTACGTCGTAACGACTTTCTATAGTTTGCGCATGCGTTCGACAATAAGAATAGCTTAGTACCCCCCGTTTTTAAAAATCACTACTTCTAGAAGGTTTACATGATTTCTTAAAAAAACACGAGTTTAAAGAAAATGTGATTTATTTAATAAATGGATTCACCAAAGTATGCACATTCTACGTCATAACAACTGTCTATAGTTTGTCCATGCATTTGACAAGAAGAATAGCTCAGTACCCCCCCATTTTTAAAAATCACAGCTTCTAGAAGGTTTACATGATTTGTTTAAAAACGTGTGTTTTTAAATCAATGTCATTTATTTAATAAGTGGAATAACCAAAGTATGCACATTCTACGTCATAATGACTTTCCATAGTTTGCGCATGCGTTCGACAAGAAGAATAGCTTACTACCCCCCGTTTTTAAAAATCACGGCTTCTAGAAGATTTACATGACTTGCTTAAAAACATGAGTTTTTAAATTAATGTCATTATTGAATAAATGGCATCAACAAAGTATGCACATTCTATGTCATGACAACTTTCTATAGTTTACACATGCGTCCAAGAATAAGAAAAGCTTACTTCCCCCCGTTTTTTAAAATCATAGCTTCTAGAAGGTTTACATAATTTCTTAAAGAACACGATTTTTTACAAACGTGGTTTATTTAATAAATGGAATCAACAAAGTATGCAGATTGTACGTCATAACAACTTTCTATAGATGTGCCTGCGTTCGACAAGAAGAATTGCTTAGTACATCCCGTTTTTAAAAATCACTGCTTCTAGAAGGTTTACATGATTTGTTTAAAATCATCAATTTTTAAATTAATGTCATTTATTTAATAAATGGAATCAAAAAAGTATGGACATTCCACGTCATAACGACTTTCTATATTTTCCGCATGCGTTTGAGAATAAGAAAAGCTTACTGCCCCCCCGTTTTTTAAAATCACAGCTTCTCAATAGTTTACATGATTTTTTTAAAAAACACGAGTTTTTAAAAAATGTGACTTATTTAATAAATGGATTCACCAAAGTATGCACATTCTACGTCATAACAACTTTCTATAGTTTGCGCATGCGTTCGACAAGAAGAATAGCCCAGTACCCCATTTTTAAAAATCACAGCTTCTAGAAGGTTTACATGATATGTTTGAAAACGTGAGTTTTTAAATTAATGTCATTTATTTAATAAAAGGAATCAACAAAGTATGCACATTCTACGTCATAGCGAATTTCTATAGTTTGTGCATGTGTCCGAGAATAAGAAAAGTTTACTTCCCCCCGTTTTTTAAAATCACAGCTTCTAGAAGGTTTACATGATTTCTTAAAAAACACGAGTTTTTACAAAACGTGATTTATTTAATAAATGGAATAAAAAAAGTATGCAGATTGTACGTCATAACAACTTTCTATAGTTTGCGCATGCGTTCGACAAGAATATTAGCCCAGTACCCCCGTTTTTAAAAATCGCAGCTTATAGAAGGTTTACATGATTTGTTTAAAAACGTGAGTTTTTAAATTAATGTCATTTATTTAATAAATGGAATCAACAAGGTATGCACATTCTACGTCATAACGACTTTCTATAGTTTGTGCATGCGTCCGAGAATAAGAAAAGATTACTTTCCCCCGTTTTTTAACATCACAGCTTCGAAAAGGTTTACATGATTTCTTAAAAAACACGAGTTTTTAAAAAATGTGATTTATTTAATAAATGGAATCACCAAAGTATTCACATTCTACGTCATAATAAGTTTCTATAGTTTGCGCATGCATTCGACAAGAAGAATAGCTCAGTACCCTGCGTTTTTAAAAATCACAGCTTCTAGAAGGTTTACATGATTTGTTTAAAAGCATGAGTTTTTAAAATAATATCATTTATTTAATAAATGGAATCAATAAATTATGCACATTCTACATCATAACTACTTTCTATAGTTTGCGCATGCGTCTGAGAATAAGAAAAGCTTACTTCCCCCCGTTTTTTAAAATCACGGCTTCTCAATGGTTTACATGATTTTTTTAAAAAACACAAGTTTTAAAAAAATGTGATTTATTTAATAAATGGATTCACCAAAGTATGCACATTCTATGTCATAACAACTTTCTCTAGTTTGCGCATGCGTTCAACAAGAAGAAAAGCCCAGTACCCCATTTTTAAAAATCACAGCTTCTAGAAGGTTTACATGATTTGTTTAAAAACGTGAGTTTTTGAATTAATGTCATTTATTTAATAAATGGAATCAACAAAGTATGCACATTCTACTTCATAACGAATTTCTATAGTTTGCGCATGCGTCCGAGAATAAGAAAAGTTTACTTCCCCCCGTTTATTAAAATCATAGCTTCTAGAAGGTTTACATGATTTCTTAAAAAACCATGATTTTTAAAAAAATGTGATTGATTTAATCAATGGAATCATCAAATTATGGACATTCTACGTCATAACAACTGTCTATAGTTTGTGCATGCGTTTGACAAGAAGAATAGCTCAGTACCCCCCCCCCTTTTTAAAAATCACAACTTCTAGAAGGTTTACATGATTTGTTTAAAAACGTGTGTTTTTAAATCAATTTCATTTATTTAATAAATGGAAGAACCAAAGTATGCACATTCTACGTCATAATGACTTTCCATAGTTTGCGCATGCGTTCGACAAGAAGAATAGCTTAGTACCCCCCGTTTTTAAAAATCACAGCTTCTAGAAGATTTCCATGACTTGTTTAAAAACATGAGTTTTTAAATTAATGTCATTTATTGAATAAATGGCATCAACAAAGTATGCACATTCTATGTCATGACAACTTTCTATAGTTTTCGGATGCGTCCGAGAATAAGAAAAGCTTACTTCCCCCCATTTTTTAAAATCACAGCTTCTAGAAGTTTTACATGATTTCTTAAAATACACGAGTTTTTACAAAATGTGATTTATTTAATAAATGGAATCAACAAAGTATGTAGATTCTATGTCATAACATGTTCTATTTTTTTTGCATGCATTCAGTAATAGGAAGTGGTTAGTACCCTCATTTATTAAAATCAGAGCTTCTTGAAGGTTTACATGATTTCTTATAGAAAAATGAGTCGTTAAAAATCACAGATTCTAGAAGGTTTACATGATTTGTTTAAAAACATGAGTTTTTAAATTAATGTCATTTATTTAATAAATGAAATCAACAAACTATGCACATTCTACGCCATAACGACTTTCTATAGTTTGTGCATGCATCCGAGAATAAGAAAAGCTTACTTCCCCCCATTTTTTAAAATCACAGCTTCTAGAAGGTTTACATGATTTCTTAAAAAAACATGAGTATTTAAAAAATATCATTTATTTAATAAATAGAATCAACAAAGTATCCACATTGTACATCATAACAACTTTTTATTGCTTACGCATGCGTTCGACAAGAAGAATAGATTAGTACCCCCCGTTTTTAAAAATCACAACTTCTACAAGGTTTACAAGATCAATTTAAAAACATGAGTTTTTAAAATAATATCATTTATTTAATCAATGGAATCAACAAAGTATGAATATTCTACGTCATAATGACTTTCTATAGTTTGCACATTCGTCTGAGAATAAGAAAAGCTTACTTCCCCCGGTTTTTCAAAATCATCGCTTCTAGAAGGTTTAGGTGATTTCTTAGTACCCCACATTTTTAAAATCACAGCTTCTAGAAGGTTTACATGATTTGTTAAAAAAACATGAGTTTTCAAAAAATGTGATTTATTTAATAAATGGAATCACCAAAGTATGAACATTCTACGTCATAACAACTTTCTATAGTATGTGCATGCGTTCGACAAGAAGAATAGCTTAGTACCCCCCGTTTTTAAAAATCACAGCTTCTAGAAGGTTTACATGATTTTTTTAAAAACATGAGTTTTTAAATTAATGTCATTTATTTAATAAATGCAATCAACAAAGTATGCACATTCTCCGCCATAACAACTATCTATAGTTTGCGCATGCATCCGAGAAGAAGAAAAGCTTACTTCCCCCCGTTTATTAAAATCACAGCTTCTAGAAGGTTTACATGATTTCTTAAAAAACACGAGTTTTTAGAAAATGTGATTTATTTAATAAATGGAATCAACAAAGTATGCACATTCTACGTCATAACAACTTTCTATAGTTTTCGCATGCGTTCAGTAATAGGAAGTGGTTAGTACCCCCCATTTATTAAAATCACAGCTTCTACAAGGTTTACATGATTTCTGAAAAAAAAACATGAGTTTTTAAATTAATGTCATGTATTTAATAAATGTAATCACCAAAGTATGCACATTCTACGTCATGACAAATTTCTATAGTTTGCGCATCCTTTCGAGAAGAAGAATAGCTTATTACCCCCCATTTCTAAAAATCACAGCTTCTAGAAGGTTTACATGATTTGTTTAAAAACATGAGTTTTTAAATTAATGTCATTTATTGAATAAATGGAATCAACAAAGTAGGCACATTCTATGTCATTACAACTTTCTATAGTTTTCGCATGGGTCCGAGAATAAGAAAAGCCTACTTTCCCCCGTTTTTTAAAATCACAGCTTCTAGAAGGTTTTTCTACGTCATAACCACTCTCTATAGTCTGCGCATGCGTCTGAGAATAAGAAAAGCTTACTTCCCCCCGTTTTTTTAAATCACAGCTTCTAGAAGGTTTACATGATTTCTTAAAAAACATGATATTTTAGAAAACGTGATTTATTTAATAAGTGGACGCAACAAAGTATGCACATTCTACGTCATATCAACTTTCTATAGTTTGCGCATGCATCCGCGAATAAGAAAAGCTTACTTCCCCTCGTTTTTTAAAATCACAACTTCTAGAAGGTTTACATGATTTCTTAAAAAAACAAGCTTTTTAAAAATGTGATCTATTTAATAAATGGAATCAACAAAGTATGCACATTCTACGTCATAATGACTTTCTATAGTTTGTGCATGCGGCCCAGAATAAGAAAAGCTTACTTCCCGCCGTTTTCTAAAATCATCGCTTCTAGAAGCTTTACATGATTTCTTAAAAAACACGAGTTTTTAGAAAACTGTATTTATTTAATAAATGGAATCAAGAAAGTATGCACATTCTATGTCATAACAACTTTTTCCCGTTTCGCATGCCATCAACAAGAATAATAGCTTAGTACCCCCCATTTTTTAAAATCACAGCTTCTAGAAGGTTTACATGATTTCTTAAAAAAACATGAGCTTTTAAAAAATGTGATTTATTTAATAAATGGAATCACCAAAGTATGCACATTCTATGTCATAATGACTTTCTATAGTTTGTGCATGCGTCCGAGAATAAGAAAAGCTTACTTCCCCCCATTTTTTAAAATCAAGGCTTCTAGAAGGATTACATGATTTCTTAAAAAAGCACGAGTTTTTAAAAATGTGATTTATTTAATAAATGGATTCACCAAAGTATGCACATTCTACATCATATCAACTTTCTATAGCTTTCCCATGCGTTCGACAAGAGGAATTGCTCAGTACGCCCCGTTTTTAAAAATCACAGCTTCTAGAAGGTTTACATGATTTGTCTAAAAACATGAGTTTTTTAATTAAAGTCATTTATTTAATAAATAGAATCAACAAAGTATTTACATTCTACGTCAAATGACTTTCTATAGTTTGCACATGCGTCCGAGAATAAGAAAAGCTTACTACCCCCCGTTTTTTAAAATCACAGCTTCTAGAAGGTTTACATGATTTCTTAAAAAAACATGAGTATTTAAAAAATGTCATTTACTTAATAAATGGAATCAACAAAGTATCCACATTCTACGTCATAACAACTTTGTATTGTTTACGCATACGTTCGACAAGAAGAATAGATTAGTACCCCCATTTTTAAAAATCACAGCTTCTAGAAGGTTTACATGATCTGTTTAAAAACATGAGTTTTTAAACTAATATCATATATTTAATCAATTGAATCAACAAAGCATGCACATTCCACGTCATAACGACTTTCTATAGTTTGTGCATGCGTCCGAGAATAAGAAAAGCTTACTTTCCCCCGTTTTTAAAAATTATCGCTTCTAGAAGGTTTACATGATTTCTTAAAAAACATGAGTTTTTAGAAAATGTGAGTTATTTAATAAACGGAATCAACAAAGTATGCAAATTCTAGGTTATAACAACTTTCTTTATTTTTCGAATGCATTTAGTAATAGGAAGTGCTAAGTACCCCCCCTTTTTTAAAATCACAGCTTCTAGAAGGTTTACATGATTTCTTAAAAAAACACGAGTGTTTAAAAAATGTGATTTATTTAATCAATGGAATCAACATAGTATGCACATTCTATGTCACAATAACTTTTTATAGTTTGCGCAGTCGTTCGACAAGAACAATAGTTTAGTACCCCCCATTTTTAAAAATCAAAGCTTCTAGAAGGTTTAGATGGTTTCTTAAAAAGACATGAGTTTTTAAAAAATGTTATTTATTTAATAAATGGAATCACCAAAGTATGCACATTCTACATTGTAAAAACTTTCTATAGTTTGCGCATGCATTCGACAACAAGAATAGCTTAGTACCCCCCCGTTTTTAAAAATCACAGCTTCTAGAAGGTTTACATGATTTTTTTAAAAACATGATTTTTTAAATTAATGTCATTTATTTAATAAATGCAATCAACAAAGTATGCACATTCTACGCCATAACGACTATCTATAGTTTGCACATGCGTCTGAGAAGAAGAAAAGCTTACTTCCCCCGGTTTATTAAAATCACAGCTTCTAGAAGGTTTACATGATTTCTTAAAAAACACAAGTTTTTAGAAAATGTGATTTATTTAATAAATGGAATCAACAAAGTATGCACATTCTACCTCATAACAACTTTCTATAATTTTCCCATGCGTTCAGTAATAGGAAGTGGTTAGTACCCCCATTTATTAAAATCACAGCTTCTTGAAGGTTTACATGATTTCTTAAAAAAAAATGAGTTGTTAAAAAATGTGATTTATTTAATCAATGGAATCAACATAGTATGCACATTCTATGTCACAACAACTTTTTATAGTTTGCGCATTCGTTCGACAAGAAGAATAGCTTAGTACCCCCCCATTTTTAAAAATCGAAGCTTCTAGAAGGTTTACATGATTTGTTTAAAAACATGATTTTTTAAATTAATGTCATTTATTTAATAAATGCAATCAACAAACTATGCACATTCTACGCCATAACGAATTTCTATAGTTTGTGCATGCATCCGAGAATAAGAAAAGCTTACTTCCCCCCATTTTTTAAAATCACAGCTTCTAGAAGGTTTACATGATTTCTTAAAATAACATGAGTATTTAAAAAATATCATTTATTTAATAAATGGAATCACCAAAGTATCCACATTCTACGTGATAACAACGTTTTATTGCTTACGTAAGCGTTCGACAAGAAGAATAGATTAGTACCCCCTGTTTTTAAAAATCACAACTTCTAGAAGGTTTACAGGATCTATTTAAAAACATGAGTTTTTAAAATAATATCATTTATTTAATCAATGGAATCAACAAAGTATGAACATTCTACGTCATAATAACATTCTATAGTTTGCGCATTCGTCCGAGAATAAGAAAAGCTTACTTCCCCCCGTTTTAGAAAATGTGAGTTATTTAATAAATGGAATCATAAAGTATGCAAATTCTAGTTCATAACAACTTTCTTTATTTCTCGCATGCGTTTAGTAATAGGAAGTGCTTAGTACCTCCCATTTTTAAAATCACAGCTTCTAGAAGGTTTACATGATTTGTTAAGAAAACATGAGTTTTCAAAAAATGTGATTTATTTAAGAAATGGAATCACCAAAGTATGCACATTCTACATCATAACAACTTTCTATAGTTTGCGCATGCGTTCGACAAGAAGAATAGCTTAGTACCCCCCGTTTTTAAAAATCACAGCTTCTAGAAGGTTTACATGATTTTTTTAAAAACAGGATTTTTTAAATTAATGTCACTTATTTAATAAATGCAATCGACAAATTATGCACATTCTCTTCCATAACGACTATCTATAGTTTGCGCATGCCTCCGACAAGAAGAAAAGCTTACTTCCCCCCGTTTATTAAAATCACAGCTTCTAGAAGGTTTACATGATTTCTTAAAAAACACGAGTTTTTAGAAAATGTGATTTATTTAATAAATGGAATCAACAAAGTATGCACATTCTACGTCATAACAACTTTCCATAGTTTTCGCATGCGTTCAGTAATAGGAAGTGGTTAGTACCCCCATTTATTAAAATCAGAGCTTCTACAAGGTTTACATGATTTCTGAAAAAAAACATGAGTTTTTAAATTAATGTCATTTATTTAATAAATGTAATCACCAAAGTATGCACATTCTACATGATGACAACTTTCTATAGTTTGCGCATCCGTTCGACAAGAAGAATAGCTTAGTACCCCCCGTTTTTAAAAATCACAGCTTCTAGAAGGTTTACATGATTTGTTTAAAAACATGAGTTTTTAAATTAATGTCATTTATTGAATAAATGGAATCAACAAAGTAGGCACATTCTATGTCATAACAAGTTTCTATACTTTTCACATGAGTCCGAGAATAAGAAAAGCTTACTTCCCCCCGTTTTTTAAAATCACAGCTTCTAGAAGGTTTACATGATTTCTTAAAAAACATGAGTGCTTAGAAAACCTGATTTATTTAATAAATGGAATCAACAATGTATGCACATTCTATCTCATAATGACTCTCTATAGTCTGCGCATGCGTCCGAGAATAAGAAAAGCTTACTTCCCCCCGTTTTTTTAAATCACAGCTTCTAGAAGGTTTACATGATTTCTTAAAAAACACAAGATTTTAGAAAACATGATTTATTTAATAAATGGAATCAACAAAGTATGCACATTCTACGCCATAACGACTTTCTATAGCTTGCGCATGTGTCCGAGAATAAGAAAAGCTTACTTCCCCCCGTTTATTAAAATCACAGCTTTTAGAAGGTTTACATGATTTCTTAAAAAAACACAAGTTTTTAAAAAATGTGATTTATTTAATAAATGGAATCAACAACTAATGCACATTCTATGTCATAACAACTTTCTATAGTTTGTGCATGCGCCCGAGAATAAGAAAAGCTTACTTCCTGCCGTTTTTTAAAATCATCGCTTCTAGAAGGTTTACATGATTTCTTAAAAAACACGAGTTTTTAGAAAACTGTATTTATTTAATAAATGGAATGAACAAAGTATGCACATTCTACGTCATGACAACGTTTTCTCATTTCGCATGCCTTCGACAAGAATAATAGCTTCGTACCCCCCATTTTTAAAAATCACAGCTTCTAGATGGTTTACATGATTTCTTAAAAAAACATGAGCTTTTAAAAAATGTGATTTATTTAATAAATGGAATCACCAAAGTATGCACATTCTATCTCATAACGACTTTCTATAGTTTGTGCATGCGTCCGAGAATAAGAAAAACTTTCTTCCCCCCGTTTTTTAAAATCACGGCTTGTAGAGGGTTTACATGATTTCCTAAAAAACACGATTTTTTAGAAAACTTGGTTTATTTAATAAATGGAATCAACAAAGTATGCAAATTCTACATCATATAACCTTTCTATAGTTTTCCCATGCGTTCGACAAGAAGAATAGCTCAGTACCCCCCCATTTTTAAAAATCACAGCTTCTAGAAGGTTTACATGATTTGTTTAAAAACATGAGTTTTTTAATTAATGTCATTTATTTAATAAATGGATCAGCAAAGTATGCACATTCTACTTCATAATGACTTTCTATAGTTTGCGCATGCGTCCGAGAATAAGAAAAGCTTACTACCCCCCGTTTTTTAAAATCACAGCTTCTAGAAAGTTTACATGATTTCTTAAAAAAACATGAGTATTTAAAAAATGTCATTTACTTAATAAATGGAATCAACAAAGTATCCACATTCTACGTCATAGCAGCTTTGTATTGTTTACGCATGCGTTCGACAAGAAGAATAGATTAGTACCCCCCATTTTTAAAAATCATAGCTTCTACAAGGTTTACATGATCTGTTTAAAAACATGAGTTTTTAAAATAATATCATTTATTTAATCAATGGAAACAACAAAGTATGCACATTCCACGTCATAATGACTTTCTATAGTTTGCGCACGCGTCCAAGAATAAGAATAGCTTACTTCCCCCCGTTTTTTAAAATTATCGCTTCTAGAAGGTTTACTTGATTTCTTAAAAAACACGAGTTTTTAGAAAATGTGAGTTATTTAATAAATGGAATCAACAAAGTATGCAAATTCTAGGTCATAACAACTTTCTTTATTTTTCGAATGCGTTTAGTAATAGGAAGTGCTTAGTACCCCCCTTTTTTAAAATCACAGCTTCTAGAAGGTTTACATGATTTCTTAAAAAAACACGAGTTTTTAAAAAATGTGATTTATTTAATCAATGGAATCAGCATAGTATGCACATTCTATGTCATATCAACTTTCTATATTTTTCGCATGCATTTGACAAGAAGAATAGCTCCGTACCCCCCATTTTTAAAAATCACAGCTTCTAGAAGGTTTACATGATTTCTTAAAAAAACATGAGTTTTTAAAAAATGTGATTTATTTAATAAATGGAATCACCAAAGTATGCACATCCTACGTCATAAAAACTTTCTATAGTTTGCGCATGCGTTCGACAAGAAGAATAGCTTAGTACCCCCCGTTTTTAAAAATCACAGCTTCTAGAAGGTTTACATGATTTTTTTTAAAACATGAGTTTTTAAAATAATGTCATTTATTTAATAAATGCAATCAACAAAGTATGCACATTCTACGCCATAACGACTTTTTATATTTTGCATATGCGTCCGAGAAGGTTTAGATGATTTCTACATCATAGCAACTCCCCCCCATTTTTTAAAATCATCGCTTGTAGAAGGTTTAGATGATTTCTTGAAAAACACAATTTTATAGAAAATGTGATTTATTTAATAAATGGAATCAAAAAAGTATTCAAATTCTAGGTCATAACAACTTTCTTTATTTTTCGGATGCGTTTAGTAATAGGAAGTGCTTAGTACCCCCCCTTTTTAAAATCACAGCTTCTACAAGGTTTACATGATTTCTGAAAAAAAACATTAGTTTTTAAATTAATGTCATTTATTTAATAAATGTAATCACCAAAGTATGCACATTCTACGTCATGACAAATTTCTATAGTTTGTGCATCCTTTCGAGAAGAAGAATAGCTTATTACCCCCTGTTTTTAAAAATCACAGCTTCTAGAAGGTTTACATGATTTGTTTAAAAACATGATTTTTTAAATTAATATCATTTATTGAATAAATGGAATCAACAAAGTATGCACATTCTACGTCAGAACAACTTTTTATAGTTTACCCATGCGTTCGACAAGAAGAATAGCTTAGTACCCCCCTGTTTTTAAAAATCACTGCTTCTAGAAGGTTTACGTGATTTGTTTAAAAAAAATGAGTTTTAAAATTAATGTAAATTATTTAATAAATGGAAACAACAAAGTATGCAGATTCTATGTCATAACGACTTTCGATAGTTTGTGCATGCATCCCAGAATAAGAAAAGCTTACTTCCTACCGTTTTTTAAAATCACAACTTCTAGAAGGTTTACATGATTTCTTAAAAAAACATGAGTATTTAAAAAATGTCATTTATTTATTAAATGGAATCAACAAAGTATCCACATTCTACGACATAACAACTTTTTATTGTTTACGCATGCGTTCGACAAGAAGAATAGATTAGTACCCCCCGTTTTTAAAATTCACAGCTTCTAGAAGGGTTACATGATCTGTTCAAAAGCATGACTTTTTAAAATAATATCATTTACTTAATCAATGGAATCAACAAAGTATGCACATTCTACGTCATAACGACTTTCTATAGTTTGCGCATGCGTCCGAGAATAAGAAAAGCTTACTTCCCCCCGTTTTTTAAAATCATCGCTTCTAGAAGGTTTACATGATTTCTTAAAAAACACGAGTTTTTAGAAAATGTGAGTTATTTAAAAAATGGAACCAACAAAGTATGCAAATTCTAGGTCATAACAACTTTCTTTATTTTTCGCATGCATTAAGTAATAGGAAGTGCTTAGTACCCCCCTTTTTTAAAATCACAGCTTCTACAAGGTTTACATGGTTTCTTAAAAAAACATGAGTTTTTAAAATATATGATTTATTTAATCAATGGAATCAGCAAAGTATGCACATTCTATGTCATAAAAATTTTATAGTTTGTGCATGCGTTCGACAAGAAGAATAGCTTAGTACCGCCCGTTTTTAAAAATGAGAACTTTTAGAAGGTTTACATGATTTGTTTGAAAACATGAGTTTTTAAATCAATGTCATTTATTTAATAAATGCAATCAACAAAGTATGCACATTCTATTTCATAAAGGCTTTCTATAGTTTCTGCATGCGTCTGAGAATAAGAAAAGCTTACTTCCCCTCGTTTATTAAAATCACAGCTTCTAGAAGGTTTACATGATTTCTTAAAAAACATGAGTTTTTAGAAAACGTGATTTATTTAATAAATGGAATCAACAAAGTGTGCACATTCTATGTCATAATGACGTTCTATAGTTTGTTCATGCATCCGAGAATAAGAAAAAATTACTTCCCGTCGTTTTTTAAAATCATCGCTTTTAGAAGGTTTACATGATTTCTTAAAAAACACGAGATTTTAGAAAACTGTATTTATTTAATAAATGGAATCAACAAAGTATGCAGATTCTACGTCATAACAACTTTTTATCGTTTTGCATGCCTTCGACAAGAATAATAGCTTAGTACCCCCCCATTTTTAAAAATCACAGCTTCTAGAAGGTTTACATGATTTCATAAAAAAACATGAGCTTTTAAAAAATGTGATTTATTTAATAAATGGAATCACCAAATTATGCACATTCTATGTCATAACGACTTTCTATAGTTTGTGCATGCGTCCGAGAATAAGAAAAGCTTACTTCCCCCCGTTTTTTAAAATCACGGATTGTAGAAGGTTTACATGATTTCCTAAAAAACATGAGTTTTTAGAAGACGTGATGCATTTAATAAATGGAATAAACAAAGTATGCAAATTCTGCGTCATATAACCTTTCTATATTTTTCCCACGCGTTCGACAAGAAGAATAGCTCAGTACCCCCCCGTTTTTAAAAATCACAGCTTCTAGAAGGTTTACATGATTTGTTTAAAAACATGAGTTTTTAAATTAATGTCATTTATTTAATAAATGGAATCAACAAAGTATGCACATTCTATGTAATATAGACTTTCTATAGTTTGCGCATCCGTCCGAGAATAAGAAAAGCTTACTTACCCCCGTTTTTTAAAATCACAACTTCTAGAAGGATTATAGGATTTCTTAAAAAAACACGAGTTTTTAAAAAATATGATTTATTTAATAAATGGATTCACCAAAGTATGCACATTCTACATCATATCAACTTTCTATAGTTTTCATATTCGTTCGACAAGAAGAATAGCTCAGTACGCCCCGTTTTTAAAAATCACGGCTTCTAGAAGGTTTACATGATTTGTCTAAAAACATGAGATTTTAAATTAAAGTCATTTATTTAATAAATGGAATCAACAAAGTATGCACATTCTACGTCATAATGACTTTCTATAGTTTGCGCATGCGTCCGAGAATAAGAAAAGATTACTACCCCCCGTTTTTTAAAATCACGGCTTCTAGAAGGTTTACATGATTTCTTAAAAAAACATGAGTATTTAAAAAATGTCATTTACTTAATAAATGGAATCAACAAAGTATCCAGATTCTACGTCATAGCAACTTTCTATTGTTTACGCATGCGTTAAACAAGAAGAATAGATTAGTACCCCCCATTTTTAAAAATCACAGCTTCTAGAAGGTTTACATGATCTGTTTAAAAACATGAGTTTTTAAACTAATATCACTTATTTAATCAATGGAAGCAACAAAGTATGCACATTCCGCATCATAACAACTTTCTATAGTTTGCGCATGCGTCCGAGAATAAGAAAAGCTTACTTCCCCCCGTTTTTTAAAATTATCGCTTCTAGAAGGTTTACATGATTTCTTAAAAAACACGAGTTTTTAGAAAATGTGAGTTATTTAATAAATGGAATCAACAGAGTATGCAAATTCTAGGTCATAACAACTTTCTTTCTTTTTCGAATGCGTTTAGTAATAGGAAGTGCTAAGTACCCCCCCTTTTTTAAAATTACAGCTTCTACAAGGTTTACATGATTTCTTAAAAAAACACGAGTGCCTAAAAAATGTGATTTATTTTATCAATGGAATCAGCATAGTATGCACATTCTACGTCACAACAACTTTTTATAGTTTGCGCAGTCGTTCGACAAGAAGAATAGCTTAGTACCCCCCATTTTTAAAAATCAAAGCTTCTAGAAGGTTTACATGATTTCTTAAAAAAACACGAGTTCTTAAAAAATGTGATAATAAATCGAATCACCAAAGTATGCACATTCTACGTCATATCAACTTTCTATAGTTTGCGAATGCATTTGACAAGAAGAATAGCTCCGTACCCCCCATTTTTAAAAATCACAGCTTCTAGAAGGTTTACATGATTTCTTTAAAAACATGAGTTTTTAAATTAATGTCATTTATTTAATAAATGCAATCATCAAAGTATGCACATTCTATGCCATAACAGTTTTCTATAGTTTGCGCATGCTTCTGAGAATAAGAAGAGCTTACTTCCCCCCGTTTATTAAAATCACAGCTTCTAGAAGTTTACATGATTTCTTAAAAAACACGAGTTTTTAGAAAATATGATTTATTTAATAAATGGAATCAACAAAGTATGCACATTCTATGTCATAATGACTTTCTATAGTTTGCGCATGCGTCCGGAAATAAGAAAAGCTTATTTCCCCCCGTTTTTTAAAATCACAGCTTCTAGAAGGTTTACATGATTTGTTTAAAAACACGAGTTTTTAGAAAATGTGATTTATTTAATAAATGGAATCACCAAAGTATGCACATTCTACATCATAGCAACTTTCTCTAGTTTGTGCATGCGTCCGAGAATAAGAAAATCTTACTTCCCCTCATTTTTTAAAATCATCTTTTGTAGAAGGTTTAGATGATTTCTTAAAAAACACAATTTTTTAGAAAATTTGAGTTATTTAATAAATGGAATCAACAAAGTATTCAAATTCTAGGTCATAACAACTTTCTTTATTTTTCAGATGCGTTTAGTAATAGGAAGTGCTTAGTAACCCCCCTTTTTAAAATCACAACTTCTACAAGGTTTACATGATTTCTAAAAAAAAACATGAGTTTTTAAATTAATGTGATTTATTTAATAAATGTAATCACCAAAGTATGCACATTCTACGTCGTGACAACTTTCAATAGTTTGCGCATGCGTTCGACAAGAAGAATAGCTTAGTACCCCCGATTTTTAAAAATCACAACTTCTAGAAGGTTTACATGATTTCTTAAAAAAACATGAGTTTTTAAAAAATGTGATTTATTTAATAAATGGAATCACCAAAGTATGCACATTATATGTCATAATGACTTTCTATAGTTTGTGCATGCGTCCAAGAATAAGATCAGCTTACTTCCCCCCATTTTTTCAAATCACAGCTTCTAAAAGGTTTAAATGATTTCTTAATAAACACGAGTTTTTAAAAAATGTGATTTGTTTAATAAATGGAATCACCAAAGTATGCACCTTCTACATCATATCAACTTTCTATAGTTTGCCCATGCGTTCGACAAGAAGAATAGCTCAGTACCCCCTGTTTTAAAAAAACCACAACTTCTAGAAGGTTTACATGATTTGTTTAAAAACATGAGTTTTTAAATTAATGTCATTTATTAAATAAATGGAATCAACAAAGTATGCACATTCTACATCATAATGACTTTCTCTAGTTTGCGCATGCGTCCGAGAATAAGAAAAGCTTACTAACCCCCGTTTTTTAAAATCACAGCTTCTAGAAGGTTTACATGATTTCTTAAAAAACACGAGCTTTTAGAAAACATGATTTATTTAATAAATGGAATCAACAAAGTATGCACATTCTACGTCATAACGACTTTCTATAGTTTGCGCATGCGTCCGAGAATAAGAAAAACTTACTTCCCTCCTTTTTAAAAATCATCGCTTCTAGAAGGTTTACATGATTTCTTAAAAAACACGACTTTTTAGAAAATGTGATTGATTTAATAAATGGAATCAACAAAGTATGCACATTCTACGTCATAACAACTTTCTATAGTTTTCGCATGCGTTCAGTAATAGGAAGTGGTTAGTAACCCCCTTTATTAAAATCAAAGCTTCTAGAAGGTTTACATGATTTCTTAAAAAAACATGATTTTTTAGCAAATGTGATTTATTTAATAAATGGAATCAAGAAAGTATGCACATTCTACGTCATAACAATTTTCTATAGTTTTCGCATGCATTCAGTAATATGAAGTGGTTAGTACCCCCCTTTATTAAAATCAAAGCTTCTAGAAGGTTTACATGATTTCTTAAAAAAACACGAGTTTTTAAAAAATGTGATTTATCTAATAAATGGAATCACCAAAGTATGCACATTCTACGTCGTATCAACTTTCTATAGTTTTTGCATGCGTTTGACAAGAAGAATAGCTCAGTACCGCCCGTTTTTAAAAATCACGGCTTTTAGAAGTTTTGAATGATTTGTTTAAAAACATGATTTTTTAAATTAATGTCATTTATCTAATAAATGGAATCAACAAAGCATGCACATTCTACGTCATAACGAATTTCTATAGTTTGCGCATGTGCCCGAGAATAAGAAAAGCTTACTTACCCTATTTTTTAAAATCACAGCTTCTAGAAGGATTACATGATTTTTTCTAAAAACACGAGTTTTCAAAATATGTGAATTATTTAATAAATGGAATCACCAAAGTATGCACATTCTATGTCATATCAACTTTCTATAGTTTTTGCATACGTTCGACAAGAAGAATAGCTCAGTACCACCCGTTTTAAAAAATCACAGCTTCTAGAAGGTTTACATGATTTGTTTAAAAACATGAGTTTTTAAATTAATGTCATTTATTCAATAAATGCAATCAACAAAGTATGCACATTCTATGTCATAACGACTTTCTATAGTTTACACATGCGTCTGAGAATAAGAAAAGCTTACTTCCCCCCTTTTTTAAAATCATTGCTTCTATAAGGTTTACGTGATTTCTTAAAAAACACAATTTTTTAGAAAATGTGATTTATTTAATAAATGGAATCAACAAAGTATGCACATTCTACGTCATAACAACTTTCTATAGCTTTCGCATGCGTTCAGTAATAGGAAGTGGTTAGTACCCCCCTTTATTAAAATCAAAGCTTCTGGAAGGTTTACATGATTTCTTAACAACACACGAGTTTTTCAAAAATGTGATTTATTTAATCAATGGAATCAGCATAGTATGCACATTTTAAGTCACAACAACTTTTTATAGTTTGCGCATTCGTTCGACAAAAAGAACAGCTTAGTACCCCCCATTTTTAAAAATCACAGCTTCTAGAAGGTTTACATGATTTCTTAAAAAAACACGAGTTTTTAAAAAATGTGATTTATTTAATAAATGGAATATCCAAATTATGCACATTCTACGTCCTATCAACTTTCTATAGTCTTCCCATGCGTTCAAGAAGAAGAATAGCTCAATACCCCACGTTTTTAAAAATCACAGCTTCTAGAAGGTTTACATGATTTGTTTGAAAAATGAGTTTTTAAATTAATGTCATTTATTTAATAAATGGAATCAACAAAGTATGCACATTCTCTTGTCATAAGGACTTTCTATAGTTTACACATGCATCCGAGAAAAAGAAAAGCTTACTTACCCCGTTGTTTAAAATCACAGCTTCGAGAAGTTTTACATGATTTCTTAAAAAAACAAGAGTTTTTAAAAAATGTGATTTATTTAATAAATGGAATCACCAAAGTATGCACATTCTACATCATATAAACTTTCTATAGTTTGTGCATGCGTTCGACAAGAAGGATAGTTCAGTACCGCCTGTTTTTAAAAATGACAGCTTTTAGAAGGTTTACATGAATTGTTTAAAAACATGAGTTTTTAAATTAATGTCATATATTTAATAAATGGAATCAACAAAGTATGCATATTCTACATCATAACGACTTTCTATAGTTTGCGCATGCGTCCAAGAATAAGAAAAGCTTACTTCCGCCCGTTTTTTAAAATCACGGCTTCTAGAAGGATTACATTATTTCTTAAAAAAACACGAGTTTTTAAAATATGTGATTTATTTAATAAATGTAGTCTCCAAATTGTGCACATTCTACATCATAACAACTTTCTATAGTTTGTGCATGCGTTCGACAAGAAGAATAGCTTAGTGCCCACTGTTTTCAAAAATCACAGCTTCTAGAAGGTTTACATGATTTCTTTAAAAACATGTGTTTTTAAATTAATTTCATTTATTGAATAAATGGAATCAACAAAGTATGCACACTCTATGTCATAACAACTTTCTATAGTTTGCGCATGCGTTTGAGAATAACAAAAGCTTACTTCTGCCAGTTTTATAAAATCATCGCTTGTAGAAGGTTTACATGATTTCTTAAAAAACACAAGTTTTTAGAAAACGTGATTTATTTAATAAATGGAATCAACACAATATGCACATTCTACGTCATAAGGACTTTCTATAGTTTGTGCATGCGTCCGAGAATAAGAAAAGCTTACTTCCCCCCATTTTCTAAAATCATCGCTTCTAGAAGGTTTACATGATTTCTTACAAAACACGAGTTTTTAGAAAACTGTATTTATTAAATAAATGGAATCAACAAAGTATGCACATTCTACGTCATAACATCTTTCTATAGTTTTCGCATGCATTCAGTAATAGGAAGTGCTTAGTACCCCCCCTTTATTAAAATCACAACTTCTATAAGGTTTACATGATTTCCTAAAAAAACACGAGTTTTAAAAAAATGTGATTTATTTAATAAATGGATTCAACAAAGTATGCACATTCTACGTCATAACAACTTTTTATAGTTTCCGCATGCGTTTGACAAGAATAATAGCTTAGTACCCCCCCTTTTTTTAAAGTCACAGCTTCTAGAAGGTTTACATGATTTCTTAAAAAAACATGAGTTTTTAAAAAATGTGATTTATTTAATAAATGGAATCACCAAAGTATGCACTTTCTATGTCATAAAAACTTTCTATAGTTTGTGCATGCGTTCGAAAACAAGAATAGCTTAGTACCCCCCGTTTTTAAAAATCACAGCTTCTAGAAGGTTTACATGATTTCTTTAAAAACATGACTTTTTAAATTAATGTCATTTATTTAATAAATGCAATCAACAAAGTATTCACATTCTATGTCATAATGGCTTTCTATAGTTTGCGCATGCGTCCGAGAATAAGAAAAGCTTACTTCCCCCCGTTTATTAAAATCACAGCTTCTAAAAGGTTTACATGGTTTCTTAAAAACAAGAGTTTTTAGAAAATGTGATTTATTTAATAAATGGAACAAACAAAGTATCCACATTCTACATCATAACAACTTTCTATAGTTTTCGCATGCATTCAGTAATAGGAAGTGGTTAGTACCGCCCTTTATTAAAATCAAAGCTTCTGGAAGGTTTACATGATTTCTTAAAAAAACATGAGTTTTTAAAAAATGTGATTTATTTAATCAATGGAATCAGCATAGTATGCACATTCTATGTCACAACAACTTTGTATAGTTTGCAAATTCATTCGACAAGAAGAATAGCTAAGTACCCCCCATTTTTAAAAATCACAGCTTCTAGAAGGTTTACATGATTTCTTAAAAAAACACGAGTTTTTAAAAAATGTGATTTATTTAATAAATGGATTCACCAAAGTATGAACATTCTACGTCCTATCAACTTTCTTCGGTTTGCCCATGCGTTCGAGAAGAAGAATAGATCAATACCCCCCGTTTTTAAAAATCACAGCTTCTAGAAGGTTTACATGATTTGTTTAAAAACCTGAGTTTTTAAATTAATGTCATTGATTTAATAAAATGGAATCAACAAAGTATGCACATTCTACGTCATAACGACTTTCTATAGTTTGTGCATGCATCCGAGAAAAAGAAAAGCTTACCTCTCCCCGTTTTTTAAAATCACAGCTTCTAGAAGGTTTACATGATTTCAGCGTGCCGTACAGTGAAGGAGACTGGTCGAATGGACCTGTGTCGTACAGTGAATGTTGTCAGAATTTCAGGCTATGAATAAAAAGTAAGTTCTGTGTGAATCAAGCATTGTGAAATGACAAGGGTCCAAGTTTAATACGCACGGTGACACTGATTCCCTCTGATAAGAACTCTTTTAATTTGGAGACTATCTTGGAAGCAGGGGGCCAATATTGTTGATCTCCCTTTGTTTGTGATGATTTTAATTTCCATTCCTAAAACAGAAGGAATCAAAGTTTCATCCATTCTGTCAGCTGTTTTATCAATCTACAGATGCACATACTCAAGATCATATCAAGATCATATGCAGATGCACATACTCAAGATCATATCAAGATCATATGCAGATGCACATACTCAAGATCATATCAAGATCATATGCAGATGCACATACTCAAGATCTATAAATTCTGAAACAAGATGGCTTTTGTTGTTGTTTAACATGTAGTTTACATGAGCTATGATGTTGTTGCTGCCAGGCTGCATCATCTGCCAGGAAATATGCCATGGACTTTGCAATCTATTAATGTGCAGATCTTTGGGGTCATCGTCATCCTAATTTGAGTGTTTTAGAATTTTATTGAAGGTCAAAATTCATTAATCAACAAGCTGGGATTTGATGTTATTTTTCTAAATTGCAACAACTGCTCTACAATAGAACATATTGAATAAATGATTTAGTGGCGGTACTACTTCAGTGTGTAGACTTTGGGAGGTCTATTCCAACAATAACAAACCGTTTCAGGGAAAGACCAAGAGGAGATTACACTAAGTTTTGTATGTTTTTTTCTGAAGGAGATTTACTTTTAAGAGGAGATTAAAATACCTTCTGCACTTCTCGACGACCGACCATAAAATAGATATGCTTAGGAATAATATAATAGCCCATTCCCATTTGAAGGAGTCAAACCATCCATTCCATAACAGCTCATTCCCATTTAAATTAGTCAAACCCGAAGTTAATGTTGAGTAACTTTAAGGAGAGACCAATCTTATCATTTAAATAACTTGATATTATATAAAATTTATCATTTAAATAATTTGATATTATATAAAATTTATTATAAAATTTGAGGATGATCATTTTATTTAAATGACTGTTTATTATAAAATATCAAATAATTTAAATAACCTATATCATATTAATCATATGTTTATAAAGTTTAAGATAGTGATATTTGTAATTGTGTTCATTGTAAAATATGATATTATTAATTTCTTTTTCATTAGGTTTGTGTTTATTATATAATAATTTGGATATTTTTAATTTTTTTATTTCTAATATATTAGAAAATAAAATTCATTTAAATATATAATGTGTTGATTATGAGCTAACTTCATTCCTCATCAAATATAATTTAATTAATAAGTAATAAATAATTATATGTAGATTTGATATAATATTATCATTTATCATTATTCATTAGTTATAATGATGTTTTAATATATTTTCTATTAAATATAAGATGGTATTTATTATAGTTTAAATGATGGGTATTTATCATGTAACATGATGATGATATCTATTCTGTAAGATGACGGTGATATCTATCATCATCACCATAATATGTAATTTAATTAAGTTAATTAAAATTTGTTTAGGCATTAAAATAAGGAATGTTGTTAAAAAAATTGTAGTTTAAATATTCAATGATATAGTGTTTTATATATGAAAAACAACAATGTAATTCAAAATTAGAGTTTAGTAAAGATTGTATAACTTAATTCAAATGCTATAAAGAAAGAAAAAAAAGTTAAAATTATAAATTAAATTTCCTTATATATTATTTATCTTCACATAGTTCATTGTCACTATTAACCTTTTTTGAGAAAGGAAAAAAGTTGTACTCATGTTATTTCATGTTATTTCAAAGAAATAAAATATTGTGACTATTAACTTTAATATTGAAGTGGCACTTACCATGGTTTAAATATTTTTATTAAAAAATAATACAAATAATTTTATTAAAAGAATTTAAGATTTTAAGAATTTGAATATTTAAGTGGAATTTGGTTATATAATCTTTGTCAAAATTGTGATTTTGGAATGATAAATTATTATTTTGAATAAATAAATGGATTCAACTTCAAACAACCTCATTGTAACAAGATTTCTTTTCCCATAAAAACACACTTTTATTTTCAAGTAGAAAGAAAAAATTCAATTTAAAGGCACACTCAACCCATGCATACAAACATAAAACAATTCATATTGTTCTTAGAACAACCTCTATAGTTAACTTGCAAAAATATCATTAGTCATACATCTCCCTAAGACTAGAAAAATATCATCATGCTCCTTTAGAATTAACAAGCATAATTTCATAATTATATCATCAACATGTATTTTAGAAGGCCCTCACACCTTTCCTCCTCTTCAAAATGCGAAATTAGTTGAAAGGAACCAATCAGGAGGGACAATCCATGTTTCAACAAAAGGTGAGCTTCATTATTTTTATCCTGGTAACTGTGTTGATACTGTATCTAGGAAAACATCTTAGAAATTGCTAAAGTTTGTAGTGCTACTGCAATTAAATTGATATTCTGGATTAGAGCCTCATTTTTCATCCATTGGATAACTATTAAAGAGTTGCTCGGAACAGTTGACAAACCGATATTTCGGTTGTATGCAAATTTTAATAGAGCTAGCAGAGATAGGAGTTCCGCACGATTGTTGGTTTGCTCATCTACATTAGCTTTAAAAGATAAATAACTACCCTCTATGGTTTTGGATTCCTTCGAATAAAGAGAGAAAGTGTTAACTACTTTAATAGCCATTACCTTTGTGGGAAGTTGCTTTGATTCAAAGGTCTCCACAGTCTTATCCGTCTAGCTACTTCGTGGTATTATAAAGGGAAATGCACAATACCTCTTTAAGCTATTCTGGGTGAACCATTCCTTTAAGTTGACTTCCACACCGAGAATAGGCCAATATGTCTGGATATTTAAGGCTTTCAGGACCTCCTTCCAAATTCCAATTGTATATTTACACTGGATAAACAGATGGCCTTTATCTTCGCCACAATTATTGCATAAGATACAAAAGCTTGGTCCTTTCCAGTTGCATTTATGGAGGTTATCCCAGGTTAAGATATTACTGACGAGAATCAACCACATTAGAATAATTCATTTTGGAGGATCATGGAACTTCCATAAAGAGTTCCACCACCAAACCTCGTTGTGGACCCTATCTTCCATCTAAGAAAGATATCGATCTTTTGCAGTATAAGATCCATCAAAAACACCAAACGTCTAAACCAGTTCATCCCTTTTTTTTCTGAGATCCAAATAAGCTCTGTACAACATTGAGATGAAACGATCACAAACCTAGCGCCATTAAAGAGGTATATATAATCGTTTAGTAGAATACCAACCTTGTCACCAAACTAATGTTGAGTGCTTATCTGCTATCTGATCCAAGGTTTCCTTTATATGAATTTGAAGCCAACGCACTAGCGGATCTGACATAAAAATGTCTACAAAGTGGATCTTGTGGACATACTATTTTTCCTACTTGTTGAAGATGTACCATTGATACAATCATCCTCAAATTAGAAATTATTGTGATGGCTTGGAGTGGTCATGTAGACATATAAGATTTTTCATGGTATAGGGAAATGCTAAATGTACGTGTTGAAGATTCGTCATTACTATAATTATGTATTGTGTTGAAGATTCATCATAACTACAATTATGGTTTTTTATATTTATGTGTAGAACTCGGAAATCAAACTTCTAATCTTGTAACTTTTCTTGCATGCTACAAAGCTTCATTAGAAAAAGTTGACTTAGGGATTCAAACTTATTGTGTACCTAAACACTAGTTGATCTTCAAGAATGGTTTGATGTTTTATAGGGTTTGGAGTCTACATACCTTTTCTAATAACCATTAACAACTGCCTAAGAAAGTGTTTATGAATAGGATGGCTAGATATAGAAATAACAACATTAACTAAGCGATAGAAAACTGCTATAATAAAAGAGCGCCGAAGAAATACACTTAGAATAAAATAAGAAACACGAGCTAAGCAAATGGAACATAGACATTGAAAAGTTCAAAACATGCACCCCTCACAGCGGACTACCAGACACTTCAACCGATCACTGGACTCCACCACCAAATGGGTTCATCAAACTTAACCACGATGGAGCTTCCAAAGGAAATACGGGATCCACAGGATTCGGTGGAGTCTTCATATCTCACAGTGGCAACATCATACGTATGTTTTCTAGTTCAATTGGAGAAGACACCAACAATGCAACATAAATGTCAGGCATGGAAATGGGACTACATATAGCAAGCAAATAAAACTTTCACCATATGCTCATAGAAGGAGATTCAAAATTCCTTCTACAGGGGCTAAGGAAGGTTATAACAGGAACTAAGTTGGATCGTGTGTCAAGGCACTGGAAACTACAAGCTGGCTATGAAAACTTAGCCATCCTAAGTCGATCATTTGCCACGATCCTATGTGTCCATGTACAGCGTAATGCCAACAAATTAGCTGACAGACTAGCTAACGAAGGGGTTACTATGATTAACAGGGATCTGGACGTGGCATGGCGTGATCTTCCAAAAGGCCAAGTACATCAGAACTGCATTTCAATAGAATATGAGGATAGCAATCCACATGTGCAGACATTCAACTACACCAAGCAGAAGCACTAACATAGATCAGATCTTATTGAGTGAATTACTAAGAACAAATACTGATGAAGCTTCACATACCATGGATGGGTCTCGAGGCCTTCATCATATTCATGGTCGGTAAACAATAGCCTTAGGAATAGCATTCCTTAAGGGAGGGAAATAAAATCCTCTACCCTTTAACATAGATCTGATGCCCAAGAACCATGAAATAACAATCAATCAAACATTTGTTGAAACTGCAATTTCTATCTTTACAACCTCGGGCCTTAAAGATAGCTTTGCATACCTCAGCACCATGAAATAGCAATCAATCAATTATTGAAATGTCACTTTTCCCTTAAAACTATGAATTTCTCCTAAAAGGCTAAATCACTTTATTATTGACAATTGTGAATTTGTAGTTGATGAAATTGCAATTTATTATTGCTAAAATTGCAATATACGATTATCAAAATTATAAAAATTGTTGTAATTTTATTTTCTCCATGTTAAAATTGCAATTTCTATCATCCTAAAATTGTGTTTTAAGATTGTTGAAACTACTAGTCAATCAATTCTTTAAATTGGAATTTCTAGTCAACAGTTAATGTGCTCTTAATGGATTTTTGTTGTAATTTACAAAGTGTAAGATATGTCTAAACGATCTTCTCTATTTGAGGTCATGTGGCATTCATACCACTACAACCCACACCAAATGAGTGTTCTATTTTAATTTTTATTCTTAAAAATTAAGTCAATTAATTTTTATGCTCTTGTTTAGTGGAATTGTTGACATTGGCAAAATTGAAATTTTTGATAATGTTGGATATTTTTTACAATGTTTGAATTTGTTGCAACTGATAGTAATGAATTAATTGCTGAAATTGCATTTTCTCTTTAAAATGTGAATCTCCCTCAATCATACTTGTTGAAATTGTGAATTTGTATTTACCAAACTTGTAATTTCTCTTCAATTTGTTTAATGTTGAATTTGTAATTGTCCAAATTGCAATAATTTAATTGTTGAAATTGCAATTTTTGGATGGTAGATTACATTTTCTCATAAAAATTGCAATATCTTTAATTTTACAATTCTTGGAATTGCAATTCATGATCGTCGAAATTATCAAATTTGTAGTTATCAAAATGCCCAAATTGCATTTTCCCTATTTGAAATTGAAATATTAATAATTCTTCAATAGTTCAAATTGTAATTCTTGATCATTGAAATTGCAATCTCCTTAGTCATATACTTGTTCAAATTGCTAATTTGTAATGTCGAAATTGAAATTTTATTCTTGCAATTAATTATCAAAATTCCAATTTCTCGATGATCAAATTACAATTTCTCATAAGAAATTGCAACTTCTATACATTTCCAATTATTGGAATTGTAGTAAATGAATTTTTGAAATTGCACTTTTCTTTCAAAAATTGTGAATCTCTTCTCAATGATATACTTCTTGAAATTCTCAAGTTTGTAATTATCAAAATGCTAGAATTGCATTTTGATGAATTTATCTTCAATGAGTAATGTTATGAGTAAATGCTTAACGAAGTAGCAGTTTGATGAATCAAATTATGATAATTGACGACAATACTATTAATAAATTTTTGTGAGAAATGTGTGTAGTGACAGGTGAAATGGTTCACCGACGAACACACAAAGGAATTGAAGGGTCATAGAGTATGGACAAATCACACATGGGGAGAGCGATGGCGATGTCGACTTCCGATGGAATACCATGCATTATTAGACAAGCATTGATCTGCTTGCGCAAGAGGACAGCGTGAGGGCATACGAGGTGGGCCACGATGGAGCTGGTGTAACATACCCTTTTTGCTGGAAAAAATTTTGTGTTGGAAAACATTATGATAACTTTTATTGTAAAGTTTTATGCTGGATAGGTGTCCAATGATGAGTGTAATTTGCACAATATATTATTATTAAATAAATAAAATAGGATACAAACACCTAAGAGGACTGTTGAAAGAGTGGTTACTAATCCACTAGGTGGAATGGAATCTGGGGTAGAAGGCAATGGACAAGTGGCAGCATCATGATGCAACTAACTAGTTGTTGGTATGTGACAACTCCCTTGAAATGTGGTCATAGTGACCTAAAATATGGGACTGGAGCTTGAGGCTCATTTATTCCAAACTGGCCACTAAATACCTAGGCAATCTATATAATAGCCATCAAATTTTTAACTGAGGTTCATCACTTTTCCTGACGAGGAAATTTACCTTGGGGTTTTGCTATGTTTGCACCCAAGAGATTTGATGAGGGGATATGCTATGTTGTTGATCATGTTGTCAGTCTACCAAACTCTTATTGAGTTCAGGAGGTTGATGGTGAGTGCTGAAGGCATGTTTTTACAGGAGGTTGATGCTGAGTGCTGAAGTCATTTTTGCATGCCTTTCTTCTACACAGATTCCACCTACTTAGTGCTTCAGTAATCAGGCTCGGGGGTTCACAAGAAGCCAGCAGTTGGGCTGCTTCTTATGGAATAGGTTGGGATGAACATGCCTCCTTGGGTGTTTGTCGGCCTTTTTTTCATTTACAGGTTCTATTTGTTTATCCGTTATTAAGTAGTTAAATCTGTTGATTGAAAGTATTTCATTATTAATTACATAATGTGTTCTGGTTTAGGTACCCCTACTTTTAGCTTCTAAACCAAAATAAAATTATGAATAGAATTGATGAATGAAATAAATATTCTCTGCATTTTTCCCCATGCTATAGGAACTGCATCATACTCTAGCATAGAGACAAATTAAGTTGGATAGATGAATGATAGACAAAATAGTCATGTGAATGAGAAGATAAAAATGTTGTATTTTCTTAAATAATTGTTGTTTACTGTTAATTTCCTATATATACATGTATTAGTGTTTTTCCTTATTATTCTTCATAGATAATTGTTTTAAGAATATATAGTAATGTTTTCTCCATTTTATAAATATCAGTTGTTTAGGAATAATTAATTTTCCTTTCTGGAAATTTATATAAATTATTTTCTATGTTATAGCAAACAAATCTTCTTGTCATATAACAGAAGTCTCATGTTACAAACCTAGGGTTTGCATACTTCATTTTCAAAGCCAAACCTTAAAACTATTCAGTTTATCATCAAACGTTAGTAGCAAAGATATTAAAGAATATCTTTTATTTCAAACAGTTATCAACTTAATGTTCAATCACATGTTTCTGTTGCCATTAAACAAAACACACAACTGCATTCTTTCCTACAATTCGAGCTAGCTGAACAATCTCACTATCATTTCAAAGATCCATTATTTCATTAACAGTAGAACAACTCTAAACAACAGAAGCAAAAACAAGTTTGGATTGCCGAGGCCTTAACGATGAGCAAACTCATATCCATACATTTTAAATAGAGTCAAACCCTAACCCTTGAAAATCTTATATAATGAAAATTTAGCATCATTTCAAAATCGACGAACTACATACAAGCCAAAACCATATCATAGATTACGAACATCTACCCCATGTTTAGTGACAGCAGCAGTCTTCTCATTATTCATATACATCACATGGTTTCCTTTTTCCTTTGTTTTACATTTCATAGTTTCACAGTCCATAAAAGAAAATGATAGCAGGAGATGTATTAAAACCTAGTTTCACAAATCATACTTCATATTACATCAAAATCAAACACAGAGGTCTGCAAAAAACACAAGTTCATTTCCACATTTTAATCGACGAGTCACAGGTCATGTTCACGGGCCAAGCCCCAAAAGCTATGAAACAAAACAACTACTGCAACATAGACTTGTAATTTTTCTTCTGATTTGAAAACTCGACTGAGCTTGAAACCCTTGTTGACAGAAATACATTGCCCAGTTCAAACTCAGAATCCAAAACATTGTACAGTAACCTACAAATTTATTACATCGACCCTGTAGGCCTAGAGGCATCCATAACACATGCTTAAAACAAAACAACATTGTTTTTGAACCACAAATTCCAGAAAACAAAGTTGTTACAACTTCAAACAATTGCCAAAGATCTGCTAGGAGAACCTACGGAAGGTTATGCCACTGGGGCTTACCAAAGTGTAGCGTGCCATCCATTGCAAACAAACCCCAACACTGTAAAATCCATAATGAAGGCAGTACTTGCCACACAAATCAGCCAGAAGTTATAACGAGTTCCAAAAGAATACTTGATAAACCAAAACTGTATTTAACAAATAGTGTTACGAGTCAAGTTTACCTTCACAATAACAGACAGATGGAATGCTTCATGCTTCCAGTTCTTCCAACCAATGCAATAGGGGCATCATGCAAACTGAATATTTATCAAACTCGGAGTATAACTAACCGAAAACCTAACCTGTCACACGATGAAAGCCACAGGGCTTCATTACCATACAGCTTTCGAACCCAAGCAACTTATACAGTAAGTTTTCACCATTAATTCACAGAGATTGGAGTTACAGAGCCATCAAGAAACCACCCAGGGTCGAGCCCTGTTATTCAGCGGCCTGTTGGCCTCTTCCCCAACACAAAAACTCCCAATGAATGCATTAAGGAAAACAACAAACAATAATGCGAGATTGTCTTAGGGTTTAGATCTCAATGATCGAGGCAATTAGATCAACGGGAGAGATTTGGCCAACCAAGCCACGCTAGTACCAAGATAGAGAATACAACCACCCACCATTAATAACTTCAATAAATAGCAAGCTCGGTTGGAGTGCCATATCACCAGGGTGGAGCTTACAGCTCTATAGGTTCTCACCATTTATACAAATACATCACGTGGAGCCAGATACATGTCGGAGCCATTGAGACAAACTACTACCATTAGACAGGGTTTGCATTTAATGCCGAATCTTACGAATCGCATGCCAGACTATGCCTGCAATGGCATTAAGTTCATGTTAGCGTTGAAGTTATTGTTTAGAGCTTGATCTCAGGATAATATCACCACTATAATACAACCTTGTTGTATAGTTTCAAACCAAAGGGTATTATCACATCACAATTTTACATTCACGTATAAAGTTTCAAATCACATTATAATTCGCATAGCATGTGTGCATTGCACTTCGAACCATAGGTTATATGCATATCGTGTTTCCAATGCCAAATCAATTCGCATAGCCATTATACATTGCAAAATCAAAAGATATGATATATTTATATATCAAGCACGAATTAGAATGTCAAAACAAGCCTTAGTTTATAGGCACTATAACTTTAACATTTAGTTCATGCATATAGTAAACCTGCATTATGATTTCAAAAGCTAAGTCACTTTGCATAAGGCTAATGCATTATAACTCTAACCCTCACACTATTTAGAAAGCTAGGGTTTGACAACCAAATAATATGTGTCGCATTCGATTAACCAACCAACATCTTTCCTATAAATTGACATGACAGAACATGTAACAACACATCTAGAAATTTGAATATTTATGATACGCCATATAGATATAAATGGTCAATTTTTATTATTCACTTAGATCATTGAATGCTTAACCATGTCATAATAATGGATATCATCTTATGATTTTTGTTATCACTTTTCACCAAAGTAAATCTTGTTCAACCTTGTCGCATTTCAGATTATTAATCTAAGTTGTAATTCCAATGAATCAACCAACAGTTACAACAAAAGTATAATGTAAAAACATCTACAAGTGTTAGTATAAAAACGATACAAGTTGATTAAGAAAGCTAGGAACTTCATACCATCGCTACCTTCATGCACAGGCAGTATTTATACACCTATCCTAAAATAGAGACGTCTAGCTAAAAAGTAAAACACCTCTCGAAGTAATGAAATTATTTATTTACCTTACCTGTAGATCTGCGAAAGAAAAGAATCCAACACTTTAGCTATCAAGCTAAGTAAACCCAAGGGCACCCTGTAGGAACCCCTTCAAAAATATGCAAACAGATTATTAGTATTGTTACAAGATCATTACACATAAGAAATAAACATTGTTTTATCGTATTTCATTTCTAATCTATCATCTTATGAAGCTATCATTATCTATTAGTTAAATAACTTTCATTCCGCAAATAGCATTTCTCTGATGATTTAGGCTATATCAAAATTTTTTAAAATTTTAGCGATTTTTGGGATGTTACAGGTGGTCACGTACGAGTTGGGGTGCGCGCAGTGAGAACAGACTCACTCCTTAGCGCCATTATTCCGTAATAGCTTGTAGATGGAGGATAGAAGGTAACGGCTCCTGAAATCCTTACATGAAGTTACTGCAAGTCAAAATGAAAGGATGGCGACAAAAGGGCCTGACGATGCGGTACCCTGCTGAGAACGGAAAGAGTGGAGGCAAGGACCCGACGATGTGGTACCTTGCCGAGAAATGGAAATGATTGATGACTGTACCCAACGGAGTGGTGCCATGTCGGGGAAATGAATTAAGGAACGAGGAGGCCCAATGACGTGGCACCGGTATCCTAGTAAAACTGATTGTTAACATAATCGCCTAAAAATGTATAAATTGCACCTAGAGCATTTACTTAGGAAAATGCATTTTTAGTACTTTTAACATTAGAAATTGTTATTTATGCATTTGCACATAAAATAATATTTTGGCATTTAAAATATTAGAAATGGTTATTTATGCATTTGCACATGAAAGAATATTTTTTAAGTATTTAAAAATATTAAAAATATTTATTTAGGAGCAAAATGGAATCCTAGGCATGGACACCTAGTCAACTCCACCTACACCACAAATCTAGGAGTTAAGTCAAATATCTTGGGGACAAACATGAGAAAAATTAGGAATGTTGGTGCATCTCCTAGAGAAACGGACACATGGATGGGTGAGTATTATTAAATTACAAATTTAATAAAACATATATTTATGCATGAAAAGACATGTGTCGCATGGAATTTTCCTTTAAAAGGAGGGCATTGGGAATGGGTAAAGGACCCAGATCCTGGATGGATATCGTAATCTTGGATTAGTTTATGACTTGCTACTATTGAGGGTTTGGCTGGAAATTTTGGAGGGGGGTGTAACATCCCAAAAAATCACAAAAATTTAAAATTTTTCGACTTGACAATTAATGCCTATTTTATGTGTGCGGAAATAGAACAATGCATAAAAGGTTATTTTGCTGTACTAAATACCATATTGGTTTATAGTATAAGATTTGTGACTAGATGATTCACGTTTATGTCTTGATGTTATTCATACTCAGTTGTACTATTGCAAACTTCTAATGTTGTTGTTATGATTTATGATTCAGCTATTTTTTACTAATGTGCTTTTGTTGATTGATGAAGGGGTCCTACGGACGCCCTGAGGCTTACTTAGCATTCATGCTAAAGCATGTGAATTCGTACTTCTGGCAGTTTATAGGTAAGGATTTAAAGTTGCGACAAGTGACCAAACAATTTTTCAATAATCTCCTTTGTAAATATTTGAAGAGATAAAACTTTGGGCATTCCACGGGGTGAAAAACTTGGTTTGAGACTAAAATCGTTTAAGTTAAAGACATCTGAATATGATTGTTGATGCAAACAATGCATCTTAATTTTTGTAAATTATAAGCTTGTATTTGACTCAAGAGAAGGTCTGTATCAATCATGTCTCAGTTTTATACTCAGAATTATATATGATTTTCATTTTAATTTTGTGTTGAGCTATACATGAATGTCTATCTTTTTCCTCCATAGCAATTTGTAGAAATTCTATGTTTCAATGGTTAAATATCTTGCCTAAGAACTATACTCTACGATGATGGCGATAATTTGATTTATCGATTATAAATTTCATTACACTATACATTGAAATGCATGTGTGTTGTAATTTATTGGATTATCTATATAATCTATTTGCAATGTTTATTAAAATATTAACAAACTATTATATAAACAAACTTTATATAATATGTGTTGCGTGCACTTAACGTGACCCTCTGTGATGCTATACAAACCCTAGCGAAATTCTATCCAACCCTTAACATATTGTGAGAGGGTGGTGTATCATGACTTTACCAAATACACTATCCACATTGTATTTAATATTATGATGTGAACGTTAATATGTCACAGGTTGGCAGATATAAATGCTACCTATGCATTGAATGCATACAACTGTCGAGACAGTGGAATTCCACCGTGGATGGTGTAGTGAGCTTTGGGCATGTGATAGTTTCGTGGTGTATCAATTCTGTGAAGAGTTGTAATTTAACAATGGTTCAAGTGTTGCTGAGCTGGCTCCTTCGTGGTTGTGGCAATGATAGCTCATTTAATGTGGTAGGTTGCTTGGTGTTTCATGAAACTAACTGGTGATTTCCACTGTTGATCTTGCAGGGGTTTGATGTATGAGGGTTAAATCCTACCTCCGCTATGTTCAAAGTGTTTATTGTAATTCTTGGCATTTGGTAGAAGTGGCTCTGCATCTGGCCGACACGATGAGAGTTTTTAGTGTTCTTGTTTCTCATTCAAGAGGCATTATGCCTGCATTTTGAACACGTGACATGTGGAATGTTTAAGAGCCAAAATCTCCAGGTTTTTACAGTGGTATTTGTCATGGTTGGCAGCTTAAGGTGTGTTTCTTGATGTGGTTCGATACTCAGACATTTTGAGGGTTTTTCTTTCAAAATTGAGTTCAAAGTGACAGGCTAGGTCCTCGTCATGGTTGATACAGGTCTTGGGATTGTTTAAATGTTTAGTAGTTGAGCTCGGTGTGGTTTTCTTTCATCTCAGCATTCGACAGTGTAAAAGTTTACAGTTGCAGTTGCACCTGTCTGGCGTTTTTCTTCTATATGCCAACATCTAAAAAGGTAAGCTACTTCGAGAAATTTACTGTAGCTTCCATACTCAAGCATTAACATAGTAATGGTTATTCAAATCGATACTGAAATCATTCTTTTTAAGGAATATTGTTTTTAACCACATCTCCATGTATTTGCAGGTGCAAGGGTTCGGTGGATTTTCCAGTCTGGGTTGTGTTTGAAATGTAGCTGCTGTGTGTAAATGTTCTTTCTCACATACTTGGATAATGTAAGAAAATATGTTTTTCAAAGAACGATGGTAGATGTTTGATAAAATGAGAAGGTCTCGGCCTATGTATAGTTCATCTATTTTATAAAATTTTGCTTCGTTTTCACTATATGAGAAATCCAAGGGTTAGGGTTTGACTTTGTTTAGAATGTATAGTTTTGATGTTGCTCTTCGACAAAATTTTGGCATCAAATTGATATTTGATAGTTCTGTTTAGAGTTGTCCTATAGACATTATAATAACTGAATCCTGGAGATGATACTAAGAATTAAATTGTTCGACCTATAGAAATGATTATGGTTTAAATGTTTGGTTTATATGGAAATAAACTAATGGTTTTATTTCATGCTTATGATTTGTTAAAATGTTAGCTATGTGCCGAGAGTTGGTAACACTATTTATGGTTATAAAAATGAATTTATAAATGTTTGATGAAATGTGCAACAGTTGGAAAATTTGGAACAATTCTAGAATGTTGTAGAATGTCTAATTGGAAAGGGTATTACCCTTGGTCAATGACCAGAATGATGATTGTGATTTGATTCTATTACTAGAATAAAGACATGATATGCTAGTTCTGTGTTATGAGAGTTGTAAATGGACTGTTAGGGTTTAGGGTTTTTCTACTGTATGTTTGGAAAATTTACAGAACTTAAAATAGACTTCGTTTACTTGTCTATCCTATATATTCAGTAGTGAAAATAATAGTAGACTATAGTAAACTTTTGAGAAGAAAAATATGGAAACTATAAACCCTGTCTTAAAGCTTGAAAATGACAAATTTGTTTTGTACAATGAGGTTATGCATTTTTTTTTAATTTATGTATCAGAAATGTTTGTAATAATGAATGCAAATCACAGTAATAATCTTAAGACAGTAAACTTACTATTTGATGAAAATAAAATAAAGAACAGTATTGTAAGGCAAATACAGTAAATAATCCTAATTACTAACAGTAGGAGAATTACCAGAATATTCAGAATGATACATGCATCATCTTGGCAAATTTGCCTATCATATCTATCTACCTTAATTTTTATCTTTGTACTAGAGTACGATGCGGATCCATTGCATGGGGAAAAATGCAGAGACTATTATATTCAATCAAAATCAATTTTACACAAAATCACAACTTACTCAGGGAACTGAAATAAATTTATAAAATAAAACAATAAAAGTTATTAGGTAGCAGAATTTAAAAATGTATGAAAACAGATAAAATAATGGAACTTGTAATTTGAAGATAGGGCCAACAAACACCCAAGGAAGCCTGCTCCTCCCAACCTATTCCAGAAGAAGCAGCTCAACTGCTGGCTTCTTGTGAACCCCCGAGCCTGATTACTAAACCTCTAAGTAGATGGAATCTGTGTAGAAGCAAGGCACTCAAAAATGCCTTCAGCACTCAGCATCAACCTCCTAAAACAAAATGTCTACAGCACTCAACATCAACCTCCTGAACTCAATAAGAGTTTGGCAGACTCACAGCATGATCAACAACATAGCATATCCCCTCATCAAATCTCTTGGGTGCAAACAGAGCAAAACCCCAAGGTAATTTTCCTCGTCAGGAAAAGTGATGAACCTCAGTTCATAATTTGATGGCTATTATATAGATTGCCTAGGTCTTTTAGTGGTCAGTTTGGAATAAATGAGCCTCAAGCTCCAGTCCCATCTTTCAGGGCACTATGACCACATTTCAAGGGAGTTGTCCCATACCAACAACTATTTTGTTGCATCATGATGCTTCCATTTGTCCATTGCCTTCTACCCCAGATTCCATTCCACCTAGTGGATCAGTAACCACTCTTTCAACAGCCGTCTTAGGTGTTTGTCTCCTATTTTATTTATTTAATAGTAATATATTGTGCAAATTATAGTCATCCTTGGACACCTGTCCACCATAAAAATTTACAATAAAATTTATCATAATGTTTTCTAACACAAAATGTTTTCTAGCAAAAAGGGTATGTCACAAACACCCCCACTTAAACTTGACATCATTCTCGATGTTGCTTATTCATCTGCAAGTTCCTCATGGAACAGAACTAGATATGCTGCCCGCATATTACTTTCCAGTTCCCAAGTAGCTTCATCAGGGCTAAGGTGCTTCCATTGCACCTTCACCAGCCCTATGGGTTGATTCCGAAGCATAATTTCCCTCTAGTCGAGAATACAGTCTGGTTCGACCTGAAAATCTCCTTTGGGTTCCACCTGTATGTCATTCCAATTCAGCACATGAGTAGCATCTTGCACATACTTCTTTAAAACATAAACGTGAAAAACATTGTGGATTTTTAAATTATATGGCAATGCCAATTGATATGCAACAACTCCAACCCTTGATAGGATTTCGAATGGTCCACAATACCTTGGTGCTAGTTTAGCACAACTCCCAAGCTTCAAAGAACTTTTCTTGGGCTTTACCTTTATAAAATCATGGTCTCCTACCTGAAATTCTCTTTCAGTGCGTTTCAAATCAGCATAGATTTTCTGTTGATCTTGGGAAACCTTTAAGTTACCTTGAACCTGTTTCACGGTTAGCTCCATTTCTTTCAATAAATCCGGTCCTAACATTAATCTATCTATAGGATTATCCCAAGAAATCGGAGTACAACATTTTCTTCCATACAAAATCTAAAATGGGATTAACTTATTAGATGCTTGATAATTATTATTGTAGGCAAATTCTTCTAAATGTAAGAAATCTTCCCACTTAGATGGCTGATCTTTAACATATAATCTTAACATGTTTTCTAAAATCTGATTTACCCTTTCTGTTTGACCATCAGTTTGTGGGTGGAAAGAAGTGCTAAAATTTAATTTAGTATTTAATCCTTTAAACAGTGTTGTCCAAAAATTTCCGGTGAACTTAGAGTCCAGGTCTGAAATAATTACCTTTGGAATTCTGTGTAAACAAAAAATTTGCTTCATAAAGACATCTGCAATGTTAGAAGCCTTGAAAGTAGTTTTAACATGTATAAAATGAGCATCTTTACTAAGTTTGTCAACAACAACCATGATTGAGTCATTCTGTTTTTGATTTTTAGGAAAACCTGTAATAAAATCAATGCTTATAATTTCTCATTTCCATTCTGGAATTGGTAAAGGCTGCAATAGTCCAGCTGGATGTTGGTGTTCAGCTTTGATAATCTGACATTCAAAACATCTAGCTATATATTTAGCAACTTCACTCTTCATGTTGGGCCAAAAATACTCCTTTCTTAACATAATTATCATTTTATGATAACCAGGATGTCCTGAATAAGGACTCTTATGAACTTCATCTAAAATCAGCAACTTAACCTTCAAAATATTAGGTACATAAATTCTGTTTTTATATGTTAAGAATCATTTTTCATTAATACAGTAATTTGTTATTAAATTTTCAGCCACTTTATCATGTAATTTTTTGTAATTTTCGTCTTGCTTAATTCCTTGTTCGATCTAATTTTATAGATCAGTCTTAAAAGTACTGATTGCTTCCACAAAACTCAATCTAGCATTTCTGCTCAAAGCATCAAAAACCTTATCCTCCTTTCCATTAATGTGATGAATCTCAAAATCATACTCGCTAAGGAAAGCTAACCACCTAGCTTGCCTTGCGTTAAGATTTGTTTGTTCTAACAAATACTTTAAGCCTTTTTTATCAGTCATTAAAATGAATTTTCTTCCAATCAAGTGATGGTGCCACATTTTTAATGCATGTATCATGGCTTCCAACTCAATATCATAAGTTGCATAATTCTTTTCATGTATTTTTAACTTTCTTGACTCAAAAGCAATCGCATGGCCTTCTTGACTTAAGACCCCTCTAAGTCCATCATTGCATGCATATGTGCATACGAAGAAATCCTTATTGGGATCTGCAATTTTTAAGATGGGTGCAGTAGTTAATAATTCTTTTAACTTATTAAAACTTTCTTGACACTTTTGATCCCATACGAATTTCTTCCCTTTCTTCTGCAAAGAAGTGATGGGATTAGTAATTCTAGAGAACCCTTCAATAAACTTTATATAATAACCTGTTATTCCCATGAATGACCGTACACCAGTTACGTCTTTGGGGACATGCCATTCATTAATTGCTTTTATTTTATCAGGATCAACAGAAATACCATCTTTAGAAATTATAAGACCCAAATACTGAATTTTATCTTTACAAAAATCACTTTTACTGAACTTAGTGTAAAGCTGATGTTCTCTAAGTACTTGCAAAATTATTTTTAAATGTTCGTCATGGTCTTCTTTGGTTTTTGAGTAAATCAGAATATCATCAATGAATACCACTACGAACTTATCCAAATATTTATCCAAAACATTGTTCATTAAGCACATGAACACTACTGGTGCGTTGGTTAGCCCAAAATGCATAGCTACGAACTTGTAGTGTCCATAACGCGTTCTAAATGAAGTTTTGAATATGTCCTCGTCCGTTATCCTAACTTGATGATAACCCGACCTTAAATCAATTTTAGTGAATATCTCTGCTCTATGTACTTGATCAAATCGATCATCTATGCGGGGTAAGGGATAACAGTTCTTAATTGTCATTTTATTAAGCTGACGGTAATCGATGCACAAATGCATGGTACCGTCTTTCTTTTTAACAAAAATTACTGGTGCTCTCCAAGGAGACACGCTAGGCCTTATGTAGTTTTTATCTATTAATTCTTTCAGCTAAAATTTTAACTCATTTTACTCCAGAATATTCATCCTATAGGGGGCCTTCGAGTTTGGTACCGCACCAGGTACTAACTCAATGGTGAAATCAAGTTCCCTTTTCGGAGGTAATCGTGGAATTTCTTCTGGGAATACGTTAGAAAGTCCCTAAGGATGCAAATATCCTCTAGTTTTAACTTGTCTTCTTTAGATGTACACTCATCATTAACAACATTTACAGCAAATAATTTACAACCTTTTCTTGCACCTCTTTTTACTTGTAACGTAGAAATCTGTCTTACAGAAGTCTTCCTAGAGATGCCTTTTACAGTTTCAGTATTTCCTTCATTATTTATATTTCCTTCATTAATAAAACAAACAAAGGACTTTTCATAACAATTCAGTAAAACTCTATGTTGTTCAAGCCAATGCATTCCAATCAACAAATCATAAGATCCTAATGGTAAATCATTCAAATTAACTTGCTTTTTCAGCTGACTTAGAAATAAATCACAATTTTTGACAAAATATGTAACTTTTCTTTTTGTACCAGTTGCAAGCTGAACTAACCATGGATTGTCAAATTTTTATATCTTTAACTTGCAATTTCTCACTAATTCGCGTGAAATATAACTCAGATTTCCACCAGGATCTATTAAAATGGAAATAGACTTGGTTTGTAGCATACCTTCAACTTCCACCATGGATGTTTTTTGGTCTGCTTGACGATTTTCCAATGCTACATAAATTTTGGGCATCTCCATTGCTACATCTCAACCTGTAGGCTCTGCTTGTATTGTGTGAATATTGTTGACTGTCTTTCTGTTGCATTGACAATCTGCTCTCTTGTGTCGTCCGCCACAATCATAGAACTTCATAGGTCCTTTCTGTTCAACATACCTGTTGTTGTTATTATTGTTATTGCTGTGATTATTATTGTTAGGTACATTTCTTGCAGCAATAAAGTTCTGAGGTGCATTATTCCTTTAATTATTAGGAAAATTTCTGTTATTAAAACGTTTATTAAAACCTCCAGAATTATGATTAAAATTCTTCTTTTTATAGTCAAATTGATTTGTCTTACTGCTCTTCCAACCAGTTGTTCCTTCTCTCTTTCTATTTTGATCAAAACAAAAATTCGCCTTTCTCATGGCCTCTTCCAAAGTGGAAGGATGATCATACTCGATACAGTCCTTTTATATTAAAAGGTAGACAACTGAGAAACCTTTTCACTTTAGGATTTTCCTCGACCATATAGGGCACATACCTCAGCAAGCTAAGGAACTTGCTGCACAATTCTTTCATGTTCATTGTACCCAACTTTAAATCGTAAAACTCATTTGACTTATCTTAAAAATATTGTTACGACAAAAAATTCTTTTTAAACAAACTTTTAAAAATAGTCCAAGTTACTTCTTTTTCTTGTATACTCTTGATTCTTTTAAGATCCTGCCACCAAATATCTGCCTTCCCAGTTAGATGGTAAATGGCCATCTTGGCTTTTAGTTGAGAAGAGTAGTCGTAAATATTAAAGTATTTATTCATTCCAGATAGCCAAGCTTCTGCTGTCTCACTCTTCTCACTTTCCTCGTTAAAAGTGGGTGGCTTAATCTTTTTAAATTCCCCAGTAATCTGTTCATGATGTTTATGTTTTCTCTTCTTAGAGCAGCATTCACTGTTACTGCTGTCATAATTAAAGTCATTATTACTTGAATCAGATTTAGAGGATGAGTAAATGTTCCTTTTATCATTTCTTGTTTTCTTATGCTTATGTTGGTCGGACATTGTTTCAGAATCAGCCTTCATTTATGATTTTATGCCTCTTTCATCATTATGACAATTTCCTTTTAAATTCTGTTGTAACTCTTCCTGTACCTTAAGGATCCGTTGATTTTCTTCTTTAACAGCTTTTAACTATGATTTTAAATCCTGTATAGTGCGTAAAATTTCAGAAGACTGGTTATTTAATTCAACATAGATTCCTTCAGAATTATTATGATTAAAACGTTCATTACAAGGAGATCTATCCTCCGCTGACTCTTCTGGTATTTCCATTCCTGCAAATTTAAAGGTCAATCTATGCTATGCAAAAATAAAATTAAATTACCAAAGTTAGTAACATAAACTTTCTCATTGGTTTTCTGTTTGCACGCATGAGCCTAAATCAGGCCTAGACTTTGAACTTGCACTCTGATACCACATGTAACATCCCAAAAAATCACAAAAATTTAAAAATTTTCGACATGAAAATTAATGCCTATTTTATGTGTGTGGAAATAGAAAAATGCATAAAGGGTTATTTTGATGTACTAAATACCATACTGGTTTATAGTATAAGATTTGCGACTAGATGATTCACGTTTATGTCTTGATGTTATTCATACTCAGCTATACTATTGCAAACTTCTAATGTTGTTGTTATGATTTATGATTCAACTATTTTTTACTAATGTGCTTTTGTTGATTTATGAAGGGGTCCTACGGACGCCCTGATGCTTACTTAGCATTCGTGCTAAAGCATATGAATTCGTACTTGTGGCAGTTTATAGGTAAGGATTTAAAGTTGCGAAAAGTGACCAAATAGTTTTTCAGTAATCTCCTTTGTAAATATTTGAAGAGATAAAACTTTGGGCATTCTACCGGGTGAGAAAATTGGTTCGAGACTAAAATCGTTTAAGTTAAAGACATATGAATATGATTGCTGATGCAAATAGTGCATCTTAATCTTTGTAAATTATAAGCTTGTATTTGACTCAAGAGAAGGTCTGTATCGATCGTGTCTAAGTTTTATACTCATAATTATATATGATTTTAATTTTAATTTTGTGTTGAGCTGTATATGAATGTCTATCTTTTTCCTCCATAGCAATTCATAGCAATTCTATGTTTAAATGGTTAAATATCTTGCCTAAGAACTATACTGTACAATGATGGTGATAATTCGATTTATCGATTATAAATTTCATTACACTATACATTGAAATGCATGTGTGTTGTAATTTATTGGATTATCTATATAATCTATTTGCAATGTTTATTAAAATATTAACAAACTATTATATAAATAAACTTTATATAATATGTGTTGTGTGCACTTAACGTTACCCTATGTGATGCTATACAAACCCTAGTGAAATTCTATCCAACCCTTAACATATTGTGAGAGGGTGGTTTATCATGACTTTACCAAATACACTATCCACATTGTATTTAATATTATGATGTGAACGTTAATATGTCATAGGTTGGCAGATATAAACACTGCCTATGCATTGAATGCATACAACTGTCAAGACAGTGGAATTCCACCGTGGATGGCGTAGTGAGCTTTGGGCACATGATAGTTTCGTGGTGTAACAATTCTGTGAAGAGTTGTAATTTAACAATGGTTCAAGTGTTGCCGATCTGGCTCCTTCGTGGTTGTGGCAATGATAGCTCATTTAATGTGGTAGGTTGCTTGGTGTTTCGTGAAACTAACTGGTGATCTCCACCATTGATTTGGCAGGGTTTTGATGGATGAGGGTTAAACCCTACCTCCACTATGTTCAATGTGTTTATTGTAATTCTTGGCATTTGGTAGTAGTGGCTCTGTGTTTGGACGATAGGATGACAGTTTTTAGGGTTCTTGTTTTGCATTCCAGAGGCATTATGCCTGCGTTTTGAACCTGTGAACTATGGAAGGTTTAAGAGCCAAACTCTCTAGGTTTTTAGAGTGGTATTTGTCACGGTTAGCAGCTTAAGGTCTGTTTCTTGATGTGGTTCGATACTCAGACTTATTGAGGGTTTTTATTTCAAAACTAAGTTCAAAGTGAGAGGCCAGGTCCTCGTCATGGTTGATACATGTCTCAACATTGTTTAACTATTTAGTAGTTGAGCTCGTTGTGGTTTTCTTTCATCTCAGCATTCGATAGTGTAAAATTTTACAGTTGCAGTTGCACGTATCTAGCGTTTTTCTACTATATGCCAACGTTTAAAAAGGTAATGTTCTTCAAGACATTTATTGTAGCTTCCATACTCGAGCATTAACACAGTAATGGTTGTTCAAATCGATATTGAAATCATTCTTTTAAAGGAATACTGTTTTTAACCACATATCCATGTATTTGCAGGTGCAAGGGTTCGGTGGCTTCTCCAGTCTCGGTGTTGAAGGTTGGCTAGGGCTACACCGATCGGTAAGCCTCGAAGGTTTCCTTGTAACTCTTGTTAGATGAGGATGAAGGCCAACATGTGTTTGTTCTTTGGTCTTTGTATTTATCTTGAAGAGTTTGTATTTCATCGAATTTAGGGTTTGTAAAATGTAGAGGTTTTGGGGAGGAAAATTCCTCGACCCAAAAGGCACGAACGTGCTATGTTTGAATTGTAACTATCGTGTGGAAATCTTCTTTCTCACAGACTTGGATAATGTAAGAAAATATGTTTTTCAAAGAACAATGGTAGATGTTTGATAAAATGAGAAGGTCTCGACCTGTGTATAGTTCGTCTATTTTATAAATTGTTGCTGCATTTTCACTCTATGAGAAATCCAAGGGTTAGGGTTTTACTTTGTTTAGAATGCATAGTTTTGATCTTGCTCTTCGACAAGCTTTCGGCATCAAATTGATATTTGATAGTTCTGTTTAGAGTTGTCCTATAGACATTATAATAACTAAATCCTGGAGATGATACTAAGAATTAAATTGTTCGACCTGTAGAAATGATTATGGTTTAAATGTTTGGTTTATATGGAAATAAACTAATGGTTTGATTTCATGCTTATGATTTGTTAAAATGTTAGCTATGTGCCGAGAGTTGGTAACAATGTTTATGGTTATAAAAAAGAATTTATAAATGTTTGATGAAATGTGCAACAGTTGGAAAATTTGGAACAATTCTAGAATGTTGTAGAATGTTTGATTGGAAAGGGTATTACCCTTGGTCAATGACCAGAATGATGATTGTGATTTGATTTTGTTACTAGAATAAAGACATGATATGCTAGTTTTGTGTTATGAGAGTTGTAAATGGATTGTTAGGGTTTGGGGTTTTTCTACTGTATGTTTGGAAAATTTACAGAACTTAAAATAGACTTCGTTTACTTGTCTAGCTTGTATATTTAGTAGTGAAAATAACAGTAGACTATAGTAAACCTTTGAGAAGAAAAATATGGAAACTATAAACCCTGTCTTAAAGCTCGAAAATGACAGATTTGTTCTGTACAATGAGGTTATGCATTTGTTTTTAAATTTATGTATCATAAATGTTTTTAATAATGAATACAAACCATAGTAGTAATCTTAAGACAGTAAACTTACTATTTGATGAAAATAAAATAAAGAACCATTAGAGAGATTTTGAGGTCAAAAAATGGCCTCCTAAGATATGTACTACAAAAATATGAGATATATTAAAATATTATGAATTGGGGGTTTTATGGGGTAGGTATATATGATAAGTCTCCTCCCACACTATTTTCTATGCAATATTTAAATAACCATGGTTGAGTTACTTTTCAAAATTCACTAGAAATAAAATTAATAAAATAAGTCTACATTGATGTGACTAAGATTCATTGTAAATTCCCAAAAAATTATTGTCCTTTAACATTTATTTGTCTTGAACTTGCAAATGAAATTAAATAATAATAAAAAAATTTAAGAGCTATTTTTTTAATTTTATGTTGACTTTTTATATTTAGTACTTTTCTCATGAATTTAATAATGTAATTTAATTGAGAATTTATTTACATGTAAAATGTCAATAATATTATTATAATCCACATTGCATTATTATTATTATTATTATTATTATTTATTAAATCTAGTATTATTCTTTATTAGTTTGACATTATGTTATTAAATAGAATGGAGTGAATATATAATTTAAAATAAAAAACATAAAAATGATAATATATTATTTTATAAAAAAATGTGAAAGGACTTTCTTTATTAATTAAGAGTACTTCACTTGAAAATGACAATAATATTATTTTATGAAAAAGTGTGAAAAGACATTCATTATGAGTACTTTACTTGGAAATGACAACAATATTATTTTATGAAAAGACTATCATTATGAGTACTTTACTTTATGACTTAAAAGTACTTACAACACTACCTTGGTTAACTAGGTGTTTTCATCCACCATAGAAAATTTGACAAATAAGCATTCTTAACTCATGCAATGCCACCTCACCAAGGGGGGTGATGTCATCTACTAGAATGTGATTGGTTGTATTTTATAGTACATTTTCTTTGTTTTGAGGCCATTTTTTTACCCCAAAATTTCTTTAATGAGTACTGTAAGGAAAATACAGTAAATAATCCTAATTACTAATAGTAGGAGAATTAACAGAATATTCGGAATGATACATCCATCATCTTGGCAAATTTGGCTATCATATCTATCTACCTTAATTTTTATCTCTGTACTAGAGTACGATGCAGAGACTATTATATTCAATCAAAATCAATTTTACATAGAATCATAACTTAATCCCGGAACTGAAATAAATTTATAAAATAAAACAATAAAAGTTATTAGGTAGCAAAATTTAAAAATGTATGAAAACAGATAAAATAATGGAACTTGTAATTTGAAGATAGGGCCGACAAACACCCAAGGAGGCCTGTTCCTCCCAACCTATTCCAGAAGAAGCAACCCAACTACTGGCTTCTTGTGAATTCCTAAGCTTGATTACTGAACCACTAAGTAGATGGAATCTGTGTAGAAGCAAGGCACTCAAAAATGCCTTCAGCACTCAGCATCAACCTCCTGAAATAAAATGCCTTCAGCACTCAGCATTAACCTCCTGAAATAAAATGCCTTCAGCACTCAGCATCAACCTCCTGAACTCAATAAGAGTTGTGCAGACTCACATCATGATCAACAACATAGCATATCCCCTCATCAAATCTCTTGGGTGCAAACACAGCAAAACCCCAAGGTAAATTTTCTCGTCAGGAAAAGTGATGAACCTCAGTTCATAATTTTATGGCTATTATATAGACTACCTAGGTCTTTTAGTGGTAAACTTGGAATAAATGAGCCTCAACCTCTAGTCCCATCTTTCAGGGCACTATGACCACATTTGAAGGGAGTTGTCCCATACCAACAGCTAGTTAGTTGCATCATGATGCTGCCATTTGTTCATTGCCTTCTACCCCAGATTCAATTCCACCTAGTGGATATGTAACCACTCTTTCAATAGCCTCTTAGGTGTTTGTCTCCTATTTTATTTATTTAATAATAATATATTGTGCAAATTACAGCCATCCTTGGACACCCGTCCAACATAAAACTTTACAATAAAAGTTATCATAATGTTTTCTAACACAAAATGTTTTTCAGCAAAAAGGGTATGTTACAGGGAGGAATCCCAAGCTGAGTTTCTTGATTATTGTGTGTGAGCTCTATGACCCAAAGCTCTGTGGTGGCCATGAGACTGAAATCATGAGCCTATGGTTGGGTGGAGAAGCTAATGGTTTCTTAGCCAATGGTTAAACGAGCTTTGCTGGAGGGATCCCACGGAATACGTGGACAGTAAGGGACCAGCTGTATCGTGTAGATAGGTTATGGTTTTTTTCATTTTTGTTATGTTATTTACTTAATTTTTTTTTGTTGTAATTATGGTTTCTAATCTCTTTTGTATCAAGTTTTTGAGTTTCAGGTTAAGCACGGAAGGACCCTATAGGAGGGGCCTTACATTCTGGTCAGTTATTATTCCATCACCTAAGAATTCATGGTGATGGAACTCCATCCTGTCACAGAATTGATGATGCTCATCTAATGATGAAGGTTTTGAACATGAATACATGCACAAATTGTATGGTCAGTTCTATTATGGAACTTTCCTCTATGGGGCTTTCTCTCTATGTTTATTCCACCCACTGATGTTGGAGCTCTCCCCAACATTTTAACGGCTCCATTCTTTTTCCTTCCATCTTCAGCACCTTCCCATGATCAGGGTTGACTCCAAAACTACTCCGAGGAAAGCAGAGGTTGACCCATGATTCTCTTCAGCCTTGTATATTATCTCTAGAGTTTAATAGAATTTCGAACCTTACAAAAAAAATCTTGGAATTACAATAAAAATTGCAATATCTTTAATTTTTAAGATCTTGGAATTACAATTCATGATCGTTCAATTTTCTTTTACAAAATGTGAATTCTCCTCAATTATACTTGTTGAAATTCTCAAATTTGTAATTATAAAAATTCCCAAATTGAATTTTTCAATAGTTAAATTTGCAATTTTAATAAGTCTTCAATCGTTGAAATTGTAATTCTTGATAGCTAAAATTGCAATCAACCAATTATCCTCAATCATATACTTGTTCAAATTGCTAATTTGTATTGTCAAAATTGGAATTTTATTGTTGCGATTAATTGTTGAAATTGCAATTTATCATATTACAAATTATCACAAGAAATTGTAACTTCTATATTTTTTTATTCTCAAATTATTAATTATCAAAACCACAAAATTCTATTTTCCTAAAGTTGAAATTACAATTTCTTATTAAAAAAATCAATTTTAACAATTTTTTACTTGTTGAAATTGCAATTCTTGTCATTGAAATTGCGAAATTTCATTTTTTCCTAAAAGCATGTGAATTTCTCCTCAATCATGTTACAATTTTTGGATACTATAATTCCAGATTTCTCATTAAAAAGTTCTAGTTTTTATAATTCTCCAATTGTTGAAATAGAAACTCTTGAATTCATGAGATTGCAATATGCAATCTCATGAATTGCAATCAATTAATTGTTGAAATTGTAATCTCTCGGTACTAAAATTGCAATTTTTATAATTCTTCAATTGTTAAAATTACAATTCTTGGTTGATGAAATTGCATTTTTCATTAAAAAATATGAACTTATTCTTTAGTATACTTGTTGAAATTTTGTATTTTTAATCACTAAAATTGCAATTGCTACTCAATCTTATTTATTGTTGACTCTCGAACTGCAAAATTTGCATATATAGAAATTACAATCAATTAACAATTAATTGTTGAAATGCAATTTGTGGATGCTAAAATTGCATTTTTTATAACTATCCAATTGTTGAAACTGCAATTCTTAATCAATCAATTGTTGAAATTTCCATTTTCATTAAAAAAATGTAAATTTATTCTCAATCATATACTTTTGAAATTGTGAATTTGTACAAACTATTGAAATTTCATTTTTTGATAAAAGAATGTGAATTTCTCTTCAATCATCTACTTGTCGAAATTGTGAAGTTGCACTTGTCACAACTACAAATTTATTGTTTCACTTATGAATACTAATTTTCAAAATTGCAATTTCCTTAACATGAAATTGTAATATGAATTAAAAGTTCCTAAAATTGAAAATATGCAATTATTGAAATGGGAAATGACAATCAAATAATTTTTTAAATTGTCAAAATTCCAGTTTCTCATTAAAAATTTCCAATATAGATAATGCTCCAACTCAATGCTTCTATATTCATCCATAATCATATTCTTTCATCTTTCCCAAATTTATTCAAAATCCTTATCTTGTGCACACATAACCTTTATTGATGCAAACCCAAATATCTCGTTATACATCATCATAAACATAAGTAATTTTTTTTTTGCAAACCCAAATATCTCGTTATACATCATCATAAACATAAGTAAATTTTTTTTTGCAAACCCAAATATCTCGTTATACATCATCATAAACATAATTAAATTTTTTTTTGCAAACCCAGATATCTCGTTATACATCATCATAAACATAAGTAAATGTTAAGGTAGCTTGTAGCCCTTCAACTCTTGTCTTCTCTGCTTTAAATCTATCTAGAAAATACAAGCCTAACCATGATGTTATACTGTTTACAGACCTGGAATGCACAGTGCGAAATAAATCTGCACAAGGTTTCAAATGGAATCCCACGAGAGGCATTAAAAGGGTGGTTAAGAACGAGACAGATCAAAAGAAAATTTTCAATGGAATCACATGGTATGTCACATCTAAAGCAAATTCTGGCTTTAATGGGGCCTTCACGCAACGGTAAAACGACATTACTCAAAATTATTGGAGGAAGAATCGAAGGGAAGTTGACTGGTTCTTTAACATATAATAGGGTTCCTTACAGTAATGCCCTAAAGAGAAGGTCCGTACAAGTTTAAATGTTATTTATATATTAAAATTTCATAGAAAACCTTAGATGGTAGTTTTAAACAAACATGGTCAAGAATTGAGCATAAATCCTATGTATGTTTTCTTGTAGTTCAAAGGAATGAAGTGTTTCTTTCAATTCATTGCAAATGCTTTTAGGAAGTGAGAATAAAAAACAATGTCCTTGTAAGATTACTTAGGTTGACCAATATATTTCAAGGCCATAAACATAAGTAATCAAAGATATATTCAAGTCAACTAGAGCATAAATTTAGCAATTGTTTAGCTATATCACTACACTTTTACTATAATCTGCTAAGGACTAGATCATTAAAGAGTTACAATGATCTGCAGGATTAGTCTGATTGAAAACTTGGTTTGCCGGATAGGATTTGTAACACAAGAGGACATACTATACGACAAGTTAACAGTTTATGGAAAACTTATTTTTGTTGCCAAGTTGAGGCTTCCTAGTAATATGAGCAAACAACAAAAGCTTGCAAAAGTAGAGAGAGAACTTCAAAGTCTTTGCTTGTAAAGGTATCTTCAGTTTATTGATCTGTGTAGCTACTAGACATGATAAGATTGGAATGTGAAGGAATCAAATATAACTGCAACATCAACTTTCCATACACAAATAAAATCTGTATACATGGGAATTTGTTCACAACTCAAAACATACGTTGTAGCTTAATGTTTATTCATTTAACATTCGCCAGATGCCGAAATGCAATAGTTGGTGGATACTTTTTCATGGTGTCTCTGGAGGGGAGAAGAAGAGGACTTGTATTTCCTGTAAAATACTAGTGGATCCATCCTTTCTATTGTTAGATGAACCCACATCAGGCCTTGATTCATCCACTTCACTCAAGCTACTGCATGTTCTCAGTAACATTGCAAAGATACCCTAGTAACTCTCTGATATTGCTTATTGTTTTATTTGCTTTCAAACAAAACAATTGAAGGTCTTATGGGACTCTAAGGAGTAGATGTGAGTATGATGTGTGAAGTAAATTATATGCAGAGTTGCACTACTATAATTATATGAGTATGATGTGTTATGTAAATTATATGTAGAGTGGCACTATTATAATCACAACAATACATCAGCCAAGTAGTAGGGTCTTTCATATGTTTGACAGACCCTTGGTAATATTAGAAGGACGACCTATATTTTCAAGTGAAGCAAGATATGCCATGGGTTATTTTGATAACATTGGATTTGTTCCAAATATCCCAATGAATCCTGCATATTTTCTACTAGATTTGTAAACTTGAGATATGTCTATGATATGTCTATGATTTCCACACAAAATTATTTAAAAAGATGGTTGTTGAGGTAAGCGAGGTTAGGTATTTTCATCTAGTTAGTTAAATATTTGTAGTCCTTACAGTAAATACTATTTTATTAATTTTTCATCATTTTTTGCAATAAGGGAATGTCCTATGGACTTAACACCATTTTAAACACTGAATCTAGTGTATACAAGAAAGACACAAAGTTGAATTGGAGCCTCAAGAAAGAAAAATTATGGAAGGTCATAAAGTTGAAAGTAAACTGTAGGAAAGAATAAATCTAAAGAATGATTGCTCTACATGATGGATTGAACAATTCTCAACACTTTTAGTCTAGACATTCAAACAACACCAAACTTTTCTTTGGTGGAAATCTAAAATTTGGACAAAAGCACAACTTAGAGCTCAGGTGATCTATCAAAGAATAAACTTGTTTAACGATGAATGCTGGCATCGAATTTTCCAATGGGCGTTTATTCATAGAAAGAATAAAACAAGTCTTTATAATTTGAACTCCTTGCTCACAAAATGTTTGGGATACTAATATCAAAATATTTGATAATAACAATAACTGCAATACATGGTGGAGGTTGGATTGTTGTTCTACTTAGTTCTTTATTGGGCATCGACAGGGCTCTTTGGTGCTTGTTTTGTGTTTCCCACTAAACGACAATTTATGGTGAAGGAGAGAAGTGCCAACATGTATCACTTAAGTGCATACTATATTTAGTAATCATCACAGCTCATGTAAGTTGTGATTCTGTATCATATTGTTTGAGTTGTATAAATTCCTATTATAATTTTATTTTCTTTATTAATCATGGAACTTTAGAACCTTGGTGTTTTCCTAGTTATCTTATCTCTATAATAAATGCACTGACCTTGCTTTCACAAACTTGTTATTAACATGAGAAGGGAGTTGGAGAGTTGATGGGTGTTGCAGTTCCTTATATTAAATGGACAGGGTTAGTGGCATCGATTGTTTTTCTTGTGTTCACGATTATTGGAGGATTTTACATTCAGGTCTGTTTCAACCATAAATTTATTTTCATTTTGTTTAATTTGGCACAAGTTCTTCCTTGAATCCATGTTTATAACATTTGTATTGTTTCAAACTTATTAACCAACTATGCCATGTTTTTTTAATTAACAACAGTACATGCTTGTCTTCATAGTATGGTTGAAATATGTCTCATTTGTCTTCTATGGATTTCACGCTTCGTGGTGAAAATGCATTACTCTCCACATCAGATCTATGATTGCACGGGACTAGGTGGCTGTGAAAGCCTTCGGAGGTCGCCCAATTTTGAGACCAAGGGCTTGTATGATGGTATGTAGGAGGTCTGGATATTAATACCAATGGCTTTTGCAAACCACATTATGGCCTACTTCTACTTGAACAAGATCAAGCACATATGAAAACATTCATTTATACTACGAATCTCGTAGATACATTTTTTTGTAGAAGGTCAAAGGATTATATTCAATTGTATACATGGAAATTTTGATTGGAGTTTTTCACCTAACTAATTAAATTATATTTCTCACGTTGACAGAATTAACATATTTAGGAAATAAATAGTTATGCTCCAAAGGAGGGGAATTTGTGTGTCAGCCCATTCGGCCTGATGCATTACTGTTTGATGTACACTTTTATTGTGGACTAATATTGAAATATAAGATATATCTCTCCATATATATAATACTTTTGATCCTTATTTTTTTTAATTTATTTCCAGACAAATACAATCTAGTTTGTCAAGGTACTAATAAGCCTCAATACTGAGCATACTTCTAGCAAGTACAATTATCTCATTGTTGACAAAACTAGAGATGCTTCTAGCAAGTATAATGATCTCAATGTTGACAAAATGTAATATCCCAACTTTTTGACTGACTATGTTATCATGTTAGATTAGGCCACGGCCCCAGCATATGTGATTTATTATTTTGGCATAGCATTAGTATGTTTTGATTTATTCTTTCATGAGTTGATATATTGGGCATGGACCGTGATTGTTTCATTATTGAATATATACTGGGCAGGAAAGCCCAAATGAATAAACTTATGATGTATTATGAGGATTGGTTACAAATTATGATATACTGAGATTACCTCTTTTATTAAATTATACTATGTAGAGCATGATTCATATGGATGATTGTATAGTGTGTTGAGCGTGGACTCAGAAACAAATGAATGACCTGCATACTGGGCCTAAGCCCCAATGTACGATGAGTGTTGGGCATAAGCCCTGGAGCACTCCAAGCTTGAAAGAAAATGATTACCGGATCCGAGGTCACTTAAAATATCCTAGATGTGCCTCACAACCACATTCTACCTCTAATGTTGAGCAAAGGCTCTGGAATTGCACCAGCGTAACGCCCATGTGAGAGTGTTGAGTTAAAAGGATCTAAAGAGCACTCGGGGTTACTAGATCTCAAGTGTTGAGTCAGAAGGACTATGAATAGCACTTATGTGTTTTATCACAACTATTCGAATTGATTAAATAAATCTTATTATCATCAAGTACTGCGGGAACTACCACGTTTAAACAACGGAATCTAACATGCAAAGGGAGAGACTAGAGGTGCCTATACTAGCTTACCGAAACCGTCCAAAGAATTGGACCCTATCCTTAAAAAGATTTAATGGAAGTATCATGTGAAGATACCAAATTAAATAAAAGATAAACACCACCCCTTAAAGTTTGAATTAACTACTAGTGGTCTTCTAGGGTTAATATGCTTAAAATCCTCAAGGTTATTACTATTGTTATTATTATTCATAGATTTAATAATGATGATTGTTATTATTTAATTATAAAATACACTTATTTTATGTAGTTATGCATTAGTAAATCGGTAATGTATTAATATTGATCACAAGTCTAGAAAGGCTTAAATAAAAAACACTTTAGTCAAAACAAAGTTGAAGAAGTCCTAGTCCCAAAAAAACTAGTAGTTAAGTAAACAAATACTCTTTTGTAAATTAAATTATTTTAAACAAACTAGTAAAATTCCAATAGTCCTAATTCAAGATTTTTAATCCTTTGGAAACCAAAACCCCATAATAGTTTCACATTATTCACCCCGGTCTCGTTTCGCTCCAAAACCATGCCTTTTGCCTAATGTAACCCTATATAGGATCCCTCCCATGGATAACACTGGGTTTCCATGGTAGGTAAAGACTAATAACCCTAAGATGCTAATTGAGTTGACCCTGCAACAGTTAGAAAGCCAATTCCTGTAGGAGTAGAACCAAAGTGAGTAGCTCCACTAGTAACATAGGCGGAGCTAGTTACAGAAGTTGATGTCGAGCTCCTTTTGTTTACTCATAATCATTAAATGTGCAAGCCTCCCTTTGTAATGCTCTAGGAAAGACAGGGGGCAAATGAAAAATGGTTTGTGCTTCCAATGTATTCCCATCAAATTGTTTGGAAAACAAAACCCCCCAAATAATTGCACATAACTCTCCGAGGAATGTTGTGCTTCCAATGTGTTCTTATCAAATTCAGTGGAAACTCAAAACCCCCAAACAGTTGCACATCATTCTCCGAGGAATGAAGGGAAACCCAAATGATGGCACTTTGATCTCTAATATTCAGCTTTTGAATTTGCACATTCAAGTGCAAGGCATCAGCAACGAGAAAGAGGGTTTCCCAAGATAAAACCCTCAAGGCCTGGGTATTGATCCACAACAATATATCTATCTTACTAGAGAGATACAAGCACCATGATTAAACCACAACGCATGTGGTGAATGAGAATTTGTCTCTAGACCACACCATGAATCATTGTCTAGGCCATGGTAGACAAGTGCCATGAGTAATATTTTTGCATTGAAGTTGGTCTTTGAGGTCCAAACATGGCTAGAGGGGAAACACATGGCTCAATCCTTAAATCAAGGCCTTCTATATATCTAAATATATAGTTAGCAAAGGAAAACAATTGGGCCTTAGGTAGTAGACACCATTTCCTTGGTTCAATGGCCATGAAGAACACTTGCAAACCACAAAACAAACCCTCTCTAGGGGTTGTATCCCATGGAGGTTTGATATGGCTGCCATTTGGATCTTTACCGAGTAAGGATGGGTCATAGGTCATTGAGCATGGTTGGTGAAGGAAAATAATTTCCTCCTAATATTGTTGAATCTTATGAACTTCAAGTGTCTTGAATGAGCCCATGTAGCAACACATGAGTCCTCTAAGTGGGATATGAGATCTGGATTCCATTAATTGGTTTTTGACATCTGTGATGGGTCTAGGGGCCTCGGCCATGGTTGGAAAGAAAAATAAGGGCTTTGCGTGGGAAAATGAACCTTATAGGCCTCAAGCACCATGCAGAAGGTCTCCAACCATGACACATGCTCTCTCTCTCTAGGGTCTTTGACCCCACGTGATATTCTAGGGGCAATTAGGTGGTTTTTCACTAAGAAGATGCTCCTAATAAGACAATGCCTAAAAATGGAAACGAGGTTCTAATGCTAAATTTTTCCTTTAAAAACTTAGGTCCTAATGCTAAAGACAAAATAAGCTTGGAAAATGACAACCACATCTCCAAAAATTATACAAATTTGAACTTTTAACTTTTAATTTTGTACCTCCTACATAATTTTAAAAACCAAAGTCTTATAGCAAAGGAACAAAGATTCTTTCGACTTTTACCTTTTAGTTTTATACCTCCTACATAGTTTTAAAAACCAAAGTCTTATAGGAGATATGTAAACAAATTTTAACTTTTTGCCCTCACTCACATTGCAAAGTATATTTCGTGGTATGTCTGAGAAAGATTCTACATTCTACATTCACATTCCATTCATTGGTCTTTAATCATTAATAACAAACGACATTTGGTTAAAACTGAAGAGTGAGAGTTGGATTTAAAGTTTGTCTTGAATGATTGGAACCTTAGATGATGGCCAGGGTCTTATTTTATTGTATTGTCCAGTTTCCATTTTTTTAAACCGACGGTGGCCGTACACATCTTTTCCAAAAGCATTGATCCATATAATTACAATACCACTCGTTAAACCAAAGCCCCAAGGCATCGATCCATATAATTACTATCCCAAAGAGGTTATATGTTGGCGACAATTCGTGAAACGACAAATCTTAAAATACTGGGTGGTTTCGGTTTTCAGTGAGATTAGATTGATTAGCCCAAGTCCCCACTGCACCACCTACTTCCTAGCGACCCCTTGCCACTGATAGATTTCATAGAATTTGATTGTTGATTAAAAGATAATTACTGTTTGGAGCGTTGCTGCTCGCGCCTAGCCATTACCAAGTTCCTACATTAACTAGGATTTAATGGAATCCATTAAGCCATTATAATATAAACGAAATATTGGATAACCAATTTCAACCGATACAAAATTAAAATGTAAGTTAATTTTGCATGCTCAAAATTTTGAGACTTATTTGCTGCTATAAAATATTTGCGATTGAAAATTGTCTTTTCTTACAAATTCCAGCTCAAAATTGAGACTAATTTGTCGATGTAAAAGATTTGCAAGAGAAACATTTTTCTAGTGCGCAAAAAACATGTCGTCTGCATGCTGACAATCGTAAAAAAAACAAATAATTTGCGAGCATATCAGGACCTCACAAAGATGCTTCAAGTCCGTTGTCTCATATAATAGTTCGTGGCTTGTAAATGGACCATTCTGTAGGGTGACACATCAAATACTGGAGGCGAGTCTTTCGCTACTATCATTAATACTACCATGGAATTCTGTTGTAATTATATATGCTTCTCACATCATCTTATCCCCTGCTGTGGGGATATGGATTAGAGCCAAAATTGCAATGGTTTTCTTTTTTAAATATACAAATCAATCATGATATTTTCTTTGTTTACTCATTTTTTCTGTTAGAATCAATGTATGGTTGCCTGCTGTAGAATGGTGGTTGTAAGTGGATGTCCTAGAGACAATATCTACTAAGTGGTTCAGTAGTTTAAATATAAGTAAAAACACTATTGAATTCTTTTTGTTTTATATGGTTCCTTATTATTTTGATTTAATATTGATCTGTGCATATTGTGGAAGAATTGAAAGAGCTTGGCTACATTCCATAAAAAGAATTAGTTGTGGTAAGATAAATGCTATATTTATGTTGTTTATAGCATAAATTTATGTTACAAAACTGCAAATTCATACTCATATGTTACAAACAAATTCTATCAATGATAGTATTTCAAATTTCATTGTTTCTTTAAATAATTTAAAGTAATTATCTCTTTATTTTTCATTTGAAGAAATTCTGTATGTATAATTGGTAGAGACAGCAGTTAATATTATTGAAGTAATGCCAAAAACATATTAATATTTAGTAGAGACAACTTTAAAGTAGTGTATACAATTCTTCTTCCATCTAAACTAAAGAGGATGAACATATTTATGTTCGATGGAGATGATGAGTACTAAGAAATTATAAACATATAAGCTTATATTTTACAATTATCTTTACTACATTAGACAATACATTCAACTAGTGCTAAGCATGTAAAATTTAATAGCCATAACACTTGTCGGATTTTAAAGCCAAGTGTTAATGTGTAACAAAATCCCAAACAAAGTTGTTGGAGATACATAATCAAAGTATAGAGAGAGTCAAAACATTTAAAAAAGGATATTTTTACTTGTTCGTTAGATTGCTTTTCCTTGGTCACCAAGTGAGAATTCATGAGACAAGGGTAGAACAAAATAAAAAAAATAAAGTTTGTATCCAAAGTTAATTTTGGTGAGCATTCATGAGACAAGGATGTAACAAACTAAAAAAAATTAAGTTTGAATCCAAACTAAGCCAGCCTAGATCCCACGTGATCCATCTAATCGTAAGCTTTAAAGTCTCTAGTTTAAGTGTCATATTTACTTTTTACTTCGTATTATTCTGTTATGTTTATGGCACACATAATATTTATTACTTTTTACTTCGTATTATTCTTTTTTGTCTACTTTGTATTATTATTTTACTCGACAAACACTCGACACATGTTACAAGGGAGGCGCACAATAAAATTAACTTTGATGGTTATATAACTATAAGACATCCAATTGAGAAATGAACCAAAACTAAAACTTAGGGTTTGAAATTCATGTAAAATCTATGGTTAGAATCATCCTTACCTTGTAGCCTAACACAATGTTATGAAGCTAAGCATTCTAGCAAATTTTTATGAAGCTTCAAATTCAGCACATGTATTTTCTGCAAAGAACACTTTGGATTTAAATCCTATGTAATATTTTCTTTTGTTATTATAGCATGTAGATAAATGTGTTTATAAATAATATTTAGAATATTTATTTATTTAATTAATTAGTACTTTCTTATAAATCTGATTATTTACTTAGGGAGCGTATTCAACTTTTCATATAAGGTTTTAAAAACAAATTTAAATATTTAAAATAGGGACATAAGTTGTAAAATTAATTTTCCCCTTTCCTAGACAATGTCAAAGAATAAGTAATTTTCTCACTTCATGGTAACAATTTCTTCTATGTTGAGCTTGTTATTTTAGGGACATGTTTACTCTTTAAACAATATATCATAACAATTTCGATGGATGGAAAATAGAAGTGTGTTAACTTTGTAAGATGGTATTGACACAACAATAGGTGTTTTTACTTTATGGTTTTTATGGTTGTTGTAGCATGTTGTTGTAATGATTTGCTACAAAAGCCACTTCTTTTGTACATCAATTTCTTTTGTATTATTCCTTTATCTTAATGCTTGTTATTTTGTATTTACTCAAATAGGGTTTCACATTCCAATATAAAAAATGACATAAAAAGTGAATAACAAGTACAAATACAATTATAAATATATAGGAGAATTATAGTTATAAACACTTATTGACTAATCTAATATAAAAGTCCATCCTATTCACTAATAAATCTCTATTTACAAATGGCATTTCCTAATCCCTTAATATAAGTTTCCTTGCCTTTATTTTGATGGGTTGGCTGCCATGGTTGATCTCGTGATCTTGTGGTTAATTCTAAAAATTAATCCATTAAAAAATTAAATTATGAAGTGAGAATCAATTTACGTGTTGAACGGCCCGTTGGTGAGGCATCCTAGAGATGTATAGAAAATTTCAATTTTGACGATTGTTTGTCAAAATTCAAACTTGTAGCAGTAGCCAATACGGATGAAGAATGTGTCCATGTAGACCATGGATGCCACGGCGTCCAAGTGGGCAAGGTAAAGCACCAGTGCACTTGGGGTAAAACAAACTGAGAAGTAGTAAAATTATTTTTACCACATGTTTTTTTATATATTAAACCCTGTTCCGCCGCGGCCGACATTAAAGTGCACCGATGCACACAATAAATGTGACACGCCGAATAGTAGGATTTTTGAAACAAATTTAAAGGGTTTTGCATTGAATTGTTTTATTATAATAACAACTGGTGCATTTGTCAAATAGAAAAGAATCGGTGCATTATTATTATCCAGTGCACCATCTATGATATTTGCGATTAAACATATTAACGTGATGCACCATAAATTAGGGTTTTTAAATAAAATTTTAAGAGATCTTGCAATGAATTTCTTTATAGTAAAAGGCTGTGTGCTTGTTGATTAAACATGCACAGATGCGGTTATGGTTATCTGGTGCACCATTTATTTGAGTTGTCGTTAAAAAATATATTGATAATGCAATGCATTATCATCTATTAACCATAGTGTGGATTTTATCGTATAACGCCCCGGTGCATTTAGTATCTATTAACGCACCGCGAAACGGCTATTAAAATAACACGAGCTTTTTAATTATTTTTTTTTATCGATATTTTTTCTCTGTCGTGGTGCCATAGAATTTCGTGCCACACCGGTGGGTTATGTTTAGAAATGCACCATACTGGTGTGGTTTGGTGTTAAAATCTCTTCCCGATCGCCTCCCTTAGAAACCTCCACTATAAATGGATTTTCGACTTCTTTTTAGGGGCTTGTGCTATAACCTCCACTAGAGGGCCTTTTCCTTATAGTGACTTACAAAATGCAAATTGACTACTTGATTTTTTCCATTGAGGTGAAGAGAAATAACATAGTTGGCATCCCCGAACCTCTACATAATGCTCAAGATATACCTTTCCATGCGAGCTGGGAGAAATTGAAAGGCATAAGAGCAATTCTTAAATATTGCTTCCCTTAGAAAATTGCAATGATAAAAAATCAGGAAATTAGTGACAAGAATCTAATAAAACTCATACCCAAGTTTAGAATGCAATGTTGGAGCCTACCTAGATCACCGATGGGGTTGTCTGGTGCATCCAAGGCACTTTCTCAAATCCAACTACTTCTGTTTTTCACACACCTATAATGAAACAAATTATTAAATAAATATAAGGTTTTAAATATTAAAAAAATCATCAAACTAAATGAAAAAATTTCTATGTCATAGAACATGTGACCATCAGAAACATGAAAATAATTTTAATATGTTAAATTTGCATATTAGTGCTTCAAAACAAACATTCAAGGATTAGGATTAAAAGAAGAAGCATATGGGTGAAGCAGATTGAGAATATGAACCGTCATAAAGTTTAGTGGGACTTTGATTTTCCTCCTTGTCGTGTAGGACTGAGTTGAGTTGACATACGGCTATCCTCCTTGTCGTGTAGGACTAAGTGGCAAGCAATGTTATTTACACTTCAAACATGAATGCCACAAAATACCTAAAAGAGGAATTGAACTAGAATAATGTGATAATTAACTAGTTCATTTAGAGGATGGCAAACTACGTCGAGGGCGACAAAAAAAAGGTCTTCGTCAAACTAAGAGTTCCCAAAAAACATCTTTAGGGCCTCAAAACGGCCCCCAAAGTTTGGGACTCGAAAAACTATAAAAAAATTACTAGAAAATTGGCAAAATGGAAACTGTTTTGAGCCAGTGGAATAGGTGGGTGGCCACCGATATCCATCTGGATCACAAAATAAGTCTACCTACTTTCTCTAGTTTGTACCCTTACTCTGTCTCTATCCTCCCACAATTTTATAAAAATTTTAATATGGTGAAAGACACGGGTGAAGTTTGTACATACATAGAGTGGCTCAAGATTTTGCTGAAATATAAGCCACTACCCTTGAATAATAATGACGGAATACATACCTGAGAAATAATTTAAAAATGGAGAACATATTCATGGAGAGGAATATATGGGCCCAAGCTTCCTCTGGTTGAAAATGTATGCTTCTCGAGATAGGAGTTATGGTTTTCATGCTTCTTTTAGTTTTATGCTTTCATATCAATTTGTGATAGAGGCTTGAATTCATGGATGATGAAAACCCTCTATGGATAAAATATTTGTAGTTGTCATGAATGCAACGGTCCGCATTGCCATAGTAGTTTAATCGGTTTTGTATTAGATATTCAAAGAGATCTAGACGATGTTTATCAGGCCATATAGCAGTTAGATTTTAATCACTCTTGTTTAAATATCGAAAACTGTAACAGATCATACGTGGTGCATCATTTTTTTGTTATTCTAAGTGTCAAAATTGAATATCAAATATAGTGTCAAGCTTGCAAGGGAATATGATATGGATGTAAATGTGTATTTACTATTTGATAATAAAATTCTTCTTATCGACTTCCTAAATAAAAAAAAGTTACAAAACACTGAACAAAAAAAACATGATAGTTTTGAAAAGCCAAACTTCTCAAGGGTAAAAATAAAAAATACTAAAAACAAGCACCAATTGAATATATGAAGCTCCATCCTTATCGTTGATTTATTTTAGGGGTGAATACCGAAAATAGGACTTCGTAGTAGTTCCTTCAAGACTTATCAAATTCTCACCCTTGAGTGTTAGGCGTGTTGGACTTCGTCACTCTTTCGATCTCCACCAGATAGAGAATCCATATCCCTCATCCATGACCACTCCTGAGACGATATCATCCCCCAGTGCATTGGCGCTTTCATAGTCATTAATGACTTCGATGAGGAAATTGATTCATAGTTCCCTCCCTCATCCTAAGCAACTAATTCCAGTCGGATTTGACATCCTCCCTGTGATGCAACACCAAGGCATTTTAGTTTATAGCATCCTTCTCGTACTTGCATCGTATTTTATATATTCTCTTAGCTAGACATATAACTTTTAGCCAAAAGAAATTGTTGATCTAATATTTTTTCTTGTACTCTAACTTTGTACCCATGTTGGATGTACTCTTATTGACTTACTTTTGTGGTTATTTGTTATGAAGTAATACAATTAACTTATCAAGGTCATTGTAAACAGATACACTATGATCATTGAAAATTCCTTCGCAACAGATGTAGTGTAAAACTACCAACCCATGGCAACATTAATACCTAGCATGGACTTAGGTTTTTTCCTTGAACATTACCCACTCAAAACAACAAGTTGTCAATAGTGGCTTGATAGGTCATTGAATGTAGGGAGGTGGTTGGTGATAGCAAGGAGTTGAATGTGGGGAACTACTATTGCTTCCACAAGGATTCAAGTCTCTCTAGCATATTTCTAGACCATGTTCAAGGGCAACATTTCCAAAGAAAAAAGAATCATGCAAGATTTGGAAACTTTCCAGGTCATTAGGAAGCTTGGAAATGGAGCATTGATATATATTGGGGCGAGCATTTTAGATGGTGCTGCACTTATGCTTATATGGTATACTGATAGTTAAATCCAAACTATGAAGATGCATAATTTCATAATCAATCATGCCATGAAGAGAAATAATAGCAATGACAATGGCACATTTCTGTCTAGCCAAAATTAGGATCCTCCATCTTTAACCTCACGAGGGTGACAAGGGTATACATGGATTGCTTTTGGAAGCTAGAAAGAGTTGACCAAGGTGGTGAGTAGAAGATTATTATGTTTTCCATTATAAAAAAATAGGGTTGCGATAACGTGATAGTTATATGGAAACAAGATTTCATGACGAGTTGGAAAGTAATCATGAGACATCAAGATCCGAGTGGGCTTGGGGTAGGTAGGGTTCAAAAGAGAGATGTTGTTAGAGTCAATATGGGACTAAAGGGTAGAGTGTGTTTTAAATATTGTGCAAATTGTTGGTAAACATATAAGGCTTTAGTGGTGGTCTAGTGTTGAATCACCACCCAACATTTCATAGACGAATGGGAATGTTTCTTACAATAGTGACACCACTAGCCAAAAAGTGAGGATGAAGGAATAATGGAAGAAGAAGAAAGAGGATGAGTACGTATGGTAGCAAGGTGAGGTTTGGAAGCATGGGGAATATTGAGGGAAGAAGTAAAATAGGGGAAATGGAAGCTCTTGTACAATTTGTATTCCATATAATCAAGACATGCATGAACATTTTTTTTAGTGCGGTGCTCAAATTATGCATTATCATTTCTAAAAGTATCTAATAATATTGAATTAAAATTAAAATTCTTTGATTCTTTAGCTATACCGATTTGGAGTTGGATATGTAGCTTTATGAAAATGTTAATTTATCACTGAATAGAAAGATTGAGATTGAGATGTTTCCAAAGTTTATCCAATGACTAATCCATTTATGTTGCTAATTGAGAGGAAATAACCTATTAGAAATAGCTTGGAAAATTGCATCCCTAGTGTTTGAACTTAATGCACAACTCACAAGAATCCTAGCAAGCTTATCACTAATCCAACACCAAGCGTTGCAGTTGTAGCCAATCAAGGGGTAAAGATTTAGTCTTTGACAATTTCGGGAGAGATTTGGATTGTGGTATTATATTGCAAATGCAAATCCATTAATTGAGTATTTAACCCATCATGAAGCTACCATAGTTAGAGAAGAATATGTGTGTGTCAAAGTTAAATACTTGAGATTGAACCACAAGCTCTGAGTGTAGCATTTCGTAAAAAAGCTAGAGGGTCTAATGCTTGACGTATGCATGAGAAGTGTCACTTACTTTTGGTTTCGAATCAGAGTGTAGGTCATGAAGTCCAAGCAAACAAGCATCTATTCTTAGAGATATTTATAAAAAACCAGTGTTTTGGAGGTGGAGACTTTCAAATAAAACTTAGAGTGATTGAGTGAGAGTCTCCCTAGTAAAGCAGACTCCCTCTTCACAAATATTTCTTAAAGAAAATAGTTAAATCTTGTTATTTACTTCCATCATTCAATATTTATTTTATCTTTGAAACTGCAAGCAATTATTTTATTATTGGTTTCAGTTAGACAGTTAGCTTAAGTGGATTCCACCGTCTTTATTGTTGGATCAAGGAGATTCGTTAATAAAGAGAAGGAAAACAAGAAACAGAATGCATATGAGAAATGGATTCCATATTTAACAATGCCAACGAAAATAATTTTAAACATGAGTAAATATGTACCGGTCCCTCATCCAGAAGAGTTAACTAACACATGAATGTGAGGTAGTCCGAGATCCTCCAGAGGTACATGTTCAACTTTGTTGAATCGGTCCTAAGAATATGCTAGGGCTTTCACACCATCTATTGACAAAACCTCTGGAAGGTGTCATCAATATTGTTATCATTGTATAACAAAATAAAGGTAACAATCATTAGATTAAACAATAGTTATCAAGAAAACTCATATGCATCAATTCATTGAAGAAGGGATTTTTGCTAGTTCTCTTAGATAAATCGCAAATCTCAAATAACTCTCTCACGGTGAAAACGTTGTCAAACATGGGCTATAAATCTCATATTCCTCCAAGAATAGCATTCATCATGGACAATAGTTAAATCTGTGTCGTGTGAATACTTTAGCATAAACTTCTCCATAAGGATTTGATATTGTAGTTTTCAACTTATTCTGATTTTCCATCTTTAAATGGTAACATTGTGACAGGTGCGTGAAAACCGAGTTTTGACCTATCTAACATTCCATCTGGAGAAATTAATACCAATAAGAGATACAACAAATCACTAATTCAAATAAACCCATTTACAATACCATACAGAAGCATTAAGACGAATGGATTT